>LR737386.1:1929441-2001633 GCA_902655005.2 Marronus borbonicus
TACATACAATAAAATTGCATTTTGTTTTTAGTTTCGTTTGTTTCTGTAACCTTTTCATGTTTTTTTACTAACCGACCGAACTTCTCTAACCGGCAGTGTACATCACGTTCAATTTAACTGAAATGTAGTCAATTGGCAACTAAAAAAGCAAAAGTTACTCTGATTATCAAACAATACAGTCTAGTTTTTTTGTATTGGCGACTACATCGAATATTCAATTCTATCCTTTGTTGAAATAACAAAAAAAAGGCAAGGTACTATGTCAAAGGTTCTCGAATAGATGAGTACGTCATCGATCGCCTACTAAGCCGTACAACCCATACCGATTCAGTTCAAATACAATGCAATAATAATGTAAGAACCGGTTCGCTATTGGGATCGTACGTGTTTTTTTCTACATTGTTTTTTCTTTTTCTCCGGTTGTTACCATACAACGGTCGAGATTTAGATCGATAGGAAGTAGTAAGCTCTGATAAAGACATATCTGGAGCTTGTACGGTATAGAGATAACTTTTCTCGGGTATAGCAGAGAAAAAACCGGTGCGAAAGGTGAATTTTCGGTGTGCAAATAAACGTCAGCATCGACCCGGAGCGTAAATCAACCGTTTTACGATCCTGGCGGAGAGAAAGGAGCGCACGTTGTTGTAGTAGCACATGTGGTAGGTAAGGTCGCGTGATGGAAGGTTTATATACTGAAGATTGCGCCGCAACTTTTTCGTGTTGGTTAAATTTTGCTTTTCTTTCCATCCGTGTTTCATTAAGAGTATTTGCATTAAATTTTCGCGAACCAGACTATAAAGATGAAAAATATATTCTATTTGGGCTATATGTAAACTTAAAGGCAAACCCTTTTCGTTTCTTAAGCTTCTTAAAATTGTGCTCAATATCGTGCTGCTTAAGAAGAAAAAGTGATTCGTTTCCAAACTAGGCCAAAGCAACTACGCAAGATAGGAAAGCAGATTTACCGAGTCGGCTTTCCAGTATATCGTAAATCAAACAACGAACGCGCGTTTAGATAAAAGAATCGCGAAACTAAACGCCGATGAAAATTGCTATTCCACTTTGATATAATGATAATAATAAACAGACCGGCATTCGATAATCGAATAAATGTAAACAACGTTCTAATTTCTTCGACTTTTTGTATTTTCTCTCGCTTTTAAACGTGCTACTTGGGGTATATCTAACCTGCTCTTCATCGTGGAGTCGTTGTTACTCGCTCCACTTCTTAATAAACAGCATCCGGGCAAATGGATTACTTCCATTCCTTTTTATTGTGTGAATTAATTGGACCGAGTTGACTTTTACTTCTACTATTCAATTTTTCTTTTCTTCTTTCTTTTACGAAGAAAAGGAGAAGTTCCTTATTGTCCCCCAGATACGATGAAAGTTTTAGAGTTAATGCGTATGTTTTAGAATTTTAAAGAGAAAATTCGATTCAGAGAGAATTCTTTGCCAACAAAGGACAATGATCACCAATAAAAACGATGAAAATCTAGCTAATTTAGGTCTAGTGCCAGTCGAGGTATTCTTTTATATGAAAATTTATAGATTGTTTGCTTGCTCACTAGATGCTTTAGAATTCTCCTTTGAGTGATTCGTTTAACCACTTCATTCATAAATTTCAGATTCGGTAGATTTAAAATATAAACATACTAATGGAGTTCTCAAAAATTAAATTCTTACTTTGGCAAGCTAAAGGAGACGAAGTGATTTTATACTTTTGCTCAATTCTATTTCCTCCAAAGGACCATTCTCTTAGGCGTTGTGTGAAAAAATAGCCTACTAACCTGGAGCTTCTCCATCATAAGATAGATTAGGTATTAGAAGTGTTTGGGCATCTACCACTACGATGCTGTCCGAAGAGATTCCATGAACGCCTTGAAGTGGTGCTAGCTTTTGTGGTTTGGGAAAGTCGAAATTTCTTGGTATTTTCACGTCGCCGAAGTTAACCTGTAATTATAAATAAATACGTATGAATAACATAATTGGGAGCCTGTTTATGTAATCCTACTATTTAAAATATTTAATTTACAATTTAAATTGCAAAAATCTGCAACGTTTTCCATAAATAACACGGAAATTATCTATTTACAGAACGAAAACAAAGAAAAAACTAAACATAAACAAATAACATAAGATATTTCGCAACGTTGCTGACATTGGCTTTTATTTCCGACAGTTAATTAATTTCGTAACGGTGGCAGAAGCATTTACATAACTGCTATTGTTGGAATAGCAATTTAATGCAAATCGCAAATGTTATGTACATACGTAGTTAGTTGTTGCATTTGCGTTATAAAATAATTCGCTGATAATACGGAGTACCGTTACCGTTTTCTTAAAGGAACCAGGTGCAACTAGTTTCCCATAGAGGCGTGCACCAAGTGTTAGTGCAAAATAAGTTCTTTGTTCGATATTGAGTCAGACGGAAAATTAGTTGCATCCTCTTTTACGTAACGACATGCTACAACCATTATGTAAAACGTTTCGTACTGTTTTACGTGATTTTCTCTTAGTAAATCATGGATAATGAAACTGGGAGGATCAATGTTGTTTGCTCTATAACTGCCACCCCTTTAAAGATGTCGAGCAGCTATTAAATGGAATTTCTAGATTTTTGACGCTATGAACTTTATAATTGCTAAATCGTACATTAAAGAAGCTTTTTTCGATATTTTGTAGTTTGTTGTTACTTTATGCACAATCTTTACCTTGATTTCGGACAATAGCGCCCCCTATGGGCAATGTTTTGTCGTCTGTAAAGATATGCGACCATTGGATATCTTAACTGGCGCAGTCAGTAGGATTCGCACCTATACTTCTATTAAAGGAAATCTGATTTAGTTAAGATGAATAATGAAAGTCTTAAATTTCGGTTAATCAACAGTTTGCGAAAGCGCACAAGTATTACATAAATTCACCGCGCGCCCTCTTATAATTTTCGTTTACAATTATTAACGAATCCATGAAAGGAAAAATCGTGTCTGAGTAAGATCCCGAGAGAAATCTAAAGAAATAAGCCTAACAAAGCCATAACAATGCGAATTCCGTCAATTTACTGAAGTAGCAAACTTTGCACAAACAATCTACGATTTACTTTCACTTAATATTCAGGTCGTATAATTCGAGCTATTAAAGAAGACCGCACAAGCAGCATTTAGGGGAGCTACTTCGTAATGTAACGATGGTGTGGTCTCTCAGGACGAACGTCGCTAGTTAGTTAAACTAATGGAAATAATGGAATGCAAATATCGACGATTCGAATGCCGCCCGAGGAAAAGGAATACCGTCTATAAGCGTAAAACCTAATAAAACGTTGTCAGCGACCTTGTACGCGCTCGATATTGTTGCATTCGTTCGGAAATCTAGTTCAAGACTCTTCTATGCAAATCGAACCAATCCGATCGGGAACATGTGTGTGTATCTGTATCTCCTTTAAAAATACTAAAACGCGGCGAAGTGTGAGAGCATCTAGAGCAATGCCAAATTTAAATGCTCTAATACTGAATAAGCGGAAACTCGTTTAGAGCTTAAATGTTAAATAAATCAATCTCAAATGGAAACTAGGTTACCGTTCGCTCGCTCTAAAATCCATCGGCTATTGATATTTCAAATTAGCCGGCGCTATTTGAAATTTCCCGTCCATTTTCAGGATCTTAAATATTCATTTGACGATTAGTTCAATTTTCAATACTTCTTTCTTTTTACAATCAAATATGCGAAGATATAAGAAGGATAAAATTTATTTTCGAGTCTCAATTGAAATTGAATTTTTAACGTTTTTAACGTTTTTCTCAGGTTATTATTAATTTGCCTCAGTAGATTATTAGTTTATAATAAACGAGTCAAAGGATTCTTTACTTCACAAAGTTCTTATTTTGTAACAGTACATATTCTTTCTTTGTCCATTCTACCTGCGACAATTTTCCATGCGGCATTAGCAAAGAAATAATCAAATAGGGGCTACGTTGAAAGAGATAACTGCGATGTTTCAAAAGAGAACATAGTAAATTAAATTACCGCTTCTAGTAATAACGTAATTAACCTTGTATAGCGTAAGTAATTCATTTATTTCTCACTCCCTTCGCCCTCAAATTCCTCGTTCGCCCTCTTCCATTAAAAACTTCTAAAACTAAACTTAATTAAGAGCAGAAATCTCGACAACTCACTTCGAATTCCTCGCACCACACCGAGAACCACTTGATATCTCTGAGCGTCTTTCCTTCCGGTAGCGTGATGGTGACGCTCTCCTTCCTGTATCTGCGAAGGACGTCTGGACGTCCGTTCTCGTCGCGTATCCTGAAGCCCTGGTTGCCCACGGTCTTGGTGGATCCGGCCCAGAAGTATGCAGCTGGAAAACACCAATAAAACGAATAAAAGGAAATGGGATTCCAGACGTTCTCGTAAAGCATTGGATATTCCTTATGTGTGTTCGCATATTCGAGGGGAAAAAAATGTGTATTGGGGCGCTGTCCTAAATAATTGAAAAAAAGGTTAGGATGGGAAATTGAATGAATCTCTTTCCCAAATTTGGGGAAATTTTAGAAAAGGTATCAAAAATTATTTCATTTTAGTAAGTTTCTTCTTGTTCGAGCATGCTTTCTTCAATACATTTAATACACACGCAAAAGAAACGATGTTTTTCTAAAGCTCATCTATTACAAGCTTTTACTTAGTCTCAATTCAAATTGGTAAATTGGAAACGGCATATGTTTCTCGATTCTCTTGTTTTCGTTCTTTTATCGATTGTTTTTTACGGGTGGGTGGTACCAAACATACAGCGAAGGTTAATAGCGTAGCGCAGCTGCGATTTTATTTTCCCGAACAAAAATAGAGCTTTTTGGTAATAAAACTATTTATTTAAATTACCCGAATGGTAAGGGCAAATTGAATCCGGTCTAGGTCGAAGGAAAATGACGGAAATTGTAGTAAAATAATCCCCGAAACGTATCCGGGGAACTGACGCTATACCTACTTAATAATTGGATTTTGTTGTTCTTTGTCACGCAAGAAATTTTACCACCGGGGTATATTAAGCGTATGCGAAGGGAGAAATCCATCTGGGGAACTTATTAGGAGTTGGGATTAAAATATTGGGTTCTAGGCGAATACAGTTTAAAACTTCATCGGGCGTATGTATAACAAGTACTTCGTTGTGTTAAGCTGCAGTTAAGATATTCAGGCAATATTTGAGATATGAACTGGAACTTAAAGTACACAGAACGTAAGGAAGAATAATAAATGCAGTTTCTAAAGTTGAAACTCTTTGAAACAAATCTTTCCATCAGCAGTTTGAAGCTGATAAAATTGAGTTCGTTTGAATTTGTAACCATAAACTCTTTGCAAAGAAATACCCCTTTCGTAGCTAACTTGTTCACGAGTAAACGAGATTAATTCCAGCAGAAACTAGCGGTAAGAAATTTATGAAACTCTTCTTGGAAATCCGAAAGATAAAGCGGATAAGGAGGATCAAATATCTGACCAATTCACTGTTCATGTTTCTTTTTTACTTTTATATAGCTTTTATACAGAAGGAGCGGAAAAGGAATTATTTTTGTAGTTATCTAAATCACATCTTTCCATACCGGTAATGCAGTTGATGGAGTTCTAGTTTAAAATGATGCAGAAACGTACTTTCGATTACAATCTTTGCTGCTAAATGCTTTAATACACAAAAAAGTACGAACGCGATCACTATCTGCTGTTATTCTTCCATAATTCTTCAAAGAAAGAATTTTTTTTTCTCTTTTAGCACTATAATTAGATACGAATATCTAACTGCGTTAAAAAGCAAAAGTACAGATTGGGTCTGCGAATCTTAACGCTCTACAAATTTTTACTTTCTATTCAAGGCCAACCTCCACAAATCACCTCTATATGCTCGCATAGAGATAGAAACGTAATGTATGTCGGAGATTGAGACAGACTACATATGAAATTTCACCTTCGCTTAGGCTCGGCCGGTTCCATTCAAAGCAAAAGTTTAGATTCTGAGAACCGGCTGGGTGTTGCTTGCGAGTTCTCCTTTTTTTTCTGTTTCTTTCCTTCGAGTTCTTTGTTTCTATCAATCTGTGGGTCGACGTAACGCATACAACGAGACTAAGATAATACGGGTTCCATTATATTTATCCTAAATTCGCAACCTTCGTATTGGAAAGTTTTTTTTTCTTTCTCTCCAACGGCTTTGTATTAAGACAAGGAGGCGCTTAGAAATAGTCTGGTGATTGCGTATTATGTGAACGACCTCTGCTAATGTGGTTTTGCGTAGGCGTTAGGAGCTACAGACACTGTATAAGCTACTTTAATGAAGGGATTTTGAAAAATGAAAATATTTAGGTTGGAATATTTCCTTTTTTTTAGTAAGGTGGAGGCCTAATGGGATGTATAAGCTTTGTAAAGTGTTCCTTTGCCTTATTACTATCACTCCAAGTGGCGTTGTTGCTATTCAATTTATTATTATGGTTTTTCCATTGCCTAAATTATGTACCTCAAATTGATTCGATACATTATCATAATCGAAAATAAAAAAAACAGAAACAATCCATAATAATCTTTCCCATTAATCTCTTTAGCTTCAACATGTATTCCTTATTGAAAATAAGCGTTTGATAATAATTCATATCGTATATAGCCCAACATCGATATGAGCAATAACGTTAAAAAAGCAAATGTCAAGCTCAACAATATTTGTATCTAAAATTAACCGCAGAACGACCTTCACTCGTCATTATTTTAATACATTCTTCATTGACTCTTGATATTTCGCGTATCGTTAAAAAGTATATTTAATTCAAAACTCGAATGATTAACTGGAATGCAGTACTAACAGATTTAATGTTGGGAGTTTGCAAGTTTATTTTAAAAGCATAGAAATCACATTTTTTTTAATAATCCCGTTATGATGATATGATAAACTCGTCTGTTAGAAGCAGGAAGACGTAAATAACGATGAAAGAATATGGGCAGTTTTAGCCTTTCTTTGGAAATAAATCCTGTGACGTATAAATAGACTTAGAGGAAAGGTACCATATTTTAAGACAGCTTTCTGTTTTTCTCTATACACTGTACAATTTTCTAGGAGTTGGAAAATTAAGGTAGGATGACTTAAATAGCTTCGACTTCAACATAAATATGAAAGTGCAATGTTGCCTCATTGTTTATAGCAGCAATTTTTCGTCTTACAATATAAGACCCAACCCAAACTTTCAGAATTTAATGAGACTTGCGTGATTTGTAGACCTTATAGGACTATGTAAAATTACGGTGTCCGTTTCTGCTGGGAAACGATTTTTGAGGGTAAAATCGGGGGTCCTCCTACTTTCTCGGAAACGGCAAGGAAAATTGATATTTTACATAGTCATAAACAGGGTCTGCAAATTACTTAAGTTCCATTTCAAATTTTGAAAGTGCGAGTTTCCTAGTAAATTACTTCACAACCAGAAGAATCTCGTCTTCTTTACGTTAATATGTCAATAGAACAATTCTAATTTGAGATATTAATCGGCTTCCAGTTGGAGATTATTTGAGACGTTTTGATGTTATTCAAGTATAAGAAAAAACAGATCAGCAAGTAAATCCAAGTGCCGGAACTTGTTGAAACAATTTCTCCAATTATTTCTACACTACCTTGAGAGCAGTAACAACACGAAATACACTCAAAAAGAAATTTGTCTCGCTGCAGAAGGTCTTTGTGAAAGAAACTAGGAAACTATGAAATAAACGTAATCCTAGATCAGGAAAAGATGAAGAGGAACTGAAAGAAACTTTAGAAAACTACAAAACAAGGCGATAACTAAAAACAAATTGTAGTACGGGAGAAATTACAAACGTCTCATAAAGAATTTCGTTTTGTACCCTGCTGTAGCAACCGTTACGTCAATAGGATGTACGAGGGTCATGTAATAAGTTTCAAGCTTCAATATGAAGATGGTGTTACTCGTAAAAAATATTTTGGTAATGCTTCTGAACGTTTCCGCCATGTTGGACATTCAATGGCTGTTGTTGCAAATTAAAACGGAGATGGACGTTGTTTATGGGGTCCCTCTACCATCATTTGCCACGCTGGCATTTTGAGCAGCCAAACTTAGGCGTGGTCGTACCACCTTGGTTGACGATGAACGTTTAGGAAGACCAAAAATTGGAGATGTGGGCATCAAAAAGCTAAGAGCACTTTGGATACCACGCTTGCTCAATAAGGATCAAAAGCGCGTTCGAATTAATATTCCACTTGCTTTTGATTAATAACCGTAGATGAAACTTGGCTACACAAGTACACTCTTGAGGCCAGCACACAGTCGAAACAGTGGACTGCGAAGGGTGAATCGACCCGAGAAAAGCGAAGACCCTTCCATCGATTGGGAAAGTGATGGCGACTGTTTTTTTTTAGGTTAATCATGGAGTTGTATAACGCATCATTACTTGGCAAGCTGAAGGCAGAAAGTTTTGTTTCACCATTGGGGTATTATGCAGGTTACAAATTTAAAAAAAGCTCGAGTAATAGTAGAAATGTCTTTCGGGTGATGTCGTGTAGTTAATATTTTACTTGACGTTTCGCTGACCATTCTGTCAGCTTCTTCAGAAGATTTCTAAAGACTGAAGATGGGTCTGATCTTCTGAAGAAGCTGACAGAATGGTCAGCGAAACGTCAAGTAAAATATTAACTACACGACATCACCCGAAAGACATTTCTACTATGGATTACGGTCGTGAAAGCCTACACTAAATTAAATTATTAATAAATTAGATATTAATCTCGTGTATAAATGAAGAGTGTGCAAGCGCCATCTAACGAATACAGTTACAACAATAAATACTGCGTTCACTTCGATAGATTTGGACTTTGAACAGTAGCTTATTTCTTACTTCTACGTATAAAGTTCCCTTATCACCGTGTAGTACCTTAATTTACTGACGCTAGAATTTAATTCAGTTAAATTGCAACACGCCGAGTTACAACCGCCAAAGTATTATATTATTCGATTAATTTAAACTAGTTGCGATGTAATTATATCAAACGGTGGAGTACAGTTAAACGTTGTTTGAGGATAAATACTCCTTATTCAATCCTAACTACGCTACTCAAGCTAGTCTCTAGGAATGCACCGAACTATTCAGAGATACACAAGTACTTGAACGAGCGAGGTGCACTTACCAGGTCCCTGTCCATCGTAAGTGAAGTCTTTGATATGTAAAGTTCGACCATCCACGGCAAACACTTCGCCAGACAATCCGTGATGATATTCCGATAGTTTTCCCAGCGATCTTCCCAAGTATGCGCCGTTGACCTCGTCCGTCAGGGCCAGAGTTGCTGCAAAATCAAGACGATTATTTAGCTTGCGATTACACGGCTATGCCGGGATTATACATGGTCATCGAGGAAGGGACGAGTTTGAAATTGTAATATGAAAGGGTAATATTGATTCGGGCAGGATTGATAAAATAGGTCAAGTGTTCACTTGTCAGTGTTGTGCTTGCAGTTGATTGGTTTCTGCATAATAAAGTACAAAGATAACGATTGACGCTGTTAAATTTTTTAATTTATAAATATTTTATGGTAGTGGATCTAATGATCTTCAATGCCTGTAACTAGTGCCTGTAACCTTGTGTTATCAATATATAGTATCGAAGACGCAGGTGGAGTTGTATGGTCCGCACAATTATTTTACGAAATGGTGTCAACCATTCTTACGAAACGTTTTGTATTGTACTGCCGGAAAATAATGTCTTGAATCACTTAATTTTTTCGGTAGTTTTTACTGTCGTCTGCTATTATATTGAGAGTTGAACTGATCAACTGTTGTAAACTTCCCCGTTCTCTTTACGTGGCTATTGCTATCTTTTCCAACACAGATGAAGTAAATTTAGTTGAGATAAATATAGCGTTTTGTAGGATATTGAAACGGCCCGACTATATTACGAAATACATTTAATAATTATCTGTTCGCCATTAATACAGAGGGGATGAATCGTAAAATGCAAAAATATAAACGAACGAAAATTATAGTTTTCGTGTTATTGTCATAATATAAATTGTGCCAAGTATAAATACATAGTTTATGAAAAAAGTATTAAAATAAAAGTTTTTCAGCCAGTCGAATACATAAACAGAACACATCAGAAAATGCCTACAATAACCAAAAAATATAATGCTAAGATAGCTTGGCTTCCTCATGGTATTGATGGAATAATTCACGGCAAACGCAACAAAAGGAGAGAAAAAAATTACACTAACACACGGACATGTTTCTGCCTACCCGGCGTCATCAGCGTGGTTTCCAGAGTAATTCTTTATCTCTACCTTCTATCGCTGTTGCCTCACAGTTAATGCCACAAGGGATGGTTTGGGGAACAGTACCCGGTTTATGTCGCTGCTTCCTGATCGGCAGGCATGCGTTTCTTTGGCACTAGAGGGCGCCGAGAAATGTCAAGTTTGTCGTTTTGAAAGTTGTGGCATTCACTGTGAGGCAACAGCGATAGAAGGTAGAGATAAAAAATTACTCTCGAAACCACGCTGATGACGCCGGGTAGGCAGAAACATGTCCGTGTGTTAGTGTACTTTTTTCTCTCCTTTTGTCGCGTTTGCCCTGAATTATTCCATTAATATCATGAGGAACCAAGCTATTTTAGCATTATATTTTTTAGTCGAATACATATATTAATTTCTCTTACACATAAAAAGAATCCATTCAATAAATAGCAAACAAAAATAAAAATTCTAAAATAAAAATAATAACATTATTATATAAAATATAAAACAAAAACATTCTAAAAAACAATTGTAAAAAAAAGTACCAATCACTAAATAGCAAATAAAAATAACAACATTCTATTATATAATGCAAAACAATAACATAACTGTGAATAAAAATACATTTTTAAACAATGACATGTATGCATACATTATATTATTAATATTTGGTGTAACATCCCCTGTTCTCTATAACTTGTTGAAACCTGCGACGCATGGAATTAACCAAGTTTTGGCAATACTGCACTGGTATCTGGCGCCATATTTCTTCGCAACGCTTAAGTTCCTACTTTGCAAAATAGCGTCCCAACATTGAACCATGTATCCTCAAAGATTTTCAATGGAGTTTAGGTCCGCTGATCTTGAGGGCCAGTCGACTGTGGTCACTTCAGGATGTTGGCGAAACCACTCTTGCACTACTGCTCCGGTGTGAACTGGACTATTGGTTCGTACCAAGATTATCCTCCTACCGTTGGCATAAGTGATTGGTAAAATGCGTTCGTTCAATATCCATTAATGGGAACAAAATCGCCAGGACCATGACTTGACATCCACGCCCAATAACTAGCTGTTCCCTACCAATAGACTTCTTTTGAATGACGTATCGTCTGTTATATTTTAAACGTGGAGGTCGATATATTTTTAGCTTATTATTCTGGTCTTTTCGTCCATGAACACTATGTCTGTCCAATCGGAATTTAAATGCTGTATGGCAAATTCCATGCTGTTCATCAAACGACACAACATGAGCAGGTCATCTACATGTTATTTGTTCTTCTGCTGTAACACTGTTTATTCTTCTACATTCGTTTGGCGTAAAATATCTGCGCTGCATAAGAAGGAATTGGCTTCTATGCAGGTTCTTAATCCAATATCTTCTTCTGAATATTAAATATTTAGTGTGCTAAAAATAATTTCATCTTAATAGGGTTCTACATGGATTAGTGGGACTGTTTACGAGTACCATTCCGATATGTCTTATAATCGAATTAATTTGAATTGGTAAAATATTCTTATATCCTTGCGATAACTTGTATTCAAATATTTCGATCCAAAACAATAGCCTTTCATTTATGAGCGAAGGTTCTACCTAATAAACAAAGACCATCTTTTACGCCTTATCTCATCAACAGTTGCCCAGTATATTATTCCCCGATTTCGCATTTATACCTGTTTGTTCGAGATTCACTAGGTTTTATTGCTTTCCGATTCATTACATTAACTTTTTCTTAATCAAGGCTTTGCAGAAAATGGAGGTGACGAAGAAGCCCTTCCAAATGGCCACCTCGCCTACTAGGTCTACTAGGGCACGATTTGTGTAACACTGCGCATTATACTGAACAACGGCAACCATAGCACATCAAGAATAAAGTATTATATAAAAGGTCTAAATATATTGTAATACATGAAAATATTTCCTCGAAAGTTGGTGCAGAAGTATTCAAGAAGCACCTGATGAATGCGTTTGAAACTCTCTTTGAATAGAATTGTTATGGATATCTTCCAGATGGTGTAATTGGAACAAGAAAATCATCTGTAATTAGATAATTATCACGAAATCTGTGTATGGCTTTGATTTGAAAATGTCGCTTCATTAAATTCTAGTTTATTTCATCTAAGTACACTGCCGTTCAGAGAAGTTCGGTCGGTTGGCAAAAAACATGAAAAGCTAACAGAAACAAACGAAACTAAAAACAAAATGCAATTTTATTGTATGTACAGGTAAAAAAGACAAAAATAAATAAATAAAAAGTTATTCTGGCCTAATATAACGTACTGAACATTATATTTTTTTTTCATCGAAAAAATCTCCTTTGCTGTTAATCACCGCTCGAACTATTCTAGGCATTCTTTCGATAAGTTTTGTTAAAACGGATTGTGGAATATTAATCCATTCATGTTGCAGAATATTCCGTAAATGTTCTTGTGAAGTTGGGCATATTTTTCGGATCCTCCTGTCCAGTTCATCCCACAACAACTCTATCGGGTTCAAATTTGGGCTTTGTGAGGGCCATGTCATTACTTTCAGGGTGTGCTGTTCTTCTTGCTCCTTTAGATAGTTCTTACACACTAACGCAGTGTGTTTTGGGTCGTTGTCATGCATGAATGTAAAGTTACGGCCTATTATACGCAATCCTGATGGCACTGCATGATTCTGGAGTATTGCAAAATAATTTTCCTTCCTCATTACACCCTGCACTCTGCATAAATCTCCCGTCCCAGCGAAGGAGAAACATCCCCACACTAACACAGAACTACTCCCTTGCTTCACTGAAGGCACAATGCAGTTCGGGATCACTTTTCGGTTTTAGATCTTCGGACATAAACTCGTCGATTTTGCCCAAAAACCTCAAACTTTGACTCGTCACTCCAAAGCACGTGTTTCCAATCATCTAACGACCAATGTAGATGAGAACGGGCCCACTGTAGCCGTTTTGCTCTGTTGCCCCAACGTAATAAGGGTTTTCGAATGGCAATGCGTCCATGAAGGTCCGCTTGTTGAAGTAGACGTTTTACCGTACTCGCCGAAACTTGTTCTTCACGGTCGCGATTGACTTCGGCTGCTATTTGTGGCGCTGTTAATTTTCTATTGCGTTTGCTTAATAATACAATTCTCAAATCTTCACCTTTTGTTGTTTTCCTAGATGCTCCGGGACGAACACGATTTTCTATAGTTCCAGTTGTCCGATATCGCTTTATGATGTCATTTACTGTTGAACATATTTATTTTTTCAGCAATTTGTCGCCCCGAATATCCTTCTTCAAGCAGCGTAATAATGCGTGAACGTTTTTCTACACTGGTAGGCTTGCCACGTGCCATTTTGAAGTAAATTTTCTTAAAACTTTCGCGCAAAAACGACAGATGCACACCAACACACGTTCAATAGTAAAATGAAGCAAATTTATATCTTTACGCCTGTGATAAATAAACAAGAGTGATGCTGCGGTATATTTCCTAAATGTATTGTTCGTTAATAATCTCCAAACGACCCGTTTCAAAAGATCGGTACTTCCGAGAAATTCTTGGAATGATAATAAAAGGGACTTTATTGTGGTCGTCGCAATATTTCTACTTTACATAATAATTTATGGCTTTAAACCCTTAGAAAAGAGTGTATGCTTAATATGTTTCTAATTTAATGTATTAATAATTGTATACAGTGTGATATAATACATTTTTATTGTATGACCGAACTTCACTGAACGGCAGTGTATATAGCCTGATTTCCTCATTTCCGTTGTGAGCAACGCAAATACACTTAATGATTATTTAACAACTTATCATAATAATTGTTTATTTACTGTAATTCTAATTGTTGCCTTTAGTTTCGTTTTAAAGCACAAATAGGTTAATTACGCAGCTTACGTACTGATAATTTTGTAGGCCAGAATAATTGATGTTCTCAATTATTGCGAACATACGGTTAGTTAAAAAAGCTTTGACCGAAAAATGTAAGCGAGTACTTCTTCGTTCAAATCGGGTTTCGATATACTTTGCCTGTTTTTAACAGTAACAGCTTAAGTGCAGCTACATTTATCAAGGATTTGCAGAAGGCGTTTAATTGGATTTATTTCGAACGCTTAACTATCCTCTTAATATTGTATTCCATCTCTTGTAAATTGTGTAACAATAGGTAAATGTTTTCCAAAGATATTTACAATAGTGTCGTGTACGGATAATTATCACCTAGATATGATTCATGCCGTATAAATAAATTTCAACGAGTTGAATGATAATAGTATTGCATAATAGGTCTCTGCGAAACCCGTTTAAAACCGCAGACGTAATAATTGTGCATGAAAACCGTCCCTATTCTTTTAGTAAACACCGGCAAAATCTAAATGCGCGTAATTACAATAAGTGAAAGTGAGCATGTCCATGTCTAAAGCTGCGGACGTAACTCGAAGACCTCAAGATGTGAATGGAGATTTGAACTTTTCTAAAATCTAGGTAACAACGATCGCGGCTATTAAATTACATAGAGAAGCAAGACGTCACATCTATCGGCTGGAAATGTCAAATCATATTTACATAACTCGAAAAAGGAAGAACAGAACTCGCGGATAAAAATTCGAAAAGACGAAAAAGGAAAATAAAAATCGACGTGCTAGATTATAATGTTAATCGCCTCCGATCGATTTGATCCGATCTAAGCCATAAATCTCAATAATGAGGGTCGTGCAATAATTAATAATTATCTTAGCCGATGTACGTTGAATATCTTGACACGGATGGAGATGAGGGAGTGGTAGATGTTAATTCTTTTCGATACTCAACGAAGATGCAAGCTAGCATATGTCTATTATCCGTTTTATAAGCTAGTATAAGATTAATATGATGTTGGTAAATGGATAAAAATTCCTAAAGGTTTCTTGTTGGAACGACGCATATAATTATAAGTTAATTTTTCACAATTCCAAGCGTGTCGTTGATGAGTTCCACGGGGTTATCGATATCGGCGAGGTTAAACATTCACATTTCGGAAGGAATTCCTTTTATTTTTAATGCTTGTGTGTGAATACAGCTGATCATTTCTGCGAAGTGTTGAAGCTGATACCTGCATCGTGCACTTATATATCTTGCATTGTTATAACTATATATTTTCTGAGAGTCTAATGAGGGCAACCTTCATTCGCGAATATTTTAAAAAGACCATGGTGCAGCTGTTAAAAAGATTATTATGAAGATATGGATGCAATAGAAGGAAGTGACCAAATTTTTTTTTTTGTCCACTTTTGACTGAGTAGTTTTGCATGACTTTATCTTAATTAGAGATAACCTAACACTTCCTGCCCTGTAATATACGTGTATAGAGACTTCAGGTAATAATAAGTAGGTTTGTTCTGAAATATTTCTTATTTAAGCCGTTATATTCACGTTTTCCTCTTGTTATATAGGCTGAGCAGAAATTCCGCGTGACTCACGTGAATATCACAAAGAGATAACGCAATGTGGTCATTTGTTTGGTTCAGCCCCATTATTGCACTGCTTTGCAACTGATTTCCATTCGCACGTTATCGATATTTTTTGCAAAATTTCTGTTAATTAAATAAACACAACAGCATAACCTCTTAATTGTATACACAGGTTACGGCTGTCGCAAATTTCATCCGCCAAATCGGTACATATCAAGAACGCTGGGGACATTTTGCCTGCGATTTATATAAAACTTTTTTCTGCTAGATATACACGGAATAACCTAAAACCGTCAGTTCATGTCCGCACACAGAACCTAGAAACTATTATTTCCAACATTAAACAAGTCTCTAGCCTACATTCGCTATAACCTCAGATAATGTCCCTATATGTGCTGGATGTATATTCAGGAGCTCTCTTGAATTAAAATATTCACATAATAACCATTTGTTCCCTCGGCGGAACATATTATTCGCACGAATTTTAACTTTTCTGCCGCCCGGCTGGAATTCTAAACAATTGAAACCGTAATGTATACGGACAGCGCTAGTACGCGCGTATTGCCGCGATAATATCTATCCGTGCTATGTGTATTCTTTATTGTCACATCTGATTCGTGATGCAATGAATATTGCATGCGCATATATTCAACCCGCCTCACCGAAACAAAAGATAACGAGTTTTGTAATTGTGGAAACGGGAGAAATCATACCTGTAAAATGTTTGCGTTGCATACGTATCTGTGTACTTTATGAGGTGATGTAGCCATTTATACACGGCGAAGAGAGGTTTATCTTCCTTAAATTGAAATTGGAGACGAATTCGTGCATGATCAAAATTGCCTAAATATGATCGAATAATCCACACGTCCAGATCGTTCTATTGACGTGTATCCTTTAGATGTTGTTAACAGGAACAACTTTTTGTAGGATGCAAGGTTGCAGTTTTCGCAAGAATTTCTTAAACCTCGATTTTCAGTATTATGCATGGGCAACGTTAGTGCTTGGTGGCTTCCACGAATACTTGATGCTTTGTGGAGATTTATTACTAGAGATGATCAAAGGCAGGTGAAATTATTACTTTTTTGCAGCGACTAGACAGACTCGCGTTTTGTCGATTCTCGGGGAAACCAGTAGGCAACACGAATGAGACACGAGTCTGTCTAGTCGCTGCAAAAAAGTAATAATTTCACCTGCCTTTGGTCATCTCTACTTATTACTGAAGATAAAAGGTGGGTATCACGATACTGACTGAACAAGGCTATTTCTTCCCTGTCCATCCAATAAAAACAACGCCTTGTACTAGATACACTTGAAAAATAGATCAAAACACTTAATGTCATGTCAGTAACTATGCGAAATTTATTCGGTTCATATTATGCAGAGTCTAGTAGCTAATATATCAACGACATGATCTACGCTAACACCAATTACAAACGACAAAAACACCTGCGTCGCTATAATTAGTCAGAGTCAATGGTAATGAATATAAATTTCCATTTAGTGTTAATGAAGTAGGCAACAGAAGTACCTCTATATTGCACGTACCCTGGGCATTAAGTGCTCCTAACTGCTGATGGCATACGCTCTGCCCGAACTCACGCATACGTAGAAAAAATCTGCATACATACAAACGTCTCCGGCTAAACATCTCTGTATGTGTATTGATTGCTGGCAGCCGTGCAGGTAGGTAACTAATTAAAATTACACAGAGTTACATAATTTGAAACAACTGCTTCCCGCATTTGTTTTAAATGTTAATAAGGGGATTACGTAACGGCGAATTTTGCGGAGCTGTGTCTTCGTCGCAACAGGAAACTGCGATTTCAGATTGAATCTAAAAACAGCAGAAAAAAAATGGTTGACAGGCGGTTTTTATGTACACACCTACTGGGCTAATTACACAATATTTTAATTTACATGTAATTTTGGTTGTATATTATGTAAGGTCTTCGAAATTTTTTGCTCATTATAATTTTACAGAATTTAAAATAAAACTTTCTTGATACGCCAATAACTTGATGTTAACGTTAACTTCTTTCATCGTTGTAAAAGCGTTTGGCTTGTCTGTATTTATTAATATCGTTCACGTCTGTCATTTCCAAACATTGCTTGAACCTCCATTCCGTAGATTCCATAAGTTGGCAATAGTGGAAGGAAGATTCACATCATGCAATAGAATTCTTACGGAATTTTTACACTCAACTAGAATTAACTTTTTTATTTTCACAAAGTCGATGAAGATATTCATCTATAAGAGAATAGCATAAGTATAATATTTTAGTTCTTAGATGACTAATAATTAGAGTGGCGACGTTGCGTGCAGCTTGTCATTGGCGTTACGTTCGGTGGCAGGCTAAGTCTCGCATGTGTGTAACTCGCCACCTAGGAGATAGGTAGAGAGCGACGGCAGTACTGGCCAGTACGCAGTTAGTAACTGATTGTGAGTGGAGAGCAACGTAACGACGTTCAGCTTAAAATATCTAGATATTTCGTTAGCATTTTTTATTTCGTCACTGCCCTTTTTTAGAAGTTTAATTTTCGGTTTATTTTGTTGGGTACTTCATATTTTTGGAGTATTCTTTAGAGTTTATCATTTTTCAACAATGCCGAGAATGTCAAGCATTGTTTCAGGATGTGGCACCATTTTCACTGTCATCAACAAAAAAGAAGTGCTTTGCACCATTTGTTGTGCGAAATTAGGATTCTGGGGCAAATATACTCTTGAGCGGCATCTGAAAAATACGAGGCATATTGAATATCAAAGAGGTATTGCACATGATAAATTTGTAATTGATTTATGCGCAGCTTTCCTTGGTGCCAATATCCCATTAAATAAATTACAGGATCCACTTTTTCGTGGGTTTCTTAAAAAATACACCAACCAAGATATTCCCCATCCATTGATAATTAGAAAATATTACGTACCTAAGCAATTCGACAAAACAATAAATCAAATCAGGTCAAAACTAGGTGTAAGCGCAGATGAAACGACAGGCATTAAAGGAAGGTGCGTTGTTAATGTGATGGGTGGCACATTGCATACGGAAAATCCTCCAATGTCATTTTTAGTAGCTACAAAAATCGGATTGCGTGTCATCGCAAACGATATTACCGACATTATCACTAACAGTGTAAAAAATGTAGCTGGTGACGACTGCTTAAAAGTTCTACTCTTTCTCTCACATTCTGCAACGAGCGTAACGAGCTTAAAAAACGTTTTCCAAACATGTTACATCTAACATGTGCTGTGCATGGAATACATCGCATTGCTGAACTTATTCGTGAAGAATTTCCCGATGTTAATTCATTAATTAACTCATTTAAAAAGATTTTATTGAAAGCACCAACTAGGATAAAGTTATATAAAGAAATGTGCCCGAATAATACCTTTGCCACCAGAACCTGTATTAACACGATGGGGTACATAGTTAGAAGCCGCATTTTTTTATACTCAACACTTTCGTATTTTAAAACCTTTTGTACTAAAGTTAAAACGAGATGCTTCCAGTGTTACAGCAGTCAATTTATCAACGCTACTGCATATACCCGATCGACGCTTAGCAGACCAACACTTGCTGGCAAACTGCTCCGAACGTCCTCCTCTATTAACTTATCAGGTCCCGTATACATTTCCCGTACACTATCAAATCCCTCTTACCATGCAGTATTAATTCCATCTAACGAGGTGAATTGTGTATTTATGATTCAATTATAAATAATCAGTCTGCACCAACATCAATATCTATCAATTATGAACCGATCTCGCAATTGATTGTTGCTACAGACAATCGGATTCGGTCATTAGTTTCTCTAGTATTCTATCAGTATATTATTATTGATGAAATATAGAATGTGTCGAGTCCTGCTTGCAGCAAGAGCAATATTAATTCAATACTCGCAATCGCAAGGAAGTTTATTGAAACTATAAAATTTATCGATTGCCGATTCAGAAGTACACCGAAAGAATTTAATAACCGGGGTGTTTGCCAGTAAAGAAAGAGACACGTGCATGTAGTGACGTGTATCTCATCTTTGTGGGACGTCTACTTCATTGAATATAAAATAAAGAGTCTTTTCTTGATGAATAAATGCAAATAGAAGTAGACAGGTAAATAGGCCGCGTAATAAAATAATTACAAGTATGTAAACTGAATATTTACAATATGCTCCACGAGAGATGAGATACACGTCAATATATCCACGTATCTCTTTCTTTGCTGGTAAACACCACGGTTATTAAATTCTTTCGGTGTACGTAAACTATAAATATTTATTACATTAACCAGCGTGGGAATAGCACTTGAAAGTTTCGTTTGCCGCAATATGATGAATGCATGAATCCAATTTGGTTTAACAGCCGAAACCGTTAAGTAAACGGTAAGAAAATGTTATATTTGGCTTGATAAATTCAAGAAATTGTAAACCATTTTACTCAATTGCTTTGACTAGGAAAGGAAAGGTTATTTTTGACGTTGTTGGGCAAAAAATTTTGACCAGTAATTAGTTGTCTAGAAAAACAGAAATATTTTGTCTGTTCCTTTACAACAAAAACATCCTCTTTGCATCCCTGACGAATTATACAAGGGTAGTAGAAATGTCTTTCGGGTGATGTCGTGTAGTTAATATTTTACTTGACGTTTCGCTGACCATCCTGTCAGCTTCTTCAGAAGATTTTTAAAGTCTTTAGAAATCTTCTGAAAAAGCTCACCCGAAAGACATTTCTACTGTGGATTACGGTCGTGAAAGCCTACATTCAACTATACAAGGGTAATCTGAAAAGTTTCCAGCCACATACAGAAACAAGCTTTTTTGTCAAATTCGTAGTAGTTGGGATCTTGTCCTTCAAAATAGGCGTTTACGAATGTGATGATCGTCTCCTGGAAAACAGAAAGAAGTCGCTATGGGCCAGATGTGGCCCATATAGAACGAGTGGTTCATCAACTCGATTCCCAATTCGTGAATTTTTACCATGGCGACCACTGAAGTGTGATAGTTGTCTTGTTGGGATAATACCTTCTTCTTCTTCAAACAAGGCCGTTTCCCGGAATTTTTGCTTTCAGCTTGTTAAGTCAAGCTGTCAAATTTCATCATCTACAGTTATTAATCGACTAGTTTTGTTTAAACTGCTTCAATGGGGCTTTGGAAATGTTGGCTTTTTCATGCTCAAATCTTCACTCAATGATGCAAATACTTTCTTTAGAGGTGCCCATATGCCCTCCTATTTCTCTAAGCTTAGTTCGACGGTCGTTTAGCACCATTTGGTGGACTTTTTCGATGTTATCGGTAATGGTTGCAGCTTTTATCCGTCCCGAACGTTCATCATCAACCAAGCAAAATTTCATTGTGGCAAATGATGAGGGGGGATCCTCGGAAATAACGTCCATCTGGATTTCCGAATTTCGGAATTTCTCAGAATATCTTCTTTATGCGTTTATATTCAATTTAGATCACTAAATGAAATAATGAAAACCAACTAAGCCGCACTAAGTTTTTGGGTGCAAACTTTAAGAATTTACTTGTTTTGCATTTACTCCTAACAAAAAAAAATTAGCATAACCTAAATTTAAAGAAATTGTTCCTTTTAGATAACATCAATAATCAATTTGTAACGACTTTCTCATTACCACCGGATCGAATCGGGCCATCCTCGAGCCATCATAATACTCCCCTATATCAAATCGACCGATTAGCGTGTAGGCCGATGACATAAATTCATAAATTCCAATTTTCCCGATCGATACGACGCTAAAATATCATCTGGAATTGTCGCTGTCGTTCGCAGCTAGCATTAAATAATTTTATGACAACGGGAGCACCGAATCTGATTTCCAATTAGCCAATCGAACATTATTACCTCTCCCTTTGGCCCCTTTTCCCCGCTGTCGCAAGTAGAAATTTATTACATTTTGGACTACAACTTAACTAACGTCGATGACATTTTACATGCTGATTTACGAGAGGCAAAGCCGCGATGTAATTTCTCACGTATGGCAATTAAAAGATTTGCACACCTACTTTCGAATTGATAGACGTACACCGCAGAATACGCCGTTCCGTGAAAATATGGATGGCATTTAGTATTTACTGATGAGAGGAGAGATGTCTTTGAATATTGTACTTGTAGTACGCCTGTAATTTCACTGTTTACCTACTGCGACTCCTTGCTTCAATAAAATTTGATGTAGTTCACTGTACCATATATGCATATGTATAAGGGACGTATGTATATACGTAATTGCCAGTTTAATTACAATAGTGAAGTTTCCAATGTAGGAGATTGCATTATAGAATTATATGGGAGAACATAATATTTACGGTGTTCGAAATATTACAAGGTTAAGTGCTGGAGGTGATTTATTACAAGACGATTGCCAACAAGCATTTTATATCTACCATAAAGAAGTATGCAGGTTTCTACTCGACAAAGGAGCGAAAATAATCTTTTAGTGAATGTTGCCGTGTATAGAATAGAGCATTTGAAATCGTATGCAAATATGACCATGTTTGATGTTCTTTTGCTAGCTATTATGACGTTTCAGTTTGAGGATTTGCTTTGTTATTTAAGGCGTCTAAAGATTAAAATATTCTTGGGAATTCTGCTGTTATAAGGTAATGTAGGTGTTAAAGCTTACGAAGTTGTTTATCTAGGCCTGGAGTTCCCAACTTTTTTATTCTTTACAAGAACGGCTTTCTGCACCTCCATTTTTCTCCAGAATATATAGCTTACAATATAAATAGATACATATACACTGCCGTTCAGTGAAGTTCGGTCATACAATAAAAATCTATTATATCACACTGTAAACAATTATTAATACATAAAATTAGAAAAATATCAAGCGTACACTCTTTTCTAAGGGATTAAAGCCATAAATTATTATGTAAAGTAGAAATATTGCGACAACCACAATAAAGTCCCTTTTATTATCATTCCAAGAATTTCTCGGAAGTACCGATCTTTCGAAACGGGTCGTTTGGGGATTATTAACGAACAGTACATTTCGGAAATATACCGCAGTATCACTTTTGTTTATTTATCACAGGCGTAAAGATATAAATTTGCTTCATTCTACTGTTAAACGTGTGTTGGTGTGCATCAAAATTGACTTCAAAATGGCACGTGGCAAGCCTACCAGTGTAGAAACACGTTCACGCAATATTACGCTGTTTGAAGAAGGATATTCGTGACGACAAATTGCTGAAAGACTAAATATGAGAAGTTCAACAGTAAATGACATCATAAAGCGATATCGGACAACTGGAACTATAGAAAATCGTGTTCGTCCCGGAGCATCTAGGAAAACAACAAAAGCTGAAGATTTGGGAATTGTATTATTAAGCAAACGCAATAGAAAATTAACAGCGCCACAAATAGCAGCCGAAGTCAATCGCGGCCGTGAAGAACAAGTTTCGGCGAGTACGGTAAAACGTCGACTTTAACAGGCTGACCTTCATGGACGCATTGACATTCGAAAACCCCGATTACGTCGGGGCAACAGAACAAAACGGCTACAGTGGGCCCGTTCTCATCTAGATTGGTCGTTAGATGATTGGAAACACGTGCTTTGGAGTGACGAGTCAAAGTTTGAGGTTTTTGGGCAAAATCGAGGAGTTTATGTCCGAAGATCTAAAACCGAAAAGTGTTCCCGAACTGCATTGTGCCAACAGTGAAGCAAGGGCGTAGTTCTGTGTGAGTGTGGGGATGTTTCTCCTTTGCTGGGACGGGAGATTTATGCAGAGTGCAGGGTGTAATGAGGAAGGAAAATTATTTTGCAATACTCCAGAATCATGCAGTGCCATCAGAATTGCGTATAATAGGCCGTAGCTTTACATTCATGCATGACAATGACCCAGAACACACTGCGTTAGTGTGTAAGAACCATCTAAAGGAGCAAGAAGAACAGCACACCCTGAAAGTAATGACATGGCCCCCACAAAGCCCAGATTTGAACCCTATAGAGTTGTTGTGGGATGAACTGGACAGGAGGATCCGAAAAATATGCCCAACTTCACAAGAACATTTACGGAATATTCTGCAACATGAATGGGTTAATATTCCACAATCCGTTTTAACAAAACTTATCGAAAGAATGCCTAGAATAGTTCGAGCGGTGATTAACAGCAAAGGAGGTTTTTTTGATGAAGAAAAAAAGATTGTTTGTTCTTATAATATTTTCTACGCCTCTATTTTTAATAATTCACGTACTCATCTCCATTCCATTACTTCCCATAGTTTATTCCTTGGAGTTCTTTCTCTGAAAGCTTTTTCTAAGACTATGAAGCAAGCATATATTCTGCTGTTGTATACTAATCATTTGCTTTAAGCTAAATATTATGTCACTGGTTTTTTCTTTCTGATTTGAATTCACTTTGGTTATCATCAAATGTTCTAGGTTCTAATATTTTTTGACATTTCCAGTGGTTTGGTCAAACATTGATATTTTATCTTATTTTCTTTCCAAAATTGGCGTTTGATACATTTTTCCTTAACAACTCCATTAATTTATAATATTTTGCATTGTTTGTTATTTAAAACTAACGTTGAGATCGTATAATTTTTTGCATCGCAAATTTTGTCAGTGTTTTTTAATTGTTAACTTCAAATAAAAGCGCATCAAAGAACTTCTGGATTATTAGTTCTTTCTGGTCAAAATAAACTTGATTCAAATATAAAAAAATACTCCGCATCTACATTCTCCACTCACTTCATAATTCTTCTTCGTAACATGAATAATTCAACATCAGCAATAACGCAAAGTCTTTGACATTAAACCAAACTAATATCAAAGGCCTTCCCTCTACCTTCTCTTGCTTTTCTCAGCTATAAACGAGTGCATCTTGTTAAAACGTTGAAATTATCGATAAAATAACTACAAGAACTCAATGCCATCGCCTTCGTCGTCACGCAGACCCATTAAATTGCTAAATTTACGATCGAATTACTCTTGGAAACGAAACATAAAAGATATCCTTTCATCGTTAGCGAAATAGTAAATTATCATGCAGATTTTATACTTGTTAGTTCGCATTTTTGTTTTTTTTTTGTTGTTGTTATTATACCAAAAAGAATAAATAAAAGTGTTTGGATCGTGTTCGTGTGGCGATTATATCGGAAATGATATGAATATTTCAACTGGTCTGGGAAGAAATATGTTTTTGAAGGACATATATGAAGATTAGCGGTAAAAAGTAACGGTTGTTTTTGGTACGGATGGGTAATTAAACTTTAGTAGTATCTGTCGATGTGTTGTTATGGTTGCTCGAAGACTACTGGATTTTATGATTTTTTATTGTAATTACAAATTGTTGTAATTATGATGAAGGATTATTCTGAGGCTTCTGGCTTCACGTTCAATGTTACTTATTCGTTGCGGTGGTTGTCTTGTCAAGATTTTTAGTCCCGTTTTAATCGACCTTTTGTGTTCTTGAGAGTAAAAGTTTATAACATTAGGCACAGTTCTTATGGAACTTGAGGATGAATTCTCATCATTTCTTCAATTCATTCAATTCTGTCATATTATCAATTTCAAATTTTCGACTTTCATTAATACGAACCGTATCTGTTTCTATACTCAAAGCTAATATATTTCGTAGGTAGAAAACAACAAAATAAAACCTTTTAAAATCTGCACATTTCACTAGTGAGGTGGAGAAGCTTTGCATGAAATAGAGTATGATGACGAAGAAATTGGCTAAATTGCGATTCTACTGAAACAAGTAGAAATCCAACTTCTTCTCCGGGACACGCTGGCGTATAATTTATATTTCTGCTGTTGTGGCATTATTTGCTAATAATTTTGATATCTCATGCTTCTCCGAAGCTCCACTTTATTTTTTCGTTATTATCTACGAATAAGGCTCTTCTTATAACTATCAAATTTGCAGCCACGATAGCGTTTTAGATAAAATTGATATCCAATTCAGACATGCAAATATAAACAATAAGAATAATTTAATCCCAACCAAAGATACCTTATCCAGTTCCGAAGGTTATTAACACCGCTAGAAATTGTCAGCGAAAATCTTCAACGTACCAAACCAGTTCCTATGAACCCATTAAGTACTAATCTAATATTCTAATAGATACGTCGGGCAATACACATAAAGAGTGATAATTACTTACTTACCGAAAACGAAAGAGAAGAAAGCGACGTTCAGCGCCATATTTTCTCACCAGGTCGCGTTCGAAATTCGATTCTACTTCGCACAAATGCACCGTCCGTTTACCGACTACCACCGCTCGGTTTCAACGTGCAAAAGGATGATGATGTAGCGGTTCACCGTCTTTCACTTAATTCACTAATGTTATAAAATCGACAAGAACTAAATGCTATATGTGAAACCCCTTCCATTCTGCTGCGGAACGAGAAACCAGTAGTTTGAAGCTTAAACTGCCGTAAAGACAGTTGTTAAGCGGAGTTAATGTCAACGCGAAAGAGCTTAGCGCGTTTTGGTATGGTTTTCGCAATATTTTATTTAAGCATGTAGTTATACCATAAAGGCGATATGTAACGCGAAGAGTTTCTGGTTACGTTGTAAGAAATCGATGCAAATTACATTTATAAAATTGAAAAATTCTAAATTAAATCTTGGCAACGAATTAAAACAACTAAGTTTATCAATTAAATTGAATATCAAGTCTTTCTAGAACCGCTCCAATTTTTTTTAGTTGATTTTACAGCATACCGCAAGCTGGAATGATCCAAAATGAAGTTCGCGAATTGCCAGATTGGATTGTGCGTTCAAAAATTATTGATTTTCTCTCTTAACTTCGAAACTGACAAAAGTTGTCGAAATTCTGGTTGTACAGCCTCTAACATTTCAATTTAGCAATCAGCAATTTAGCGCTGACCCCAAATCTGAATCTGGGCTGGGTTTCATATTAATGCCACAAAAACGGAAGACGCTGGACATTTTCCTATCACGTCTCGTGCTCTGCTCTAGAATTTACAGCATCTGTTTTATGCTATAATTGTTTTTATTTCTGATTGTTTTCTGATCTGTCCTACATCAGGAACTAACAACAATGGCGAAAGGAAGAATTTTTAACAAGCATGTAATTTTTCAGCCATTTTCCCTTTTACGTACGTAGAATATTGCGACATTGAAGGTGACGTCGCGTTGGATGAGAGAAACCTCCGTCTGAAGATCTTTTGATTTATAGAGAATGTGTCTGGAAAGTGCAAGTAGATATTGTCTGTTCCGTTGTGTGTCGCGGCCAAATCCCTCGCAGAAGAAAAGTTTACGCAGAGAAACGGCAAGTTCGCCGTCAACTTATAACCCATTAAACAAAGTGTGACAAAGTAAAGAAACATAGCGTGCAGCTTTAGATGGGCGTCGGGTATTTTTAGGGCGAGCGAGAGGTAGCGACCTCCGCCGCAACGATAGTGACATAAATTATTGGCAAAAAACACTTTGTGATTTATTGAAAAGTTAGTTTTTGAGAAACTAGAATTGATGGGGTTGATTTATTTTCTTCTGTTAAAGTTATATTACGTAGGGTGACAAGTAATTTATTCGTTTTTGAAAACGCGTGACTTTTAAGGCTTATGAAAATTGCCATCAATCGCTAATCTCTTTGATATAGTTCTGAGCTGGTATTTTGTGCAGACGTTTCACGAAGGAAATGTTAGAAAAAAAAAAAACATTATGAGCAGGTGCTTTTCAGTGCTAAATTTTGCAATAACCATTAAAATAGTTAATTTTGTCTAGCTGTGAGGAGGCTCTCAGTCATTAGACAAGGATTAGAGAAAAGACGAATCGATAGAGCGGTTGATTCTTCATTACATACTTCTCACTTTTGCTGGGGTTAAACTATTTCAAATATTTAGAAATAACTCTCATCTTGATGTTAATTCAAACACAAAATATGAGCGAACGCAGGATTTTTTTTTCAATTGAATGTTTTCTATTTCGCTGCATGTTTAGGTAGTTCATTAAATTTCGAGTCGGCTCTATTCCTTGAGAAATGTACGAAGCGGAAAAATAAATCTGAATGCATGCATGAAGTAAACGTTAAATCTGCCTAATACAATGTCATCGAGCCTTAGGTTTAAACCCAACAAAGTGTGAGAAGAACATTGAAAAAACCTAATCCATTTAATTCATCAAAAGCTTTCAATCTTACAAATTAGCAACGACGAATGATAGAATTCTCACATGCTGAGGTATTTGCTGCCAGATAAATACTTACTAAGCATTCAATAAGCAACACTGAGAAGACGTAGAAACCCGTACATAGGAGACGATTTACTTTCGTAATTAACTCGTACCATTCGAAAACGAATTACTACGGCGATGCGTCCTTTTGACGGTTTTCGATTTCACGCATGAGGATTTCTTAGAAAACGCCACGACCTTATTTAACTCTGGGCATCGTGAAAGTACTTTCGTACCCTTACAGATCTCACACATGTTTATATATTTACCGACGTATGTATAGGTACAAAGCTAGCAACGTCGTTCCACCGACGTGTGCTTCAGCTTCTAAATTAATTCTGCTCGCGCAGTCCAAGTTCCGACTTGCATTTGATGGGAGCACAATTAACCGTCGTCGTAACTGCCTACATTATTAAATCGTTTCTCGAAAAGGGGTATTTTGCGCGCGCTAGAGAGGGATTCAGTGACGATCAACCCATCCGTTGCATATGCTTGCATTTGGGGGATAGCTAATAGTTTTAAGATTTAAGCTCTCGTCATCTGAAATTTAGTGCTGAGTTTCCTAGATGTTTGATAGAGTTCGTAGTTACTGATGATAAAACTTTGAATGGAATTGAGTCTGGCTGTGGTTGACTTTGAAGCCCTTTAATAATTTTTTTTTTTGATTTGTATACACTACCGTTCAGTGAAGTTCCGTCATACAATAAAGATCTATTAATCACACTGTATACAATTATTAATACATAAAATTAGAAAAATATTAAGCATACACTCTTTTCTAAGGGATTAAAGCCATAAATTATTATGTAAATGAGAAATATTGCGACGACCACAATAACGTCCCTTTTATTATCATTCAAAGAGTTTCTCGGAAGTACCGATCTTTTGGAAGGGGTCGTTTGGGGATCATTAACGAACAATACATTTAGGAAATATACGGCAGTATCATTCTTGTTTATTTATCACAGGCGTAAAGATATAAATTTGCTTTATTTTACTGTTAAACGTGTGTTGGTGTGCATCTGTCGTCTTTGCACGAAAGTTTTAAGAAAATCTACTTCAAAATGGCACGTGGCAAGCCTACCAGTGTAGAAAAACGTTCACGCATTATTACGCTGTTTGAAGAAGGATATTCAGGGCGACAAATTGCTGAAAAAATAAATATGAGAAGTTCGACAGTAAATGACATCATAAAGCGATATCGGACAACTGGAACTATAGAAAATCGTGTTCGCCATGGAGCATCTAGGAAAACAACAAAAGCTGAAGATTTGAGAACTGTATTATTAAGCAAACGCAATAGAAAATTAACAGCGCCACAAATAACAGCCGAAGTCAATCGCGGCTGGGAAGAACAAGTTTCGGCGAGTAGGGTAAAACGTCGACTTCAAGCGGACCTTCATGGACGCATTGCCATTCGAAAACCCCGATTACGTCGGGGCAACAGAGCAAAACGGCTACAGTGGGCCCGTTCTCATCTAGATTGGTCGCTAGATGACTGGAAACACGTGCTTTGGAGTGACGAGTCAAAGTTTGAGGTTTTTGGGCAAAATCGACGAGTTTATATCCGAAGATCTAAAACCGAAAAGTGATCCCGAACTGCATTGTGCCTACAGTGAAGCAAGGGCGTAGTTCTGTGTTAGTGAGGGGATGTTTCTCCTTCGCTGGGACGGGAGATTTATGCAGAGTGCAGGGTGTAATGAGGAAGGAAAATTATTTTGCAATACTCCAGCATCATGCAATGCCATCAGGATTGCGTATAATAGGCCGTAACTTTACATTCATGCATGACAACGACCCAAAACACACTGCGTTAGTGTGTAAGAACTATCTAAAGGAGCAAGAAGAACAGCACACCCTGAAAGTAATGACATGGCCCCCACAAAGCCCAGATTTGAACCCGATAGAGTTGTTGTGGGATGAACTGGGCAGGAGGATCCGAAAATTATGCCCAACTTCACAAGAACATTTATGGAATATTCTGCAACATGAATTGGATTAATATTCCACAATCCGCTTTAACAAAACTGATCGAAAGAGTGTCTAGAATAGTTCGAGCGGTGATTAACAACAAAGGAGGTTTTTTCGATGAAAAAAAAAAAATAATGTTCAGTATGTTATATTTAGCCAGAATAACTTTTTATTTATTTATTTTTGTCTTTTTTACCTGTACATACAATAAAATTGCATTTTGTTTTTAGTTTCGTTTGTTTCTGTAACCTTTTCATGTTTTTTACCAACCGACCGAACTTCTCTGAACAGCAGTGTACATCATTTCCCACATAATTTTCAACGATATACACAGAGAGACCAGAGAGAGTTGGTTTGGCACTATCAGCTCTATTACATTAGAAATTTTCACTTAACACGATTTTGAAGTATTTCTAAAACGTTTTAATTTAAATGGATGTATTAAATAACTGAATACTAGCGAAACTTTATTCTAACATCCAATCTTAATAAAGATGGAAGCTCTTATATGCGCTTGGAAATTCTAATTTCCCGAATAAAAACAAAACTTGCTTTCAAAGTATGCATTTATTAAATTCCAATTCATTCTAATGGAATGCTAGAAACTAATTTAAATCCCTTTTCAAACATTTTTACCGACTCCGGATGGAGTCATCTTACCGTATAAGTCTTTCAGGTTATACGAGAACATATTTTAATAACCTCTCTTCTATCCTGGAGTGCACTTCATCCTTAATTCTCCGACGCGAAATATACATATAAATCAAACTTTATTCATGGTTCGTGGAGGCTTTCGCAAGCACTGTTTTCAAAAGCAGACCAACCGGCAGCAGCATCGTCGAGCATAATGTAATAGGTCTATCAGCGGCAGGGGTTAAGATATCTTGGATGTGATGTCAAGGTTAGAGCGGGAAGCGTAGAACAAGGAGGAACGGAGGAAAGGTGACGTCTCGCATCATTAATATCTTTGTCATAACTCTCAAGGGAGGACGCCAACCTCTACGAGAAAATCTATTTTTCACAGCTTTTCGTTCGTAACCTCTCCATTCTGGTGTTCCTGGATATACAGTGCGTCTAGTGGCTGCTGTATGTAAGGAGAGAATTCTCAAAAGAAAGTACATTGTATTTAAGGGACGAGATTGTCATATTAGACTGAAACGTTACATAATAGTTGATGTATCGCTTTACAAATTTTGACTTACTAAACACTATTGCGTTGCATCTTAACGGTCAAAGGATTTAGCCATCACATATTGTTTAACTTTGTGGAAGAAAATTCGCAGAGAATCATTTAGAATTCCAGCCAAACTGATAAGGGAATAGATTTGATGAGTACGCAGGATGTGGAAGCAGCTCAAATTATAGCTCGGTCAATTTTTGCTGGGCGATGCGGCTTAAATGCACGGGGTGAAACAACAGCTTTTTCTTGGCTATTTTTGGGCGTTTCTCTGTTATTGTCGTCTTTAGTCGGTCTAAATAATGCATACTATTCTCCTTAGAAGAATTCCTCGTGCTTCCCAAAGAAAAATGATGCCAGCACCTTTCCAGCGGATGGAACGCATGTCGCCATTGTCAGAGATGGCTCACATGTCGAAATTCTTGTAAATTTCATTGAATATCCACCATTTAGAATAATAATTAGATTTCTTTCTTACAGTAAACTTCATCATGAACATTCACATCGGGACGACGTTAAATTTTGCAATTTTTCGCTTGACTCGGCCTAATAATAATTGAAAAGATAAACTAAGGGACGAATGCAAATAGGGAAATAAAAAAGCGTAGGCTTCTGGAAAGGGGTAAGAAGATCGTTCCGCGGCTAGGTTCTCTTTTTCTTGTCGACACAGTAATAAAAATTCACGACAAAGGCGTCGAAGTAGGTCGTGTCGGAAAGGCAGAGGAAGACACGGACAATAAAAAACAGATTCGCTTCTTTTCTTTTTCCATTTCGGCCTTTCCTTTTTTTATTTCTAAGCGTCTTTGTAATAAAAGTAAACCCCGTCAACTGCTAGAATAAGGAACGGTAAATTGAATACGTGAAGATAGCTCGTGATGATAGTCCGGGGTGCAGAACAATAAAAACAATGTTGATTATTGAGATAATGAACAAATATTTGCGTCAACAAGTCTTCCATATAATTTAGTATGATTCTAGAGGCTTCTGTACTTCTGTAACCTGTAACAACATACCTCAATTTGGGTCATGGGTCATAGTAACACATTCTAAACTAGAAATAGTTATCAAATTAAGTCAGTTACATGATAATTAGCAGAATTAGAAGTTAAAACACTGCTAAACAACTATCCGTGAATATTGAACTTTGAAAGAACGTAACAATCTAGGAAAATGTGTTAATAGGACGCAAACTTTCGGAAACTAAAAACAAGTTCCGACAAAACATGAAGAGGGACCTTCCGCGAGAGTCCCCTCATTTAAACTTAGGTGAAGCGAAAATAAGCGGAAAAAATAACGACCTCCTCGCTCTCTCCCTCTTTTCCAGCCTTGCGCCTTTTTTTCACGACGCCATCGCGTCTTAGAACTCCCTAGTATCTGTTATTCTTCGAGTTGCAAGAAATAGGTCGCGATACTCTTGCCAGAATCGTTTAGGACGTCGATTCGTTTTAGTTGCAGCGACGAACAACAGGGGATGACGGTAGAAAAAGAAACAGATAGGTTAAAAACTATCGAAAAGAGGGACCGTGGGGAAGGAAATAGGAGGTGGGTGGACCGGGATGTTGTTTCCTCTAAATTATCTGGCGTTGTGCGTTGAATTTCATTAAAACGATAATGGATTAATCTTTTGTTATTTTAACGTTCGTCTGTCTTATATAAAGTAAACAATTGTGAGGCATTCATTTTTTTATCGCTTAAAATATTTGTTTTTTATCGTAATCTTAACAATTAATTTAATGGATTGTATCTAAGTGTCGTCAATTGGGGGTACTTGAGGCAGGTAGGATAATGTAGTGTTGTGAATGTTACTACGTTACACATAGAAATAAATCCATGTTTCATTATCGCTCAAGATACCATAAACATTCAACATTTTCGACATCTATAATAATGCGAGCAGCCTTTTGTTCTTGTTCTTTTTGTTAAAAGATGACTTTTTGGATTGGAGTCTTTGAAATACTTAAGGATGTCTCAATCCGTTGATAGGTTACATGTCGATCTTCCTTGATCAGTTGGGGTACAGTAGCGATGCTTTTTTGAATGTCTGTTTTCTTTGCTGGTCCTATTCTGGGATCGTCGTTGGGACTAATGCGTCCACTAGTGCCAACGACTGATGTGTACGTCATTACCAAAAACAGAAACCAACCTGACGAATTGAAATTAATTTTGGCAACGTTTCATTGAAGGGGCATATGCGAAATTAAAAAGACAACACTCATATAAAACTGTATTGGTTATTAAAGACGTAAATTATTATGTAAAGTAGAAATATTTTAAGAAAATTTACTTCAAAATGGCACGTGGCAAGCCAACTAGTGTAGAAAAACGTTCACGCATTATTACGCTGTTTGAAGAAGGATATTCGGGGCGACAAATTGCTGAAAAAATAAATATGAGAAGTTCAACAGTAAATGACATCATAAAGCGATATCGGACAACTGGAACTATAAAAAATCGTGTTCGTCCTGGAGCATCTAGGAAAACAACAAAAGCTGAAGATTTAAGAATTGTATTATTCAGTAAACGCAATAGAAAATTAACAGCGCCACAAATAGCAGCCGAAGTCGATCGCGGCCGTGAAGAACAAGTTTCGGCGAGTACGGTACAACGTCGACTTCAACAAGCGGACCTTCATGGACGCATTGCCATTCGAAAACCCTTATTATGTCGGAGCAACAGAGCAAAACGGCTACAGTGGGCCCGTTCTCATCTAGATTGGTCGTTAGATGATTGGAAACACGTGCTTTGGAGTGACGAGTCAACGTTTGAGGTTTTTGGGCAAAATCGACGAGTTTATGTCCGAAGATCTAAAACCGAAAAGTGATCCCGAACTGCATTGTGCCAACAGTGAAGCAAGGGCGTAGTTCTGTGTTAGTGTGGGGATGTTTCTCCTTTGCTGGGACGGGAGATTTATGCAGAGTGCAGGGTGTAATGAGGAAGGAAAATTATTTTGCAATACTCCAGAATCATGCAGTGCCATCAGGATTGCGTATAATAGGCCGTAGCTTTACATTCATGCATGACAACGACCCAAAACACACTGCGTTAGTGTGTAAGAACTATCTAAAGGAGCAAGATGAACAGCACACCCTGAAAATAATGACATGGCCCCCACAAAGCCCAGATTTGAACCCTACAGAGTTGTTGTGGGATGAACTGGACAGAAGGATCCGAAAAATATGGCCAACTTCACAAGAACATTTACGGAATATTCTGCAACATGAATGGATTAATATTCCAAATTTCTATTTTAACAAAACTTATCGAAAGAATGCCTAGAATAGTTCGAGCGGTGATTAACAGCAAAGGAGGTTTTTTCGACGAAAAAAAAATATAATGTTCAGTATGTTATATTAGGCCAGAATAACTTTTTATTTATTTATTTTTGTCTTTTTTACCTGTACATACAATAAAATTGCATTTTGTTTTTAGTTTCGTTTGTTTCTGTAACCTTTTCATATTTTTTACCAACCGACCGAACTTCTCCGAACGGCAGTGTACATCCTGCTTTTATTATATTTGTTTCATTCCAATATTTTTCTTGCTACCATAAATGACACTACAATCGGAAGGGACACTTAATTAAATTAGAAACAAAGAAAATTCAGTTACTAGATTCAATACCTTTTTGTCTGGAATTTTATGTATCTTCACAATTTAGGTATATTCTGCTGATTTAGCTCGACGAACGAGATTTATCTATATAGGAAGATTCTATCTATCGCAATATGCAGAAGCCAAATAGCATTGCAAATATTTACAATCACTACTTATCTGTAATCTACATTTGCGGTAATCATCTTTCAAAGTACTCATTTGCAACATAATAGCGTGACTAGGATCGCAACCTTTCTAATGATCGGACAAATTATTCGTCGGTTTGTTAGTATTTATACCACTAAGCGTGCATTATTTCAGAGAGGTATTCAGTTGACACCATTTTATTGCTTATTTGTAATTTGTACCATTATTAACTTAAAATATACAAGAAATGTACTTTAAAACAATGTTCTTTCCTTTCTTACTAGTGATGAATGATCATTTTATAAAAAGAAAAGTTTGGTTTGAAATATATTTTGATATTTATTTAGTTCATTGTTGACTTGAAATGTATATAAGGAGAACAAGGAAAAAAAGATTGGAGATGCCGGGGATCGAACCCGGGGCCTTTCACATGCAAAGCGAACGCTCTACCACTGAGCTACATCCCCGAGCGAAAGCCGATCACTGTGACAAAAAGCCTGAGTTGTTTTTGGTACGAGGAATAAACAAATATTAGCTCTTTAAGGATTAAATATCTATTATTATATTATTAATTATTTATTATTCCACCTTTGCTTGAAGATAACAGTTTTGAAAAAAGTGATACTGGAATAATAATATGAAGAAATATAGTAACTGTTCTCACAGATCACGGAAAAGTATCAGTTCTAGTTTTACTAGATTTTAAGAGTATCTTTGATTTGATTAATTATTATATTCTTTAGTCAGTTTTAGCATCGATGGACCTAAGTAATTCAGGTGCTTTATGGTTGTCTTGTATCTCCCACACATCATAACGGGTTGTTTTAAATGTAATTAGTGGGGTGCCACAGGGTAATTAGTCGGCTCCTATACCCTCTTAACTTCTGGTATGCCCGAAATTATACTAAATAAATTATTGTCATTATTTATTTTGTTGTTTTCTTTTTAATTTTGTATACCAGACTGTGGGAAGAACGCTAAATTGGTCATTCTTAGCACCATTAATGTAAAAAGAATCTATTTGTCATATATTGACTGAAGATTCAGGCATAAAGAAGCTGACTCCGAGTTGGGTGCCGTGGATTTCCAGAGCATTACTGAATCAGTTTAACTGAGATAAGTCGGGGTTTTGCCTTCAATTAATAACTGTAGAAACTGGAATATATCCGTGCACTCGTGAAGCCAAAGCCCAAGCCGTCCACTCGAAACAGTGAATGACGAAGGGTGCGTCGGCTGCGAATTAGGCGAAGACTGTTCAGTCGATGGGAAAAGTAATGGAGGCTGTTTTTTTGGGATAGCCGTGGAAGCAAAAACAAAAACCACGCTTCATTACTTAACGAGCTGAAAGCAGAAATTGCTGAAAAATTGGGGTTCTAATTGATAGACCACTTACTCTGTTCACTAGATCTGGCCCCTAACGGCTTTTACTAGGTTTGAAGTTTCGCTCGGACGACGTTTCATCGAGTTTCATCGAACAATTTGCTAATTGGACGGATTACAAATATGGGAGCATTGCTGGGAAAGGTGTATAGACTAAGCCCGCAGAAACGAATAGCGCTTAACGAAATTAGCAGAGATTAGACAGACTCGTGTTTTGTCGACTCTCGGGGAAATGAGCAGGCAACACGAACCCATTCTCATGAAACGAATAAACACGAACCTGTCTAATTTCTGATAATTTCGTAAAGCGCAACTCGTTTCTGCAAGCTTACAAAGGGACTATGTTGAGAAATGAAATTTTTTGAAAACTCTTCAGACTACCGTCGTGTTTTTACAAATTTACTAATTTTCTGCCATTTTCAGACTAATGATACAAACAAAAAGAAAACTGTTTAGAGCGAGAAATTCATAAAATTGAAAGGATCAAATTCTTTCTAACAGTGTAAAAATTTTCAAACTGACCTACATTTTTCCTACATTACATTAAACAAGAATGCTTATCAGAGCATGCTAATCTTTTTTGTTTATTTATATATTCTTGCTATTAACTATTGTTAATGAATTTAACATTCAGTGAAAAGAACTTTCATTGTTTTCTGTTTGATTATTATTGACTTGCTAGAGTTATATTTAAAATAGATCAAAAATTTAAATCCATTTTACTTATTATTTCTTACTTATTTTATGGAGTGTGCTAATTGTTGAATGCATTGATTATTTGCTGTATGATATGTATGTATGCAATACATTTCATTTTTCTCTTATGAAAGCCTAAATTATATGTTGCGTACGTTCAAGTACGGTGGTTTGTGCTAAAAGTGAAAGAAAGCCATTACGTTAATTACAATATCTGGTCTACGTATGATGTATGTGCAACAAGATATTATTAGCATGCTAGAATCTACCTGAAACATGTTTCTTTCGTGTTTATTTCTCTTTCGAGCGGAATATTTATTACAAATAAAGGGGAATTATGTAGGTTAGAAAATGATGGATGAAAATTGTTTTATAATAGTGAAATGCATGCATTCCAATAAGTGAATATGTAATAAGTTTCTTTGTTGTTATATAAAGAATAATAATATTTTTATTGTGTTGACGATATTTTTAACATCTTTTAAGAAATTGTGTTAAAATTTAATCTTAAAAACGAACGTAGTAAATTATTTGTCCTTGAAGTAGTGGTTATTTTTAAAAAGGCTGCGCGCTTAAGAAGCATTTTCTGGTATATTGGATTGAAGTTTTGTCAAACAGAAATCACGATGGTGCTGGAATCGGCCTAAGTGATCTCACAGGCCAAAACATATACAAAGAGATCACTCACAAAGCTGTTAGGTTTGGCAAAAAGGATAAAATTGACGAAGACGAAGAGGACCATCTTCTCTAATCTAATCTAATTACTATCTATCTACTTCTGACTCCCTCTGTATACAACGATTTTTAAACGTAATGTTTTTTTAGGGCAAACACCATCTTCCCATGAATTGAAATTGTTTGAAAGTTGGTTTGTGTAAATCAAACATGTCTCTCGATTGAGAAGAAAAATCCTCCCGAATTTATCTTAACGGTAATGCAGTAAGACCCTTTAAATTAGTCCTCCACAATCGATTAAACTCACGGCACGGTTATGCCTATAACATACCTTCCTACTTCGCACAATAAGGACTCGTCGAGCTCTGTTTGCCGCGCGCCAATAAAACCTCAATCAAAATTAAGGACCAGATTTATAACCGCAGCGACCTTTTGTTATTGGTAGGTGCCCTTTGTGCGCCGCGCTTCAGCTCGCTGCGTTGCGGCAGCTACGGTCTTCCTCGCTCCCCGGTGACAGCCGATAGTCGTTCCAGATTTATGGCATTCATTAGTCGTCTGGAAGTCATATTTATTAATGACCGAAGAAATGCATTCATTCATTATTGACTACCGACATGGCGGAGCGTGAGAAGAGTATGGGGAGAGCATTGGAAGCTGTTCGAGAGACGCTGGTGGAAAATTTATGAAGTGAACAGGTCAGGTGAGACCGAATAGGAAGTGGTTATACGTTGGGAAAATAGAAAATGAAGGGGAGTTAAGAGGAGAGGGAGAATAGTTTGTATGTTCCTAAAATACTTCCCAAAGGAAAATCTCTAAGGCTTCTTCGGGCGATAGTTTTATTGGTATTGTTTGGTTGGTATTTATAGATGAAGAATTTTCTCTTTTTAATTTGGTTAACTTGGTTCTGTAATTACCTGATTGTACTAGAGACTCCGTAACTTGTATGCGGAGTTGCCTGATTTGATTATTTCCACCGAGATAATCTTTTTTATGGCAATGCGATAATTACTCTTCATCGATTAGTACGCAAAGAAGTATTGCTTAGACTTTTGACACTCTGTATATATTAGCACATTTCAGATGTATACCAAATAAGAAAGAAAACAATTCACCGCTAACACAGTTTCTTCATTTCGTTCCTGCGCTAGAATTCTAAGCGTCTCTTACATTTAACAGACGACGATCAAATTCCTCTCTTTCACGGTGCGTTGCTATGCAATGACGGTCTTACGAAAAGGAATCCGTTTAACCCATATTTACCTGTACATTGTTGTCGTATTGTGCTTGAAACTTGAAATTAAATGTATCTACTCGGAAGGCAGGCGTGGGCGGTGATACGGTGCACTATTGTCGCATTAAAAAGGTTGAAATTTATTAAGACGCTTAGATACCGTTGAAATCACAATTTAATTACGGGAGGAGCAAACCCTTTTATTAAGGAACTCGATAGGAACTAATAAAACGATAATACCGGATAGAAAAGAATGGAAGAAAGGCCTGTCTATTAAAGACCAATATTTATGACACAAAGGAAGAGTCGGAGTCGGAATTTGTGGGAGTAGACCTAACATATCTAATTCACTAAGCGTCCACAGCATTTCAAGCCGAAATAACAGCAGTGCTGGGGTGTATTGAAGAATTAGACGGGCAACAAATTAATTATCGATCTATCTGTTCAGATAGTCAAGTGGTGAAAAAGGCACTAGAACCCACATAGGCGAAGTCGAAATTGCTATAGTTTGGGTACCAGGACACGAAGACCATCGAGGGAATAAGCCCGAGCTCGTCAACTGCTGACAAAAGCCCAAGGCGCTCTGTAGGAATAGCAGATGCGGAAGTTAAAGCACTACTCAACAATGGAAAGGTAACGTACAAGGTAAAGGAAACAATAGTAGGTCTGCAACAGGATACTATATGATCAAAATAAAGTAGGTTTGCTGCTTAGTGATCACCCTGTATATACGAAAGTATTTTTGAAAGATGAGATCTATTGTCATCAAACAGTTTTAGCTTCACAATAGGCGCAGTTTTATCATTCCAGAAGGCCTGCTTGTAGAATAATGTAACCATTTAACGTCATTAAACTAATCTTTCCTTTAAAAAACAAAATATTAACTCTCACTTACCACAGTGTTTTAGATGTTATTCCGACAGCAAGATGTACAAATCTAAGGACTATTAATGGGATTTTTTCTTTCATAAATTGTTTGTTTTCTAAATGAAAGTCGCGTTTCTACAATTGTAGCAATCCAATAAAAAGAAACAAAACAATTTGCATATCCAACTGTTTTACATCTCTATCTTCTAGGTTAAGAAAACTATTAAACACTCGCGGTTATACGTTGTTCTTAAAAATAAATCGGCTCAATATAAACTTTTATTAAAGTGGGAGAAGTATGTGAATAAAGCAAGGGATGTTTTGAAATATTGCGCGGACGAAACGGCGGTACGTCATTTAGTTTATATCCAAAATTTTACGTCTATCATAAGCGAGATATATTTAAAAATTTACACTCTATATTCGAGAAATTGCTGGACGTAATAAACTGGGTGAAAAAACTTTATTCCTCCGATTCTATTTTCGTCACTACAAAAAAAAAAACATGAAATTATTTTCCGGTCTAATAATGTTACCTAAAGGTTAGCTTAGTGGATAGTGGTTTATATAATACATGCTATCTCGCTACTCATCGGAAAATTGAAATCGAGCCGGAGGATAGGAATGAAGGGGTTTAATTTCGCTAATGGACGACCTGTTTTACAATGATTTATCGAGTGAAAAAGAAAAGTTACTAATCACCGAACCTTAGTTATACTTTACTTCGACATTGTTTTTCTGGTTTTATTATAAATAAGAATATAAGTTATAAGGCTGATGTGTCGATAATCAGCATTCAATTCACTTGATTTTGTAATCTATATTGGACGAATAAGGTACATACGTAAATACAATAAGAAAGTAAGTTAACGCAACAATTTTTTTAAACAGGTTCCAATTCGATAAATAGAGTTCATTGTTGTTAGCAAATGTTTTTTTTGCTTTAACAAAACGAAGTCAATGAACACGGTTTATTGAATTAATTTTTTCAATTGTGACTCTTTTGTTTCCGTGCGGCCTGTTTAGTTTAGGGACCTCGGAGGATGGTAAACAATAATGTTTGTAGAAATGTCTTTCGGGTGATGTCGCGTAGTTAATAGTTTGCTTGACATTTCGCTGATCATGCTGTCAGCTTCTTCAGAAGACTGGTGTTGTTGTCTCTTGCTCCTCGTTATATATCTTATTTCTGTTCCGCTTTGCTGATCCATAACCGTTCCGCTTTGCTGATCCTTAACCGTTCCGTTCCGCTGAATCGCCTCGTTCGTTGTATGACGACTCCGTAGTGCTAACTTCCACGTGTTGCTGATCTTGCATCCGTCTTCGCGATTGAAGTTGTTGGTGTTCTTCATTATTTCTATGGATTCGCGTATTATCCTTGGGTAGTAGTGGCTGGTCCTGGCTAATACCTTAACGTCGCTGTAGGTTATGCGGTGGTCTCCTTGTTGGTGCAGGTGTTCTGTTACTGCAGATTTTTCAATATGCCTAAGGCGTGCGTCTCTCTCGTGTTTTTTCACTCTGCACTGAATACTCCGTCCTGTTTGACCGATGTAGCTTTTTCCACATTGGAATTTCAGTTCGTATATGCCAGATTTACACGTCAAAATGGGGCAGGCCAAGCTAGACGATGGCATCTATTCTCGTGCTATTCATACAATAAGCGTAGTTATACAATTCTAGAATTTAGGCACTCGCATGGAGGTTAACTTTGTCTCGTTTGTCTCGTTTACGATAAAGATATTTCACATCATCGTCTCCAAGACTAGCTAAAGCATCATCTGCGAAAAAATTTATCATATAAGACACTATGATATAACCCAAAGCTATGCGCCACCGCAGCCTTAAGAGAACCTTTTTCGATTCAGGCACTTTATATCTGAATTTAAGCATTGTCCGTCTAGAAAGTATCCGGAATTTATTATTTTTCTTAATTTTAATATATTTCTTTTTTGTTACATCCTAAGACAAAAGTAATGCATCAAGTAGGTTGTGCCGACTGTAGGCCATGGCAAAAATCATATAACAACACCAGCCGTCAAATATTGTTGATTATCAACAGACTTAATATTTGTGAAATAATGTCGCAAGTAGAAAGAAGAAAGTTAGTGGAATATTTGTATAGAAAAGGTGTTCAAAACGTTAAAAAATTAGTGCAATCGCCTGAAATCGGAAAAAGTGCAGTATATGAGACAATAAAGAGGATAAAAAATAGGAGAGATATGAGCCATGGACCAGTTTCTGGAAGACCGCGTAAGATTAGCGGAAACAATCTAAACGCTTTAGTGACTTTAGGATGACAAAACCCGTGCCTAGGGTTTCGAAAACTGGCTAACAGATTTGGAAATCAACGTCAAATAAGAGCGTGTCCAGAAATTGTCCGCATTTCACTGAGAAGGCAAGGTTACTTGTCAAGGAAACCAAAAAAAATCCCTGCAATGACACCTCCACAAAAGCAACGAAGAATAGATTTTTGCCAACGATTTCGAGGCGATAATTTTATGCAAATCATTTAAAAATCCTATCAAGAGAAAATGTTACCGTTCAAATTTCCAAATTTCCCACAAAAATAATGGTTTGGGGAACAATCTCTGAACGTGGTGCTACAACCCTCTGTATAATTGATGGCACCGTTAATTGTGCAAAGTATGTGAGATTCTTAATGGCTTTCTTTTTGAAACGGCTCGTGCTTTATATCCCGAAGGGTGGCGTTTTCAACAGGATAATGCAAGATGCCGCACTTCTGCCTACACTAAAGCTTGGATGCTAGAACAAAACTTGGCAACAATTCCATGGCCAGCAGCTTTGCCAGGACCGTTCCTTTCTGTAAAATTAAAACTCGTTCCACATTCCACGAACATCCCCATAATATGATTCCGTATCTAATGATTGACACAAAATAAGGACGATACACTGCTTTCATAGTTGTAAAATTCGTTATTTTCTTTAATATTTTTTAATGCAAAGCATACACTACTGAGTCTGCCACATATCTGTTCTATTTATTGATCCCATTTTACGATATCATCTATATCAACACCCAAGAACGAACTGAAGTTATTGGTTATTTAAAGTAATATTACTCGGAGTTTCAGTACCTTCATTACATTAAAAAAAAAGGCACTGAGTTTTATTTCTATTTATTTCCAAAAGATTTTGCTGAAACCATTATTTCGAAAAATTTAGAAATATTGAACCATTTTGAGTTAAGCAACGAAAATCAACACCACTAAACAGCAAGTTAGTATCATCGGCATAGTTCACAATTTGTTGATTGCTGTTGGAGATATTTTCAAATATATCATTAATAAAAATTAAAAAATAGATCTACCCTCCTAAAAAAATCTTTCGGAAGGTTTTCAAATTCTCTCCATCACCGTTTTCAAGCATTGGTCTGAAGAAAGACGCCGTGCTCTCAAGTGTTTTTTTTTTATTTTAGGAAAGAGATAATAGTTCGGTGTGAAATCCGGACTGTAAAATAATGGTTTGGGGAGCAATCTCTCAGCGTTGTACTACACCTCTCTGTATAATTGATGGCACCGTTAATAGTGCAAAGTATTGTGAAATTCTTAATGTCTTTCTTCTTGAAACGGCTCGTGCTTTATATCCTGAAGGGTGGCGTTTTCAACAGGATAATGCAAGATGCCATACTTCTGCCTACACTAAAGCTTGGTAACAATTCCATGGTCAGCAGCTTCCCTAGATCTTAGCCCCATCGAAAACATATGGCGACTAATGAAAATTGAAGTAGAACGAGCAGCACCACGCAATAAAGAAGATTTGATTCGGTCAGTTTTACAAGCCTGGACCACTATCACCGGAAAGTATAGCGTTGACCTCGTTTCGAGATTACCTAAACGTTTAGTTAAATGTTTACAGTTAAATGGAGATTGTATTAGTAAATGAGATGAATTATTTGTTGTGATTTTATTATTCAAGTAATAAAAACATATACCGTAAATTTATAGCTGCGCTTTTTATTTTCCGGATACTTTCTAGACGGACTATATTTCAGCCAAATAATCTCTTATTCATTTAAGAGCAGAATGTGTTTTATTCCATAATCAGAGAGTTTGTTGTCTCAGAATCTCTTTCAAAGTCAATGGAAATCAATAGAATTCAACTTTCTATTTTATCCTTTCAATTTGCAAGCACTGAATTCGAAAACGTTTCAAAAGTGCTCTGTATCCGTTATTTGGGGATCAATTTGGGGATTCAATATCCTTTTTCGCTGTTGGGGTCATTTTAATTGATCAAAATTCACAGCAAATCGTGCTCTTATTTACTAAATGATTTGGAAGAATACGAATCGAAAGGAAACTAAGGTCGAGCTATGTTATATTGGAAAAAAGGACGAGATTGTACCTATGTATTTTTAAATTCTTTATCATCGTTTCATTTAAGTTTTTCGTACAAGGTTATTCGTATTGTAATTTAACTTTACAAACCACACCTCTCATCGAGACACATATGTATGTACATATACGTCATATATACGTATACTCTAGACTCTCACTGGTAACCCATTCCACTATAAAGCAACCTACTCGCATGCTACCGAACTAGGTGAACTACTTTTAGAACAGATGACTAACGTCAAGCCGTCGAAACCTACTCAGTCGACCGCGGCAATCGCGCACTTCAACTTTTCTTTTAATAATTGCTGTAATTTGTCAAGATTGCCTTCTATTCATCCAGAGGAGTTGATTAGGTCTATCATCTAGGTGCTCGCATCACTACATTACTCACACACGAGTCGATGTTCACTTGTTAATTGCTCCCGTATCGCCGTTAAAAAAAAGGTTGAAGGAGATGCTGCGAGAAGTATGAAGGAATGTGTATCGAAGTGACGCGATGAGCAAAAGTTTCCGAATTTACTTAATTTAATTTTGATCTGAAAAATATGCTGGATTTATTATATTTACCTTAGACTTATTCGTAAAGCGGAGCAATCGCTCATTTAGAGATTAGTTACATGTAATATGGTTGGTTTAACTAAAGCAGAAGAACGACAGGGAATAGAACGCAGATTAGTGAAAGGAAGCAAGGCTCTCAATGTCCTACAACGCATTTTGAGAGCGAAAAAGTGCTTCCACAAATTCGATCTAGGACGGCGATTCGTCCAGTAAGTACTTTATGGGCGTGAAGCCCGGAATGTAACCGAAAAGGAAAAAGAGAAGAGCAAATTTCATTACAAAGAAGTGAGAATAATAATAAACTTTACCTTTTTTTTTGTATTACACGAGAAAGTGTTCAATTGTGTAGCTAAAGTTTGTAGGAACACTTCACGTTTATGTAAAAAATTATGTTAAGCATAATGTAGAAGGTACACTACCGTTCAGAGAAGTTCGGTCGGTTAGTAAAAAACATGAAAAGGTTACAGAAACAAACGAAACTAAAAACAAAATGCAATTTTATTGTACGTACAGGTAAAAAAGACAAAAGTAAATAAATAAAAAGTTATTCTGGCCTAATATAACATACTGAACATTATATTTTTTTTTCGTCGAAAAAACCTCCTTTGCTGTTAATCACTGCTCGAACTATTCTAGGCATTCTTTCGATAAGTTTTGTTAAAATGGATCGTGGAATATTAATCCATTCATGTTGCAGAATATTCCGTAAATGTTCTTGTGAAGTTGGGCATATTTTTTGGATCCTCCTGTCCAGTTCATCCCACAACAACTGTATAGGGTTCAAATCTGGGCTTTGTGGGGGCCATGTCATTACTTTCAGGGTGTGCTGTTCTTCTTGCTCCTTTACATAGTTCTTACACACTAACGCAGTGTGTTTTGGGTCGTTGTCAGGCATGAACGTAAAGTTACGGCCTATTATACGCAATCCTGATGGCACTGCATGATTCCGGAGTATTGCAAAATAATTTTCCTTCCTCATTACACCCTGCACTCTGCATAAATCTCCCGTACCAGCAAAGGAGAAACATCTCCACACTAACACATAAGTACGCCCTCGCTCCACTGTTGGCACAATGCAGCTCGGGATCACTTTTCGGTTTTAGATCTTCGGACATAAACTCGTCGATTTTGCCCAAAAACCTCAAACTTTGACTCGTCACTCCAAAGCACGTGTTTCCAATCATCTAACGACCAATCTAGATGAGAACGGGCCCACTGTAGCCGTTTTGCTCCGTTGCCCCGACGTAATAATGGTTTTCGAATGGCAATACGTCCATGAAGGTCCGCTTGTTGAAGTCGATCCGTATCATTGTAACATCTGCCTTATGAGTAGATCTCTTCTCAACGTTACCATTATCTCGTTCGCAAGCTCGTTCGTATTGATTACTATATTCGTAAAATATCTACCTGCATATAATATGGAATATAATGGAAGTGATTCGGAGGATAAGTAAAATTACTAGAACTACCTTTGAAACACCTGCATCTGTTATAAAATTGCCTTTAAATTTACTATAATAAGCATCTGCTAAAGCATTTATGGGTGTATGCACTTGTTTTTTTTATTACAAGTAGTATAGACGATAATATTTCCAGAGCGTTTAATTCGATCCTCGCAGATAAACTCTTACAAGCACGCAGTTGTTAATTGCTAGATTAAGAACAGTTATTAAATTAATGCCGTGATGAATTTAATGGCAATTCGTTGGAATTGAGTAAATTGTTTACAGTCCGTTCCACTAAAAGTTACATGTTAGCTCGGCTGTAAGTTGAAAATATATAAAACATGGACCCTTTTTCGTGAATTAAAATCAATTTTAATTAGAATCAGTGAGTGGCACAAATTCTATAGTTTACAACAACACCTTGGAGAAGTTAACAGTATGAATGGCAAAATGTTGCGTCGATTTTAACGCATGACACCGCAGAACCTCAAAAGATTCTCCGTGATATTACAATGTTTTATTATTACATAATTCTTTATTTTAAAGTAATTTAAATTTTAAGCGGAGATTTTTACTAAATTGCACCTTTCTGATGCTCTATACGGGAACAAGGCTTCCAGTTCACGTTTATCACCCAGCTCGTGAACAAGAGAGAGACAATTTCAATGCTGATTTTTGGAAGGCAGATGTTTTTCAGAGGTCTAGACGAAAGAACAGTCCAAACGCTAGGTTTCTCGTGACCAACCGGCACCAAAGAAGACCAAAACCACACTGTCATGGCCACAGTGTTTTGGGATGTACGTGGTACAATCTACGTTGATTACTTCGAAAAGGGCCAACTTATTGGATCGTTTCAATAATGCTGTGAAAGGAGAACGGCCGGATTTAGCGAAGAAATGTATTTTGTTTCATCATTAAGACAATCTATCTACGCGCGCGCATTTTTTTCGTCTCCATGGCAAAATTCCATGAGTTAAGATATAATTGCTTCCATACCAACCACATTCGCCAGATTTAGCCGTCAGCGATTGTTTCCCATTTTTTAATATAAAAGAAAAATACCTCGGCGGAAAAAGATTCGGCTCAAACGATGAGGTTATTATAAAAACAAACGCCTATTTTGCAGGATTGGAGAAATCGTGGTTTTTGGGTGCGATGCAAAAGACAAAAAAAAAACGTTGAACTAAGTATATCGATCTGAAAGGAGACGTTGAAAAATAAAATGAATCTTACACATAAAAATGTTTTCTCCTTGCCACGGTCTGGTATCTACCGAACTCCCTTCGTAATATAGGTAACTGGTTTGCCAGCATTAACAATTATCAGACAGTTGATGAGCAACTGCGAGGAGATTATTTACTGTAGAACACTGAAGAACACTGAAGAAAGAAGCCATGCCTGCTACTTGAAAAGCTTTCAAAATATTATTTTAGCTATTTTTAAAAAGGTACCAATTTGGTAATCTTCCATATACGGATGGGATGGTAGGGGTCTTATTACTCTTAAATTGTTTAAATAGGTTGTTGATTCGCTGTATAAGACCAACTCTAGCTTGTAAATTCCAAATCATTTTTAATAATAGCGAGTTGCCAGTAATGATTCGAAGGTACTTTGCTAGACTCATTAAAAAAATGCGTTCTCATTTCCATAAAAGCACTGCACAATGCTGTAGAAATGAAAATAAGTCAACAACACTAAGCCCTTGTATTTTCTAATAGTTTTCCATACTTCGCGATGTCTAAATTGCCAGAAGCAATTGTATTTTAAATTACGTTACATAACCATCTACGTACGTACACGGTTACTGACTATGCGCTAGTACAAGAACAAAACATAATATCGATGCATCGCGTCCTACTATGTAGCGAGAGATATTTGGACTTCTTCGATGTGTACACACGTATATGTAGTCGTTATTGGCGCATTTCCAAACGACAACGAACATAAAAATTGGAACATGCAAATAAACTTTGTATGCGGCGTCCTAAATTGAACGGAATTCTGCCATCGAATCGGATAGATAACGTTCTCATATTTTATGTATCTGAGAATAATGCAGACGCACGGCGGTTCCAGGATGCAGAAAAAACTAGCGCAATATGAGTTTGTACTCAATCATAGCAGATTTTCAATTCCGTTTTCTATGAATACGCAATGTATTTTATACTGCAAGACATCGTAATATAGAAAAATAGTACTTGTGCTTCATTATTGAGTGGAAGATGATCTTTATTTTCACGCAAAAACAATATAGGTGGAGACATATGAGCTTTGGAGGCATACTCATTACTTGAATGAGAATAAAGGTTCAACCAAAGTTATCTAGGCTCCTTTACTGTTCCTTAGTTACGTGTTTCGAGGACTCATAGCAGTTTGTTGCTTTCTTTTCGACATCTGGTACATTGGGAAACTTATTTAGATAAAGTAAACCACAAAGCGTGCCTGGTTGTATTCTCTTGAGGAACGAATACATGTTTCGCTAAAGTTGTCCAAAAGTTTTGCGTGCTTATACGATGCTTATGCGTTGTGTATTTGCAAAAAGTCTAAAATAAGATTCAACATGTCATTTTGGTTGATTTTTTTGGAAACTAAACTTATTGTACGGCAGCATATATATATATATGTTAATAAATAAAACTTGCGTTGGAGAATACCCTGATACCTAGTGAGGGTTGGTGTACAGGTAATAATGCAGCACTAAGAAAACTATTTTTTTTTTAACATACGCTCAGAGGAGCTACATAATAGACATTTTTTCTACATTCAATTAATCTTATCTGGGAAATATCACATCGATGAACTTGCGGTGATGGCGATTAATTTTTGTTATAGTTTGAGAGCTCCCCGATAAAAACTTAGACGCGGTAAGATGTTTTAAGGGTTTTAAGGGTTACAACATTTCTTTGCGAAACTAGCAAGATATCTAATTAAGTTTTTATTCATAAAAGTAAAATAAACTTAAAAATATCTCCTCCAGTAATATATGAACTAAATAATAAATTATTACTCCAATGTTTAAACAATTTCTGCGACAAAAATTTAGACGCTCTGTTGCAAATGTAAAACAAAAATCAACAAATGAGTGATCAGTAATGCGTTGATCCTCCATTGTTCTTAATCACTTCCAATAGTCTGTCATTAATAGATTTATATAAATTTAAGACATAATTTTGAGGGATATTCTGCCATTCAGTCACTATTGAAGTTTTCAGTTCCTGTACCGTGAAATATTGACGGCCTCCGCCATAAACGCGACGTGCCGATTCAGCCCACATGTTTTCAATAATGTTTAAGTCTGGTGACCGTGCCGGCCACTGTAAATTTTTAATCTTTTTCTCTTTAAACCGTTCAGTAATGGTTTTTCCTTATGAATTGGCGCGTTAGCTTGCTAAAAAACAAAATTGCGCCCGGCCCATTGGTTTCCAAAACGTAGAAGATTGTCACGCAATAAGTCTTTATACGTCACAGACGTCATTTTGTTTGTGCAAAACACTATCCCACTTTTATCGCGGAATCCAATCGCTGCCCATATCATCACAGATCCACCCCCTAATTGTCTGGTCATTTTCACTTTTGGTTCCTTTCTCAGATCATGATAATAATGCGAGTACCCATCCGGTCCGTCCAAATTAAAACGTTTCTCATTGGAAAATATAACTTTTTCCCATTGTTTCTTCCAGGATACGTGTTCTTCAGCAAATCTCAACCTCGCTTCTTTGTGTTTCGCCGAAAGTGGCGGTTTTCTCAACATTTTCTTCCGTGATATTACCGGTGACGCCTTTAAAATCCTTTGAACATTACGCACGTGCGTTTGTACCCCCGCCTATTCTGCAATAACTCTCGCCGATGCAGAAGAATTGGATGCACACCGCAATATCATGCCTTTATCTCGCAGCTTTCGGTTGCCCTTGGCCTTTTGGTTTGCCGTAATTTTCCGGATCTTTTAGGAAATTTCTAACGGAATGATCGCTTCTTCGTAACCGACGCGCAATTTCCTTCTTACTAGCACCATCCTGGTGTCAGGCTAGAACTTTACCCCTTTCTGTCAAGGATAATTGCTTTTTTCTACCCATATTGCAAACACTTTATAAAATATAATTTCTCGTGGTTAAATGTGTACACTTTACCAGCACAACCGCTGCATATAAAGAGAAGTATCAAATTAAACCATTTTTGCTTATATTAACGTAATAAATGAACAGGGTCTAAATTTTTGTCGCATTTAAAATTCCTATTTTGATCTGGGAAAATCTCAATTACCCCTCAAAAAGCAATAAATACCCAGAAATATCTATAAATTGACTATTTACATAACAAGTATTTACATTTACAAGTAACCCTCATTTACATTTTATATAATGTCTATAAACTTTGTTTCGTAAATAGAAACGATACCGTGGTCTATGTTTTTGTCGGGTAGTGCAGTCTAGCACAGTGATTTTCAATTTGTTTGATGTCGGGAGACATTAAGCTATGCAAGCTTTAAGGTAAAAGTGGTCAACGTTTTTGAAAACAAGGACGCCAAGAAAGGTCATTGTAACTCCCTAACTCGAAAGCTTTTAATTATCCGCTGAGACGTACTATACTTATAGGCTGTATTTTCATATTTTTACCGATAAAATTGTTTCAGTTCAGCATGTTTCTATTTTATCCAGTGAGCTTGTATTCCAAAATTATTTTGGGCATTTTAATTTTTATCCTTAATATATTATTTTGACAACTACCAAGATTAGTGTCCAGAACGTAAAAATTAAGTTATCTATTCTCACGTAACCAAGGTGGAGAGATACATATGTATGCTGTGTGTCTAAAGTTACCTTACGGTCTAACAGAAAACGACCCACCCCATTCCAAATAGCGCATAAAGCAGGGCATAGTCCTATATTATTGCTTCTGATAGCGTTCTTTATGGACGTTTTTGCGACCATAAATGATACACGGAGAACATTAAGGCGGCCGAGTTGGGTCTTATCGCTTGTTCTTGACATTTGTAGCCTTTGGTTCGAATGTACTTCGTGACTATAATTTCCACAATTAATCTCTAAATTGGAGCAGACGCTGGTAATAAAGAGATTTATAACTTAACTTGTATTCTTCGTGTGTTATATTGATGGAAATAGCGAGCTTTGTACGAGTAAAATGTTTCGCTAATTTGTCATTTTAACTAAGTTACTTTGTGAGAATAGCAGTATAGTAGTTGTTAACGGATATTGCCTTATATCTGATAAATTTTGTAAGAGTCACTATTGATTCAAATGCATTGCAGAAAAATTGAACAATATCTACTATTGTTCAATTTTAGCAGCAGCAGTAGTAGTAGTAGTAGCAATTTTAGGGCAGAGTTACAAATCTGCCAATTAAAAAATTATTAATATTGAATCTATTGAAATAACAATGAAGACTTCCACGGCCAGAGTCAATTAAAACTATTTGTTGAATTTATTATTTGCATCGTTGCATAATTGAAGCCTCCTCTAGAAGAAGGGTTCATGTTACAAATACTTCAATTTACTTCTTTTGCTTACTTTTATAAAAAAACGCTGCTTTCAAATGTTAAGATGATAAATCAGGATAATGAAGAATAATTCACACCTGAAAAAATAGAAAGCAAACGCACATTTTCTATTTTCCTTCAAGAGGGGATCCGTATAACGTATTAATCTAGTATTGGTGATTTTGAATTCAGTGAAGGTTATAAGGATAAAGGGGAGAAACTTGAGGCCTGTAACAAAAATAGCGCGTCGAAAGGAGCCGCATAAATTTTAGATTAGTTTATATTAGGGGGAATTGCCGTAAAGAGACGAAAACATGAAAACACTCGGATGATAAAAAACGATCGTAAAGTTTACAACGACTATAAGATATCTGCTGTAAAACTTGTGGTTTCGACGCCTTGTTTAAGGTATGAAGTTAGCGTTTTTTTTTTTCATTATATTATACATCCACAACAACAAATGGCGGTAGAAAACTACAAAATAAGGGTTAAGGGCATACCGAATTGTAGGAAAAAATGCAAACAATAATTTAATTTTTCAAATCTATATTTTCAATAAAGCAATACTCTAGTTTATGCAAACGGTGCATCTATTTTAGTGAAAGGTACGAAGAGAACCACAGCACGTATGGAAGAAGATGCATACTCTGCAGAAGTTTGGTTTAAAATAAGTAAATCGAATGTAAATAAAACGCATCTATGGACGGATTGTATGTGAGACTTAGTAAGGCCATATATATCGTAAAAACGATAAGAGATGTGTGAAAAACTTACTCTTGTAGTGCAGTTGGTCGGCTAACGATCGGCCTTTAGCTGGTACAACGTCGTATGGTCGGCGCAATATCCGTGAGGTCGGTAGAATGTCAGTAAACTATACAAAACCAATGGTATTTTTCTAACGTTGCGTATCGATTGAGTCTAGGTCAGCAAAATCAGTTAAGCATTGGTCGACAATCGGGAAATGACGCTCAGCGGTAAACATTTGAGTGAGTGTAAATTAAGCAACAATTCCAACTATAACCTTAAAGTTATTAAGCAACAAAAAAACTTATACATCTGAGAATTTATACATGCTGGAAAGCGTTATTGTGCTCCGGATATTGATCACCATGGGACGAAGCGGATTCTGGTCGTGAGTGTTTTGTATACGGTGACGCTGGGGAAAATACGTAAGCCTGCGTTCCGAACTCGATATCGTAGAGAACTTGTTGGATTTGTATTCGGGCCTTCGCATTTTGTTGAGCAGTTAACCGTTTGAAGGTTGGCAATAAACTCATAAGGAAACTTTCATCGTAATCCGTTTCCTTAAATAAACTGTTTAGGATTTTATCTCCCGCGGAATCAGCAGCTGTTGCTCTCCTTTTAACACCTACGCTCCTGTTTCCTGAGGCAAGCTCCTGCTCGGCGTTGCTATTTTGTTCTGGCGTTATGATGGTTGGTTTCCCATATAAAGACGAAGTCGCATTTTCTAATTCAACACTTTGATCAGGCGAAACAGCTCCGTCTAGAGGGTCGTCACCGGTGTCTTCTTGAAAACTAGACTCTGAAGAATAATTCCAATTGGTCTCCTTAAAATCCACGTGGGGAGCTAGGAATTCCATCTGATTGTAATAGGACCATATTCTCCTCTTGCCACCGGATGAACTGCTTGCACAATTTTTGACCACGCGATGATGCTTAATGAAGCTGTCTCTCAAGGATCTCCAGCGTTTCTTACATAAATTTACATCTAAAAATAAAAAAAATATATGCTCTAAGCTTTTTTTAAATAGGATGACAACCTGCGTTTATAGCTGCTGCTACCTCTTTCCACAAATCCTCCCTTTTATTTATCTTTTTATAATCAGTTCGCGATTTGTCGTACAAACTAGACCTAGTTTGAACCTAAAAAATACATTATACGGAGGATTGCAAACAAATATGGGACAGTGCACGACGGAAAAGCTACAAGGAGCGGCCAAACTTAGAATTAATAATAGACTCGCTCTAACTGTAGTTTGTCGGTCATTTGTTATACACTTAATATATTTAGATACCTCGATTATTAATTTTTCTTCATCCACATCCATTTTGTTAAATGTATCTCAACTGACGCTCGAAACACTTCGTCTGTGGACGATAACGTACGATGGGATGCGCGCGTTGATATGACGGGCTCCACTTTGCCGTACGTTGACGCAACGAATAGTACAGCAGTCGCAAGGTGGGAGCCAAACATGGCATACGGCAAAGGTGTAGCAACTAATATGCCGCATAAACCTCTACAGAGTATGTAAATTTAAATAGAATGGGAAGTTTGTATTAAAACAAATGCTAGTTTAGGCCACGGTTGATAGGCGAGGATGCTGTCCTACCTGAACGGTAGCATATATAAATATGTAGCCAATCACAACTCGTTGTTGTTCAACATTTCGCGCCGTTTATTTAACTTGCACAAGTATGCAATGAATTATTCGTGTACTGTAGTTGTTGTCATTATCTGTTCCGCATGATAAGCTTCGATTTCTGTGGTTTCAATGCGCTGCTGTAGCCATTAAAACGGAAAACGTTAACGTATTCACTACTTGATATGCTGAGAATAACCGACAAATGAAATAAAAGACTTCGACAAAAGTTTTGCAGTTTTTGGGCCCGTATTTTGCAGATAATGCAGTAGCCATAGATAATATCACAAAAATTCAACTGCGATAGAAAGCTCCAAATTTTTAGCGAAATCCACAATTGGTAGAATATTGCACTCTGTCACTGCCACATTCTCCAGCACCAAACTACCGCTGAACACAACACAACCACAGAAGATTTAATTTCAGTGAGTGTTAGGCTGACAAGTCAACCATTCAAAAAGGTGCAGACGCCATCTCATCTGTGACAGCGCCCCGAGCCAGAATAGAGGGATTTATAGAGATAGAGAAGAACAAAGTACCCGAAATAAAACTTTGAGACGCCTCAGAAGCCGCGTCATAGAAGCTGGGTAAACATAGCAGCTGAGTCAGACAGTTCAATATAATGAAAAATCGAGAGCAGTAAATGTTAAACGTTCTGCCAAAGTATTGCGACTTTGCTCTCATCAAGGGCCGTAAGAATCTTTACACATCTTCCAAGAGGGCGTTGCATTACTTTTTCGTTAATCTTTGAAAAGATTGAAAGTATGTTAACGGGACACAGATCCATAAGCTCCAGATGGACACCAATTTTGGGCGTCGGCAGAACAATTGCGATGCATTCGAAAACACCGATCTAGCTTTGAGCTTTCCGTCTTTTCACATCGTTTATTAGCTGCTTTAAACAACAGCTGCCAACCCTGTTCGAACTAGCAATCGTTAGAGTCCCACACTATCTTGTTGAAGAATCTTTTTTCGTTCATATGTCCATATCTCAATGCTCATTATTCCACGTTAACTCCGCATAAAGCTTTGCCGTCCCTTCCAATTTCCATGCAACCAAAGAAAACCAAGAACTTAAAAGCAACTCAAATAAATCTAGTAAACCACATACAAAAACAAGTTATAATTAAAAGCTTTTGTTTTTGTCGAGAGCTTGCGCTAAAAGGAATGCGTCGTCCCGAATTCGAAATAGTCCTTATTAAAAACGAAAAGAGACCGAATCGACTGGAGGAGAAACCGAGACGAAAGATACGAATGGAGGAAACAAAACAAAAACATTCGCCGGCCGATTACGACGTGCTGCACGCGAATGCAAAATGTCTGGCACGCAAGGTTGTAATGCAGGGAATGAGATACGTTCGCATGTGTATATACCGAATGGTGCCGATTTGCTGTTAGGTAGAATCTTTTTCCTTATTTTGAAAGGATAAAAACATAAAAAAATTTGTCGGGGACTTTATTAGGGATTTTTTCTAATTAAAGCGTTGACCCTCTAAAATTTAAAATGTGAATGGAGATCTGCATAACATAGAAAAGAGTTATTTTCTCAATTGCAATCATCTCTTTGGAAATCGGTAAGAATGCTTTTTCGCGATTCTTGTTAAAGCTCCCGCTCACCAAATAAATCAAATTGAAGGAAACAGTATAAGTTAAAAGAAAGTCCGGCGAGGTTTAGCTTTAGAACAGGACGAAACATATATAAGCAGTAAATCTCGAATTGATAGAAACTGTGTTTGTGAAAGTTTTTAACAGCGAGAAATGGGCCTTTCTACATGATCCACCAGACAAAAAGAAGTCTGAGTCTTCCCTAGAGGAGAAGCTTTACCAGTAGTTCATCGGAATCGACTCGAACGTTTTTCTGAAGGAGGTTTTGCATGTTGAATCGTACAATCCGAGCAGCTGGATAGAGTTTATAAAATATATTCGCGTTATCCAACATTGCATCAGATATCGATTTTTTTTCAAGCAATAAGAGTGATACGTGGGAAATCTTTCAAGGAACGTCTATTGTAATGACGTGTGTTTCGAGAGTGGCGAAAATTCACAAAAGGTAGTCCAATTTCTAATATCTGCGTAAAGAGATATTGGCCCATTTAAGTCACCAATAGGCGCTAATGGTACAGACTATTTTGTTACTGAACCACATCTAAATGCTTCTTGTGGTAGGACTAAACTGAGATAGTATTGGTTGTTCACTAACAGAAATCATAACGCAAACTTCATTCTTTTTTAATCTAAGATCTGTTTATATGCTCAAAATCATTTTCATTATTAATGGTAGCGTAATGCCTAGTGTTCCCAGCTATTGGTCTCGGAGTTTTGAGTTCGAGGTCGAGGCTCTCAATTCTCTTCAAAGTATGTAGTACTCCTCTAAAGGTTGGCGAATGTTTCTCATGGTCGGCCAATGGTCCCTGTAAGTGGCAAAAGCTGTTGACGATGTGAAAACATGGTTCAATGATTGTTTCATTTACTCCACAACTACACTGCACAAAGTATAGTTGTTGATATAAAATGTTCTAATTATTCAAATAATTGTCGCAATTTTACAATCGTCTCGTGATTTATTTGAGCGAGTAGTAACCTGTAAATATTATCATATTAATTGATATGACTTCAAAGAATTTGTTGGACTAACGTAGTAACTGTTAAAAACGTTACATTAGCATTTTAATAAGTAGGATACATACACTTGCACAATTGCTGCAAAATACGCGGGTTTATTTTAGCAAACGTTGCAAGTTTTGTGCCACTCTCGTTTCCTTTTCTGTGTATTTCATCCAAATTACTGAAAATCGCTTACTGTATTTTCGCATTATTATTACGTACAAAATCACAGAAAATTTTGGACACCCGGTATATGAAACGCCGTGTAAGAGATAGGTAGTAGCTATCGGTGTAATGGTGCGACAAGGACGCGACAATGGGCGGGAAAATCGATATGACGACGAGCCGACGAGCTGGTAGTTACCGAGACGCCTGACGGAGGTCGCCACCGTACAAAGGAAACACCGCAACAACATGTTAAGAGCGTACCTAAACGGTACAAATGAAGACCGCCGAAATAAAACGATTGGAAATGCCAAAGCCTTGTTCCTCACTGCCCGAATATGCGCACTGCCACTTTGGATATTTCGCGTTTTCGGGCATCCGATTTTATCGCATTAAGTTGGCTATCGTGCTGCTTCGAGGGTGGTTTTTCCGGCCGTATATACGCAAAAATCTCTCTTCTCACATATCAGATTTAATTCCAACGTCGCCGCCTGAGAGGAAGGCCTTCGTCCGTGGACAGCGGCTTGCGTCACGTAGCGGCGGTAAGTTTTTATCTCTTTTGCACGCTGGCTTATCATTGTTTTGTTCGGATTTCGCCGATCGTTCCGCGGTCGAAGTGGTGGGAGATTCGGTTCGAATTTCGCGCCTCCGACAAAAGGCATTTTTGTAGTTTTTCTTCGAGTAGGAACGAAGTAAATCTAACCCCACCATGTTGTCCAGTCAATACGCGGAAAATAGAGGGTTAAAAATATATCGTCGGTATGCTAAATTTATGCTTTCTCGCGTCGGAAATTTCAGAAAAAATCGATTTCGTACATTCTGTTATATTTACGATAAACTTTGTAACGTAACTTATTTATAGGTTAGAAGAATCGTTATTTCTGGGGTTAATTAACTTAAATTACACCCAATTCTCGTTTATAAATACATTCACTTTTTGCAACAACGTAAAAATAGATCTGATTTCCTTTCTTATCTTAATTGGAACTCAAGTATTTATATCAACACCGCGGTGTTTATAACCACATTACTCACGAACGAATTTAATCAATTAACACTATTATAATTTCCTTTCATATGTTTATTCTATTTTGTTACGTATCGTAATCGCGCAGTTTCAGGAAATGTCACTGATATATTACTATTACTAACACTACTATTGTGTTGGCAACTTTCCGATCTTCTGTCCAATTTCTCCGATTGTCAATGCCTTTTAATTCAAAATCCGGTTCATATTCCGGACATCGCTTTCCATTGGTTGAGGGTGGGACACTTGCGCGTTGCCGACGGGTTGGCCTCCTCTGCACGGTTGCATGCACTGATTTCTTTGGCGGTGAAACACTGAGCAAATCTTACAGAAGTCTCACTTACATTGTTTGGTGGTGGAAACGAATTCAAGAATTCGAATCATTTTTTTTCTAGACTTTTGATCGAATAAAAAAAATGTTCGTATGATTTTTAAGAATTCATCCAAAGATTCTCTAATTTTTCTCGATGTTAGATGTGGCTTTGAAATTACAAAAGAACATGGTCATTTGGATTTATTGAAATACATAAAGAATCTCGGAATATGTTAAATTACCTGTTGTTTAGGCAACTCATAGATCTTTTAATTGTTTAAATTTGCGATCACGCTTTCTTTTTACAATTTTTTCTCGATTCTCAAGTTGTATTATAGATTTAGAGTAGTAATTGATGTAGTTTCTAGTCTCTAGTTACTACTAAGAACTATTTCATCAACAATAACAAAAATTAGGCCCTGAAACGCTGAGTAAAGCGTTGAGCAAGAAGATAATAATAACAACAAATATTTCTTTCAAACTGCAAATTTTTACCTACATTAATAGGTTAAAGCTGATTCAACGAAAGTTTGCCAGATTCGTTTACTTGAGGTCACGCCAATTTTTTTACAAACATTACATTCCATTTTTCTCTTTTTATGCAAGCGCGGACTACTGTCGTCTTGACTTCTCAAACCTTGTTTCTTTCATTTCTGTACGCGGACATCATCCCATCATTCCCGTAACGATGTCGTTTTTTACCTATCCTTATGTCACGCCCATTCTTTTCAGTTCTTTTCAGAACTCTCTCATCAGATTCATGCGAACGAGATATATTTTTGATCGGTTCGAGGACATTTAAAACATTAAAGAAACTATCAATTGTCCCTGGAGAGTTTAGCAATTAAGAGCAACAAAAAAACTGGAAATAAACATTAATTCATGACCGATTCTAACTATTGTGGACAACACAAAATGGCCGTGATTAGTTGTTAGTAAGTACAACAAAGACCTTAAATTCATAGAAAATGTAGCTATTTACAATGACTACTCTTCTATAGATAATCGCAAGTTAAAGAAAGTCCAGCATAGGCATTATGTGAGAAATTCCACGATCTTAATCTCGGCAAAAACTAGTGTCAAGAAATTTGTGAAACTCCCTTTTTACAGTGTATCGAAAGATATTAGTAAAGCTTTAAAGGATCAAGATATGAACGTATGTTTCAGTTCGCGAGATATTCTTCAAGATCTCCTTAATAATCCGAAAGATAAACCGGACATGAAGGAAAGGTCGTGAAATTATAAAATTGCATGTAGTGACTGCGACAAAGCCTAGTTTGGCCAAACGAAAAAAGATTCAAGCAGCATATCAGATCTTATAGATTTAGTACAATAGAATCGTCAAATGTAGCACAACGCATAAACGAAACCGTGCATAATATTAGGCATTAGGCGCTTACGATGCTATTTGCATAAAAAGCAATTTGATGAATGGAGAGAACGGAACGTTTCTCAGTTCTGTTTGATTTGTTAGGGTAAGGCATTTATTGGAGTAAAGCGTACTCATGTTTTATGTTTCGTGCTGCAATGATGCAAGAGACCCTTTCCTCTAATTTTCCATATTTTTCGTATGTCTTAGTTTTAGGATGTGTAGGCGACAAAAGCAGGTACATACATGTAAATTTTTTTTTCTCAAGAGTAGGGATAGAAAACAAAAGAAATCCAAAGGTATTTGGTTGTTTATTGCTTAGCAAGTTTGAAATCGTCATGTCTAAAATGCTTAATTTCGCAACCAGGAAAATAAATGGATTCTTCTGTGGTTTAAAAAACGCAATTCCCTTAAAATATTTATCGTGTAATTCCTGCAGTTCGCCCACTTCTTCCTGTTACATTTTAATTTGGTCCCCAATATAGTGGCTGTCGCGACGTTTTCCAAATTTCCCATTTCCCTTATTTTTTTCACCTTTTTTTCTACTCATCGATATCGATTTATTTCTACGAGACGATGTTAGTCGTAAAACAAACAAAAAAAAAAAAACAAAAATCTACAGGGATATAGTCCGAGATTTTGAAGTGGACGTTTTGGGACTCCGAAATCGTGTAAAGTCAACCGGGTCTCCCGTATTATTGTCCCGTATTTACTTAAAACCGTGCCCGGCTGTCGCTTATGCTAATTCCTAACGACCGCTTTCCCAACGCGAAACGTACCGGGCCGTTTTATTATTGGGTCTCCAGAGTTGAAAGGGGTCGGTTGGTGGTTTTTATTGCCAATTTTAAATTGGAAGCGGGTAAACGTGTTTATTTTTCGAATGGAATACTGTTGCTGTGTTGCTGTCGATGTTGAACGATAAGTTTTAGCGAAATCGGAGAGAATTATTAGCACCGTGTATAGTTTGGGAACATTTCAAAAGTAAGCTAAAATCGATTTAAGATTCAATCAAGAGTGCCAAGAAGTTGGCACGCACCAAAATTTAAAAAAAAAATAAAAAAATGTTCGTTACCTACAGAGAGGCTTCGTCGTTAAGAGCCTCTATTGTTAGTTGAGTATGTAGGATGGGTTGCCTATTATTTATGGTAACATGCATTTATTGTAGTATTTGGTATCGAAACAAAATATTCCATAATAAATCAAGAAATAACCACAAGTCAGTCAGTTATGAACAGGTGTGTCTGGGAGTCGTCGTTAAAGGTTAGATTTGATAATATTTTTATTATTTTGCAAAAGTAAGCACTGTATACTTTACTGTGTTTGTTGTGGGTTTATTTGTATTAAAGAAGGAACACCTTTAACTATTTCAACTTTTCGAGTCAGCTGACGAAGCTTTGTTTTGTGTACAGTGAATTAAACCAAAAGCATGCAATAGTTAGAGTTTTTCTGCATGTGGACTGCAGCGTTGCTCTGCCCTGCTAGAAAAACTCTCGTCCAAATCTTCAGGCAATATATGACAAACATGCTTTTTTGAGATATGCCTGTAGTCTCTGCTATCTCTGTAACCTTAATTTGACGGTCGCTTAATACCATCTGGTGAATTTTTCCGATGTTATTTGCAATGTTTGCAGTTTTTGGCCGTCCAAAACTTTCATCATCAACCAATCCGCGTAGGACCACGTTTAAATTTAGCTGTGGAAAAGTCCTCGTAAACAACGTCCATCTCGCCATTAATTTGTGTAGAAGTATTGCTTTTCACATCTAAAAATTTATTAACAGCTCAATATTCGACACTGCGTAATTATATTACCAGAATATTTTTGACGATGAAGATAGCGTTTCATGTTGAGGCTTGAAAGCTTTCAAACTATCCTAGTAATTTTTTTCTCTTTTTTTCTGAACCTTCTACATTGCTAATTGTTGCTAATCTTCATTCTAAATCTATTAGCAAAACCGTTTTAACGTTGTCAAGAATTTAAAGCTATTATATGTATATCAGTTGTTCTAATGTATCCTTTGCATCAGAATTACATCACGCATCCAGCAAATTAATCACAAAGATAAAAACATCTACATGCTCCATTAATCGGCCATTTATCCTTGTCAGGAAACTTCATGCACAGCGGTGTATATACGTCATAATTTAATATTTAGATCTCCATTACATTCGGTACACTAAACTCACTAACTAAAGCGGATCAATTAAAAACAGATTTAAGAGACAGTGTTCGGATATTCGTTGCTATCATCAGGGCCATTAGTCGAGTCCATCGGTTGTTAAATGGAAATTTGAAGATTGAAGCTGCGCTTGTAATTGATGGCGTTAATACGGTTGCTTGTGTTCTATGTCTGTTTTTAAGTTATTGCTAGAAACAAGTTCAGTAAATTGGGAGTTAATAATTTTCTTGTTGTTGTTTTCTTACATCTTTCACGGGAACTAATTTTTGTAGAAATTTGCGATCGCGATGGTAAACCGTGAAGGACAATATTTTTGATTTTGTTTGAAAGGGGGCTTTTGAGGGATACAATTCCTAATATTATGAATATTATCATTATAATGATATATATTATGAATAATTATTTAACCAATAAAATACAAGCTGAATGAAAATGTCCCAAATGTACGTCTAGATATAGAAGATCGATAATAAAATTGTCTAGTGCCGTAATTTAGATAGGTAAATGGAATTAGAGGTGGATCTTGGCTTATTCCACCTCAACCAACCAGGTCCATTGTTTTTTCGCAATTACTAGATTGTTTACATTAGCTTTGCCATACCTAACAACCTAATGAACGATTTTCTGCGTAACTTTCGGCTTTTGGATATCCTAATCTCGGTTCTGGCAGTCTTGTGCAATAGCGTGCAAGAGCAGCTAGAAGCACAAGAAGCAGCTAGAAGGGGGATGAGAATCCCCCTTCTAGCAAGCCTATTATTGTTTTGAAGATTTTTCCAGTATTGAGAGTTGTTTTCGTTCGACTGTTTAGTAACTATTTTAACTAACATGTAACTAACGCCTACAGAGCTCCTCGGATTTTTGTTAGCAATCCTACTCTGGCTAGTTCGTCTGCTTTGAAAATCTTGTCGCTTCGTTTATGAGTTGCGCTACACTTGACAATTCAATTCTTCCATAGCGGTAATGACCTATGTGTTCTTTGAACCTAATGCATGTAATTCCTCTCGTTTGTTCAATATAGGTTTTATCACAATGATCCCAAGAAATTCGCTGAGTAGTTTGTATGTCTTAGTCTTAGGGTAGGCGGGTGGTAAAGGCGTGTTGGAAATAAAGATGTTTTTCTATATCATTCCGTGGTAGGGCTGACAATGAAAATCTACGAATTCTCGAAACAATTGTCCCGAATTTAATATAAGCAATGTAAACGTACCAGAACTTTAAAAATATTTCTAATATTCTTCATTAAAAAACAAACTACTGTCTATTTATATGAGTTTTAAACTTAGGTCCACCTAGACGGATTGTGTGGGTTACTCCATTTAATTTATGCGTATTTAATTCTCCAAATGTACTTCGCGCAACTCGTCGGCTATAGTTGAAGATTATACATCAACCGCCTCCTTCCACATGCCTCAAGCTATTGTCTCTTGCGTCGCCATTATTCCAAATGAACTCGTGTGTTCTAAATTATCGCCTGGGATAGCACCAAGTCCATATATCCTTCTGGGATCCGCGTATCTCAACATCCTACACAGCCGCCTTCAATTCCCGTGTGTTTGCCATTGCGAGACGTTAAAATTAGGCGATGTTAGACTTAATAATGTTTCCCGTCTCCCGCTCGAAGACAACGGTTGAACATCTCCGAAGGCGGCCGTAGCGGTATCGCGCGGCGTCATCTGCAGATTGAAATTATTCGCGAGGGAAATTGTGGCAATTTGCGATTTTCGTTCATTATCTGGTCCAATTGCCGCGCGAAGAGAGAAAACGGCAATCCATTTCGCAATAAGAAATGGTCGTGGCAGTACATTATGGCGTGATTAATATAGTGCGATTAACGCAAGATGTTCTTCCGTCATTACGTTGAATGTTCGAGATGGTGTTCTTCGAGTGCTGGGAGAAAGCAAGGCTTAAATTTCGGGCGAGATGTAATTGGAATTGTTGTCTTGGAATGGATTTAATGCGAAGATCGACATTTGCACTTATCTTTCTTGTATCTATTATTCCGATAATGGTTGGTACTTTCTGAACGTTTAACAGGAATTTGAGAGCAAAGAAGATGTCGCAAACATAAAGAATTCAAAATTGGAATTAAATAGCAGCGGTTATCACTTCATTATCGAATCTTGCGCATTTGAACGCCAGGTTATAAGAACTAACTTGGCAGAACGTAATGTTCCTAGTAAAGTAGTGAAGCCACTAAACTACGTAATCTCGTAGAGCAGTAGCATAATTATTTTGGCAATACTGCGCTACAGCCGGAAATTCAATTGATACAAAAAGCATGTAGCTCTTTTGCTTTGCCTCTGAAATATGAAATTTTATGATCGTTCCTACCTACTAATTAAGCGCACCTTAATTTGAAGCTCGGTTTATGAAAAAAATTGTAAATTTTACAAATTTTTCATCAAAAAAGATGAAAAATTTGCTGATGATGATGAAAAGATCCATGCTTTCAATCCACCATTCATAGATAATATCCACCCTTGATGCTCTACCGGATAGATACATACGTGCTCATATACATCAAATATACACATACATACGTGGCAAAATATAAATTGAAAATTTCATTTGTAGCCCGAGAAATGTGCGAAAAATGGGGGCGAATATTGAAATTTCATATCGAGCACTTCAATCGCTGGATTTCAGAATACGGCGAGTGATTCCAAAAGCGTGAATTCACATAATATTACCTATGTGTACATATTTAATCTCCGTCCTTTCTGAAAAGCCGCATAGCTGTTTATTGCGACATGGGTTGGATACGAAAGCTGGAGCTCTCGACGTATCAGCTCCAATATAAATTAATTAGCTTTTGAGCGCGAAGTTGCTTTATTAGACTAAAATTTGTTTGTTAATCACTTGTGGTGGGGTATGTACGATGTTTATTGATGGAGCGAGTTACTTCGAAAAACAGAGTTGCTTGAAGTTTCGTGTATCGATTCTAACTTTGAAATATCTTTAACATTCTATTCATCAATAAAATTGCTCAGTCTTTACAACATCTACCTTTTACAACAGCTAGCGCTAACGTCCTGGTTTGCCTTAATTTTTTATTGCTCATTTGTTTTCGTTAGCGTTTGTTATTTTAGATCAATAATAATTTCAGATGCAATTCATGATTTCATTTCCAGATTTCTTTTCAGTCTGAAATGTATACTAGGGTTGGCCGTCTGTCATTAGCACTAAGTGTCACCTACACTCCCCGACAAAAACTTAGACGCGATAAGATGTTTTAAGCGTATTAAGGGTTACAACATTTCTTTGCGAAACTAGCAAGATATCTAATTAAGTTTTTATTCGTAAAAGTAAAATAAACTTAAAAATATCTCCTCCAGTAATACCATATATGAACTAAATAATAAATTATTACTCCAATGTTTAAACAATTTCTGCGACAAAAATTTAGACGCTCTGTTGCAAATGTAAAATAAAAATCAACAAGTGAGTGATGAGTAATGCGTAGATCCTCCATTGTTCTTAATCACTCCCAATAGTCTGTTATTGATAGATTTATATAAATTTAACACATAATTTTGAGGGATATTCTGCCATTCAGTCACTATTGAAGTTTTCAGTTCCTGTACCGTGAAATATTGACGGCCTCCGGCATAAACGCGACGTGCCGATTCACCCCACACGTTTTCAATAATGTTTAAGTCTGGTGACCGTGCCGGCCACTGTAAAGTTTTAATCTTTTTCTCTTTAAACCATTCAGTAATGGTTTTTGCTTTATGGATTGGCGCGTTATCTTGCTGAAAAACAAAATTGCGCCCGGCCCATTGGTTTCCAAAACGTAGAAGATTGTCAGGCAATAAGTCTTTATACGTCACAGATGTCATCTTGTTTGTGCAAAACACTATCCCACTTTTATCGCGAAATCCAATCGCTGCCCATATCATCACAGATCCACCCCCTAATTGTCTGGTCATTTTCACTTTTGGTTCCTTTCTCAGATCACGATAATAATGCGAGTACCCATCCGGTCCGTCCAAATTAAAGCGTTTCTCATCGGAAAATATAACTATTTCCCATTGTTTTTGCCAGGATACGTGTTCTTCGGCAAATCTCAACCTCGCTTCTTTGTGTTTCGCCGAAAGTGACGGCTTTTTCGACATTTTCTTCCGTGATATTACCGGTGACGCCTTTAAAATCCTTTGAACATTACGCACGTGCGTTTGTACCTCCGCCTGTTCTGCAATAACTCTCGCAGACGCAGAAGGATTGGATGCGCACCGCAATATCATGCGTTTATCCCGCTCACTTACAGCTTTCGGTCGCCCCTGGCCTTTTGGTTTGCCGTAATTTTCAGGATCTTTTAGGAACTTTCTAACGGAATGATCGCTTCTTCGTAACCGACGAGCAATTTCCTTCTTACTAACACCATCCTGGTGCCAGGCTAGAACTTTACCCCTTTCTATCAAGGATAATTGCTTTTTTCTACCCATTGCCTACTACCTATTGCAAACACTTTATAAAATATAATTTCTCGTGGTGAAATGTGCACACTTTACCAGCACAACCGCTGCACATAAAGAGAAGTATCAAATTAAAACGTTTTTGCTTATATTAATGTAATAAATGCACAGGGTCTAAATTTTTGTCGCATTTAAAATTCCTATTTTGATCTGGGAAAATCTCAATTACCCCTCATGAAGCAATAAATACCCAGAAATATCTATAAATGGACTATTTACATAACAAGTATTAATAACCCTCATTTACATTTTATATAATGTCTAAAAACTTTGTTTCGTAAATAGAAACGATACCGCGTCTACGTTTTTGTCGGGTAGTGCATTATCCGGAATCTCAAAATACTCAGGTTGACTAAGGAACTTTAAGACAATATGTTAAATACCCGGATTTAATTTAGGGAAACGTGATTTTATACCAAATCGAAGTATTCTATACGTGTGTAGCGTGATAGATTATTTTGAATTTGAAAATTAGAGATCGAAAGAGTATATTATGGACACGTCGTATCAGAGCGTGAGCGTACCTGAATGCAAGTTGGTGAACAGCGCTAACGTAAATATAGAAGAGAGACATGATATAGAAATTTGATAGAGACATACAAAAAAAATATTTGAAAACTAATACATGGGAAGTCTAAAAGAATGCTTAATATTACGCTTTAAAATAAAGTGTTTATGGACCATTGTTAGAGGATATTGTCTGCGTTTCAAAAATCTAATGGCTTCAAACGTATTCTTGCTTAAAGACTTTATACAAACAAACGAAAATAAAATTTATTGTTTTATTTTCGTGTAGCATTATTTACTATAATATTAACAAAAGCTTTATAACTCAATTGAAGTTACAGCAGAAGAAGAAGTGAACAACCAACTTTCATTCCTGGATTGTTTAGTAATTAGAAATAACGAAAAAAAAGTAAAATATTTGAGTTAGTCTCGAGTTAGTTATATTGAAACATACTTCAATGCAGGAATTTTATCGGTATTCACGGAACTCTAAAGTATTTCTTCCTTTTATCGTGTTATTTCTAAAGCGTTAACGCAACGAAAATATATATTTCTTCCACGAAACTTGCGGACCGCGAAAGAAGGAAGTAGTGAACACGTACTACGTGCCACGTGTATATATAGTAACATTCTTGTATTAAATCAAATATTGATCTTTCAGATTGTGAACGCTCAGCAGCCTCGCCATTAGACACTGCCGCGCCGTGCATGCCGCCGTGTCGTTCAATATTTGACGAATGTGAGAGAATACCGGGATTTGAAATAATTATCCGCGTATGTGTCTCGCGAAATAAGCAAAAATTATATTGCCTATGCGTTGTGATTTTAGCTTACGCTGCTACGCTGTTTGCTCAAAAAAAAAAAACGCGAGACACGTAACAATTATGTCGCGCGTTCGTAACACTAAAAAAAACGTAAAAATGAAATATCCTACTGATTGCGCCACTTGATTTCTTCAAAACATTTTCAAGATCATGTTTAAAAAAGAAAAGGCGGGATGTTGAATTTGACTATATACAAAAATAAACATTTTGACAATATGCGTACAATATATTTATTTTAAGCTTAATAGGTGAAACTTTGAAACAAAAACGAAAGTTTGTCACGCTTCTTTGGTCGCGCGAACGAGGGTTATTTATATAACCGACGCTCAACCTTAAATATTTATAACTTCACCTTTTACCTAATTAAACTAATTTCCAATTAGGCAGAAGGCCCCTCGTTTGGATTTCAGGTCCCGTAGTGAATAAATCATCTTCTGACAACGATGAAGACATTTATTGTCGAGCGTTAAGCGAAAATTTGTGTCCTTATATTTATAACGCATTAACGGTCACGCTCGTACCCGTCCTCTACCTTCGCACGTTTCGATCTTCCGCCCGCCCCCACCTTCTTGACATAGGATTTACATTTAAGCGCGAAGAGGACCGTTTGTGGTATAATTAACTCATTCTTCAATACGTCATGTGCGTTACAGGCTATACTCACTATTGACGTGTTCATCGAGTGATTCATGTAGTCGGTTGATAGAGGTCAGTAGTATTGAAATTCTATTAAGACAAGTTCTACTCGAAACGCTTGCTTTCAAGCGGTTTGAGATCTCATCTACTTGGGTGTAATTTTTTGAATTTCCCGGGTTGAGATCGTCTCTTGTGAGTGGCATGTCATATTTATGTACAAAATCCACGTTATGTTGGCTTCACCTCGGCGCGTGGTACCGTTTTCAGTACTCTAAGTTCTTTGATTTTTACTGAATGATCTCCGTATAAACTGCTTTATTTCCAAACGTATTTCATTAACCAAAAATTGCAAAATTTGTTATTAAAATTCATCAGCTAATTACGGCAATGGCTCCATCTTCCATTTAGAATTTACTTGTAAAAATGAGAAGAAATAAGTACAGACTTTCAAACTAACGCTACTCTGTTAAACGTTTCAAGACAGAAAAACGTATAAAAGAAAACGTACAAACATGACAATTAACACAACCTTTCACCAGGACTGTAAGATAAGAAAAGAAAATATAAACAAATTTAATTATGTCTAGAACAACTGACTACTTCCATGCGTCCTTATCGCGTTATCTTGCTTTTACCAGGGGCAAACCGCATTGAGATAAAATTCCTCTCAATTTGCCCTAATTGCTGCTTTTTTTTGCGACATCGACCCCAAGCACACGCAAAGAGTATACTCCATCGGACAAAAAATATATAGTGAGCTAGTAATCTGGATATTCCTGTAAACGGGGGTGTTCCCGAAATATTAAAACTCGTCTCGCAGGCTGAACGTTACCGGCTGAGCACCGCAATTTCCATATAAAGCGTTTTAATTCGACGCACACCCGCCGCAGTGGCAATCACAGTTATGAATAATGTAATCTGTGAATCATACGTTATGGTCGTTGTATGTATTCACCATAAATCACCCCTAGTATCATTTTTTTTCTCGGCGGACAGATGTACATAAATGTTACGTGCGGTGGCATAAATGTATTAGATTTGTGCGGGAGAAAAATGACATCAGCAAGTTCATTACCAACGTAACAGAGTGTGGGGCTGTAAGTAACCTACATTTTACAAGATCAACTTTTAATGGGAAGTAAACTGAACCAACTTCGCGGAAGTAATGTCACTGTGTCGTATGGTGACTACTACTGTGGTGGCTACTTTACCCGTTAAGGGTCAAGATGGATTTCAAGGGGTCTGCAAGTTTCCGTTACATATTCTGACGATTGTGGGCAGCAATTCTATAATAGCCAAAACTAAGAACAATAGAATTAATGTTTTAGTAAATCTCGTAGAATCCGATGTTTAATATCGGGATCTCGTAAACTAGCGGAAGTAGAGAGACAATCAAATGAGGAAACAATTGCAGTTTTCCAGGCTCAATTGTATATGTCATTTGTTTTTTCGAAAAAAAACACGGCTAGATAAATATTCGGAAGAAACCGTTTTTCTTTTGTTATCTCGTTCGGTGCCTATAGCTCTGTCATTATTGATTAGAAAAAATAATGTAAAGGGAAAAGTTAACAACATAACAAAAATAATGCTAATATAGCTCGTTATTGTAACTCACGGCGACAGCAATGTGAGGAGGAGAAGCACTAGCAAACAGATATGAGGCAAATAGTGGAGTGAGGTAGAGAAACACTCGGAGTTCCAGGTAAACAAAAACATGTCTGTTGGCCAGTATTTTCTCTCCTTGCTGTAAGCGATTCCATCAATATCATGAAGAGTTATATAAGCCTTAAAATTTGTTGTTTTTTGCTACGCACAACTCTATTACGACCGAAAAATTCAATAATTCGCCGCGTCCTTTAATAAATAAACAGTCAGTAAGATGGTCGTCCGCTTCACTGTTCGCCCGTAATGAATCCATCAATAATAATGAGAGGAGTTTTTTCGGGCCGCGAGCAAACCAGTCGACGTCGATGAAATTGATTGATTGACCATGGCGATACGTACTCTTAATAATGAATGGAACGGAAAGTGTTCTTACGCACATGGCTATATACGTATATGCTTATCTTCGGAAAAAAATATTTGCTTCTATAATTTATATTCATTGCTTGGAGGAAGTGTCGTTTTCATCGTCAGGCGGAGAACGGGGCTTATATTAGCTTTTAGGATTGACGTAAATGGAAACAGGTGATGACATATTCCGAAGATTAAAAGTAGGATATGGGTAAATAGGTGTGATTTAATAATATACATTTGGGGTTATTATACGTGATTATTTCTTAGCTATACATTCTTACGTTCAGTTTGAATGCTGAATCAGACGTAGAAATGTTGTAAGATCCGTTGATTTTATACTTACATACTTCATACAAGTTGGTTATCTTAGCAGATTTGGAGGAATATGTGGTATTTAATTAGAAGAAAAGCATAGCATTGGTGTATAATAAAGCTTGACATTGCGAGCGTTGCTTATCAATTTTTTTTGGCAGATTTGGAATACTACAAAAAAAGATATTTCTAAGTATTTAAATACCCATTCTTATCCTCTTCACCATTAGAACGAAATTTGCCGTTTATTCGACAACGTTTCAACATGAAGTGAGCTCCTATAGCGTAATCAACCGTTTCGAGATTGTTTGCTAAATTTAGAGAAACGTATCCAAGATATTTTTAAAGGCAGCTCCCTCAAATCAACCGCTAATGAAGACCAAACTCTAGACGTGTTACTTACTATAAGGGACATTAACCACTCAACCAGCATTTGAAGATGATATCAGTTCGAAGTCTGATGCTCGAATATTGAGAAAAAGCAAATGCAACCCCAATAAGATCTTCTACATAAGTTCAGCGAAGGTGATCCGGTCAGGCGAATGTAGGTCTGTAGAACGACGACGGAAATGTCTAGTAATGATCTAAATTTTCTCACCAATATTTTATTTTCTGACGAAGCTACGTTTTATCATCGCGGATTTGTAAACGGGCACATTGGATGATGGAATATCATACACAGCTTTTACCTAGAAAACATACTTAGATACAATTTTTGCCGATACTCGAATTGACCTCGGGGTTCGCAACTCTCGGTGTAAGAATTTCTGTGATTTTCTTTACTCCAAATTTGACGAAGGCTAAGGATAAACACCCTAAAACAATGCTTTACGGGCGCAGACGTAATAATAGGTCGTGAGCGACCGATGCCCTCTGTAATTGGCGAAAGCTGTTGGGGGATGTAAAGGTATGAATTATTATCATAACATTTTTTTATTGAATGATTAACAAACTCATTGCTGACCAGTGTAACCAAACATTGTAAATTTTGTGGCAAAAATAAACTTGATACACCCTGTAGATTCAAGAGACTAACGTAGGGTACACGAAATCCTATGTACTTGAAAAAATCTTTCAATTCTCATGGAAATTTCCACGCTGGTACTATTTCACGTGAATCGCTTCTTCTTGAATGAACGTTGTAACCAAAACGAGAAGAAAATTTATTTAAATTCTCAATTCCCAGTTCCAGCACTTAACTAAGGAAATTTTAATCTTTATCCGAGACGGCTTCAGTTTAAAATTACTTATAATCCCTAGCGTTCGCTACCATCAACGCGAATATAATTAAAAATGTAAAACGCTTTTAATCTAACACAAAGTTCAGTTCCATCGGCATAATTAAGCGACCCTAAATTAATTATTATTTATCTATCGGAAAAGGATTATTTTCCGTAATAACTACTTTTACTTCGTTAGTAAGTAACGGCATATTTTATCAGAAGTTTCAAAATAAAAACGAATATAACCGACTAACATCGACATGTTGGTTTTCTTTTAACGCGCGAAATTGTTGGGGTAATCTCAATACAAAATTTTGAAAGAGCATCTAACTGGTATACTATACCAAAGCTTCGTAAGGTGTATCCCGCAGATGTTGGTATCGATTGGGGACAATGTTCTCTGAGCCCTACTCTCCAATTCATCTCACAGCAACTTAATGGGATTAAATTCGTGCGAGACTTGCTCTTCTTGCCGCCTTAAAATACTATTTATCCTCCTCACGCTGCAGATGACAGTTTTCGGATTACAGTATTTAAACTTTGTGTATTGATGCCATCAAATAATAAAAATACATTTCAAACAAAATTCTTTTCCACATGAAACAGTTTGGGTCATGTGTCGCTGAACTTGCTGATTATTTGAAGTACATTGCTAAATTACATGTACACTGCCGTTCAGAGAAGTTCGGTCGGTTGGTAAAAAACATGAAAAGGTTACAGAAACAAACGAAACTAAAAACAAA
>LR737386.1:2002033-2067022 GCA_902655005.2 Marronus borbonicus
TTTACTACTTGGGTTAGAGAAAATGTTATGGAGGATCAATTTTTCCATCATAAAATCTTGTTTTCGGATGAAACTACTTTTACCACTAACGGTTATGTGTCATTCCAAAATTGCAGATATTGGGCAAAAGAGAATCCAAATTTTCGTATTAATCGGAAAAACCAACGTTATAACAAAGTAAATGTGTGGTGTGGAATTTTATTCAATAAAATTTATTGGCCCCTTTTTTTCAAAAATAATTTAAATCAATACAATTATTTGGATATGTTACAAAATTTACGAACAATAATTAGTGAGATTGATATAAGAACAATTAGGAGCGTTTACAGGAAAATTTAAGTATAGGGCCCAAAAGAGTGTGGAAGTAGGTGGGGGTTACGTTGAATAAATTGTTTGTTGTTTTTTATTACATTCGAATTTTATATACATTAGAAAATATTTAATAAAATCTTATATTTATAATAAAGAATTTATTTCAGTTAACCAGAATATTATTAAGTTATTTTTATTTTATAATTATTTATAATATCTAAAAAAAAACTAAAACATAAAATATTTTTAAAAATGTATCAACGTTCACTGTTGTATAAGTTTGCACCAAATCCGTGGACACACTGTATAAGAACTTAGTAAATGTAGTTTTAGAAGTAGATTAAGTTAAATTTGCATGATCATCATCGATAAAACTATCAAACCTAAATACCACAAATTTGGAGTAAAAATAAGTTGAATGTAAAAGAACACAAAAGATTCAAAGATTAGGTACAGAGTTCTCGTTCAAGTATTAATAATTCTTTCGTTAAAAATTTAAATTTGTTGATCTAACTTAGTATTTAAGGTTAGAACCGCTTGTATAAAAAACAATCAATATTGATAAACAGCACATAAGTATCGGCAACCTCCATTGGTCCGGGACGGCCGTTTCGAGGACACGAATGGTCCTCATCATCAACCGGTGACCATTCGGTCACTGGTGTCTTCGAAACGGCCGTCCCGGATTAATTATTATATTACTATATAATAAATTAAACTTGTGTGGTGCGGAGGTTGCCGATACTTATGTGTTGTTTACCATTCTACGCCACAGTCCTTGCTATCATTATTAATGAATATTGAGTTTTCTCATTAGTCCTGACCATAGAGGGCAGCAGACGCATAATCAAATATTTTCTTTTTTATTTTTATTTAGGATAATACATTAATCCTTGTTTTATTTTTTTTTGTATGTAAGTTGTTATAGAAAATAAAAGTTATAGTATTCAAAAAGTCTATCTTCTCGTACTTCGTACTTGTGTAATACTTTGTACCCAGCCACCGCTGCAACCTATAGGTTCGAATCCAATAATAGTACATCGTGGACGTAAAAAACGTAACAACCCTGAGTATAAAAAAAAGGAAAATTCACAGGATTGGTTGTTTTGTTAAACCAGATTTTATTATCACCAATTAAAGACCGATATAATAAATTAATTTTTATCGTCTTGCTTCTTTTGTCAGGTCCGATTAAAACAACATAATTAAACAATTCAATAGTTTAATTAAATTTAATTAAAACGTAACGACTAATAATTAGAGTGGCGACGTTGCGTGCAGTTTCTCATTGGCGTTACGTTCGGTGGCAGGCTAAGTCTCACATGTGTGTAACTCGCCACGTTGGAGATAGGCAGAGAGCGACAGCAGTACTGGCCAGTACGTGGTTAGTAACTACGTACTTTTAATTTATTTCATTATTGCCCTGCTTTAGAAATATTGTCGTCGTTCGTTTATTTCGTCACTGCCCTTTTTTAGAAGTTTCATTTTCGGTATATTTTAATATTTACTTGTTTCGTATTCTTTCGTTTTATTTTAGTAGCTCTTAATTTATCATTTTCCAACAATGCCGAGAATGTCAAGCATTGTTTCGGGATGTGGCATCATTTTCATTGTCATCAACAAAAAAGAAGTGCTTTACACCATTTGTTCTGCGAAATTAGGATTCAGGGGCAAATATACCCTTGAGCGGCAGATAGGCAGAGAGCGACGGCAGTACTGGCCAGCACGTAGTTAGAATACAACGAACAATTTAGAAAAATATATCATAATTAATTCCTATTACTTGCGGATTGATAAAATATTACCTACGCTACTGCATATATCCGATCGACGCTTGGCTCACTAACACTCGCTAGCAAACTGCACCGAACGTCCTCACTCTACTAATAATGACATATATCTCACTTCTTTCCGTTTCTTGCAAAAAATAACTAAATCCGGGTGTACCAACCACCAGCGAAACGGGAAATTCAAAATTTCAAATCTACTTACATTTTCTTTGTTTTAATCGCGGATTTTAAGCCATTTTGTAATCCAAAAGCATCCGTGGATTTCTGAGCAATATTTCATATGAAAAATAGAAAAATCCATAGAACTACAGAAAAATTCCTAATGTTGACAACACTGTTTATATATTTGATAGGCACAGTTCACCGACCATCTGCAAACGATGGAGAAGTCACCTATTACCATAATGCACACCTCCCAAATTGTACTATATCACATAAATTGCCATTTAATGTAATTAGCTTTATCACTTCCCATAATTAGGTAGATGCAATACATATACTATTGTCACATGCTTGACGCCCGTCTTAATTTGCACACACATAGATAGTTCATATGTTCCAATCTATAATCTATAGATACCACACAACATATACACGTACAGTATCGTATTAAATTGCAATTGTATTGTCTGATGTTAGCTTCGTACTGGTACATATAAGGTTTTATTCCGTTTGAAAATGTATGTCGGCAGACTGGCCGATCAATTTAACGAACGGCGAACGTAATTTTAGAACGCTAACGCGGATTATATCAGCGTTATTGCATTATAACTGTTTGCTAATGGCGCTTTTTCAGCCGCAATGTAACCTGATTAGCTGGATGGGCGAATGTGATTCGGATTGCAAATACTGGTAAACAGCTAATAGCGAATGAATAAATAGGGAATTAGGAATAGACCATAATTATTTCGACGTATCATTTATAACGATGTTAATACTAATCCCCACAATTACAATAAAATATTATCAAAAATTATCCTTCTTCTTGATTTATTGGCAATGCATGGTGTTCAAAAAGCGTCACAAACCTCGAGAGGAGATTATATGACCCAAAATATGAAGAAAAGTCTTGATGAACATTAAAATTTTCCGCTTCCTGTCCGCTTCACGAAATTAACACTCGAGACTCGTGTTTTGTCGACTCTCGGGGAAGCCAGTAGGCAACAAGAACCCATCGTCCCGAGACGAATAAACACGAGTCTGTCTAGTCTCTGTGGCGAATTTTAAACATGAGTCCCCAATGGTTTCGGAGATATGAAACATTTTGGGTTTATACAACCTCTTTATTAAGCACCAAACAATTTAATTTATGAAGAAACAACAAAGGTAAAAATGAAATGTTCAAAGCCCTTCCTCCATTTAACAGAAGCCATAACATCTCTGGCGCAAGGACCTTCGAATTCCTTTGAAAATCTCTGCGTTACGTTAGCTTGGATTCGATGGCATCCTTGTTATATCTTTTCGAGGTAGCGTAGCGTGCACCAAAGTTTCTAAACATCCCCAATGAAGGAAATCAAGTGGTTTAAATCAGGGGTACGCGCCTGCGCAGGCTAGAATTTTCACCTAATCATTTGTTTTCCAAACCGAAAATGTACGTGTAAACATTAAGATTTCATGAAGAAGCATACGTACATTAAATTGAAAGAAGGTCTCTACGTACCATTAAATTTTCTCACGGTGACCGTTGCTCTGAAACAACCATTATAGCTTTACTAAAACAACAGACTGCTACCGATTTTCGTTCTCGTAAATTGTTACCTGCCTTTTTTCCAACATTACGGAAAGGGTTTCGTCGCGACCTCTTTTAAAACGAAAGTAGACGGCAGAGCTTACCTAGCTTTTCATTTGCGCGTCCGCGTCCACAGCTATCCAGATCCCTCAGAGAAGGTTTTAATTTCATGTAAATTAATCACGGCATGCTTTGATGCGTCGGAGAATTAAATTTCGCCGGGTACGTCCGTCTCTCCGTTCGAATCCCGCTGGCGTGTCTCTTTTAGACGCCGAAGAGAACGGAACGGGACGGGACGGAAAAGGAGATCGAACGAGACGCGTAGCGCGACTACAAATTAACAAGTCCATTATAAATTTCCGAGTTGAGCATTTTGCATAATTTACAAGCAAACTCTGGCCGGTTGCATATGATGGAGTAGTATATATGTGTGTGTAAGTGGAGAAAAAAGCTTGCGGATTTTTTTTTCTCTCTCTCCCTCTGTTAAAAAAACCGATCATCGTATGATGGTTCGTGTTTACTGATTTTTAAACAACTTTCTGATAAATAATTAAAGTAAAAAGACAAATTACGTTAAACTGCTCACTGAAGATCCTTTCCATTTAAAGAAATTATAACTACATAAACAAATATAACAGAATAACCAAACCAAAATTGTACGAGTCTGCTCCTACGTCAGACAAAGATCAGTCTTCTCCTTTTGATCGTATCGACTGCTGACGTTGGGTGTAGTTAGATTGGGGGAGGCACTTCCAGTTATATATGTTCTGAGGATACAGCGCTATCAGATGTGTTCATCAGAAAGATGATAAACACACTTACCGAAACTTCTGCCCTAAACATGGTCGAACCTTAACGCACCCTTCCTACGAGATATTCAATTAGTGTTGAATCTGCCCGGAAGGATGTGATTCAATGAGATCCAGTATATGCTATCACACAGCCTTAGGCAGTACATTTTTTAGGTAAAAATTCGTAGTCTTGGTGACTGTAACTATATTGGCCGGAAACAAGAGTATAGCATGATTTATTTTTCTGTTCACGATTGTATAACCAAACATACACTACCGGCCGTAAGTGTTTACCCACTCTTAAAATATTACAAAAACAAGCCAAACACTAATTATAAAATAAACCTTTATTCTGCGCTTATAAAAAGTACTTTAACAGTTATAAAAACAATGTGTTTGTCAATTTTCTAACAATGATAATCATAAATTTACTTAAATTTGGGATTCGTCAATATGTCCACCTTTCGCTTTTATTACTGCCGCACACAGTTTCGCTATTCTTTCTAACAGCTTCGCTAGTGTTAGTGGCTCTATTTTCCTCCACGTATCCTGTAGTTGCGTCCAAAGTACTGTTGCCGATTTTGGAGCAGATTTTCGAATCTGTCGATCGAGTTCCTCCCACAAACGCTCGGTCGGATTGAGATCTGGACTTTGGGGCGGCCATTTTATAGCAATAATTTGGTTTCTGTGCTCCAGCTGTTCTAAATACTCACGGCATATCTTGGCACTGTGTTTCGGATCATTATCGTGCTGGAACATGAAGTTCTCACCGATTAATCGTGTTCCACATGGGATAGCATTCCTCTCCAAACTCTCCCTATAGCCTTCTTTTCTCAGGATACCATATCTATTTTGACCAAATCTCCCACAGAGGCACCGCTAAAACAACCCCAAATCATAACTGATCCTCCTCCATGTTTTACTGTTGGTATAACACAGGATTGAAGTGCTCTTTTGTTTGAACTAAAAGTGAGAAATTTAGATTCGTCGGTCCAGAGTACTTTCTTCATTTCCAATATCTTAATGCCAGTCGGCTCATTGCGTAGCACAGAACATTACATAGCAACTATAATCTATCTCGTACTTACAGTTTAATAATATAAATACTTTTGTAGTGATAACATACAGTTTATTTGAAGAATCGCCATTATGAAGGTGGGTAAACACTTATGGCCAGTAGTGTACATCGCGTAATTTTCCTTTATGAAGCTACAGACATATTTAGAACGCTGCGAATATTACGATTTAGTCACCAGCGAAATTCCCGACAGTTTCAAATTTTATTCGACATTTTGGCTGGTAAAACATATTCGTTCGTTGCATATAAATAATACATTCAAATATTCGTTTTTAAATCGCATATTTTAACATCTAGAGCAATAATTACAAAGGAAAATTTGTTTCATGCGAATCGTGTTTCATTTATGTAACAAACTATAGTGTTTTTATGCCTACGGGGTGTACACGGTTTTTATTATTTTTTTTTTGTAATCCATCTTGATGAAACTATCCGTTTTTACTCTATATTTTACAATTTACACATGTTACGGCAATTGAAGAGAAAATAAATGCAAATTTGTAACTGTAGGAATTAAAGTGCACATTTTGGACGAATGAAAAAGGCTGCTTTTGTGAGTTTGCTGTTATAAATTAATTTTGCTTCGTTTGCAGGCTAGGACGAAATGAAATGCACCTTTGATATTTTTTTTTTCAAAACCTAGAGCTCTAAATCAATTTTGCACCGTCAATGTGGTGGAAATAAATATGATACGTATTTGCTCATTTTTTCATTTACGAGTTTGGCGGTCTACACTGATTTTGCATTATAATTGTACCAAAAATAGTATAAAACGACTTTCTGTCAAATACAGTTAATCCAGCGTTCAAAATAGGGAAGTTCTATAAATTTTTTTATTTAGAAATGAAGATAGACTATTTTCAGCAGGTGTTTTTCTCTGGCCGTAAATATCAGAGCAAAATTTCGTTTCTTATAGATATGTTACCAATCCACTAGATTATGTTTGTAGAATGTTTCCAAGTCTATTGTTTTTATTTTCGCGATTATTTACTTCGTCTTTTTCGATAAATAAAGATACCCAGTTTCTTTTATTTTTTCCCTAATAAAACCCATTTATATTTACCCGTATCCTTTCCTTTCGCAGAAACAAAAAAAAAAACATCCCGTTAACAAGCCAATAAAGAACGCGTCAATTTCACCCGAAACAAAACAATAATAGACCTCCTCATTCCTACGATTTTCTCCCACCACCATCTCATCACCGGCATATACACACCACAATGCACAAGATAATTTCTTTTCTCCCTTCGAACTTTCGCCCATCGCGGTAGGATCTGACGTTTTCCCCCTTATTTTCCGAAAAAAATCGTTCCCGCTACCGTATGAGTACACCATTCGTATTTGCCCTGTCGGCGCCGAAACTCGACAACCCAACGAAGAATAAATCCTTCCCTTTTAACATTCCTCTCATTATTTGTTTTCCAATCAAGCGGAACCCATGAAAAAAGGGGGAACGGACCGTGGCGGTTGGAAGGAGGGCGTCGATCGATTTCGGGACATTTGGAGCCGAGCGGTACCAGATGACTGCGCCGTCTTCGTAGATTGGATAGAAGATACGGATGACGTCACGAGTTTTCCTGTACGGCTATGGAATAATAATTGGGTAAATTAAAAAAGGAGGAGAGCAAAAAATTGGGAAAGAAAACAACGTTCGGTAGGTGTAGATAGAGAGGAAGAGGAGGACATCTAGCGTTTATTAGATAAGACTCTGTCGCCTAATGAAAGTTGAGAAATAAGGAATTTCTTCAAACTAACCTTTTTAACCATTGCTTGATTTGCTGAATTTCGAGAAAATTTATCAAGTCGATCGAAGGACTGTTAGTCAAAGTTTGCTAAGAAAATGATGCTCCATTGTTGCAGGACAAACAGCTCACGTCTCTCTCTACAATTATTTATCTGAGAAGATAATCATAGTACTTGAAGTTGTTGTGAAATGTTTTTGCACCAAGTTCCTCCATTTGTCTATCTTTAAACTTGATTCCCTTGAAGTCCGATATGATCAAACAGATCTCACATTTACTTCACGGCACTATTGACTCTCAGCAGCTTTTGGCTGGTGTTTAAATTTGACCATCTCTTCAAACATTTCTTAACATCCTCATCATAGGTGAAGGCAATGTCACTATAAAAACCCACATATAATGAAAGAAAACCAGAATTAACGTTGTACGGTCGAACACTTCGCCTCTGATTTTCATTGTTATTAATTTTATTAAAATATTTTCTTTCTGAATATTATAAACTTTTTTTTATACAAGCACTAGCGTTCATCTTACGCAAAAGCTGCAACAAATTCACTTTTAAAGTCGGTAATAAGTTATAATAATCGATAACGGATTAGCGATGCCAGGATTTCGCAGTGAATCGGACGTGACGCCGACGAAAAATGAATTATCTCCTTTAGAAGAGCCGGACGTGACTGATATAAATGCAATTTATTATAAAACGCCGCGAGTGATTTATTCGCTAAAACAGCAAAAGGTTTCCGCTACCCACCACCTACCGCCACCACCAGCCATTTTCTCTTACTCCTTTTCCATTTTAATCTTCGCGCGTCGTTCTGTGACTACAGAAGAATTATCTTTGGGGAATCTGCTGCTGCCACTGTCACCAGTTCAGATGTTTCCGAATCGGGCAGTTGCGAAGAAGTCATTATTTACGAAGACTTATTTTTTTTTTCGGGTATTTTTTTCCGCGCGCAAAGTCGAGACCAGATCCGGGTGTCATCTTAATGGAATGGAATGGTCGGTAAAGACTTGAGAAAAGGAAGGTTAGGAGAGAGGACATCCCGACTTAAATTAAGTGATGAAATTTATTGTTCGGGATTTTAAAATAATGAATGATGAAATGGAAAAGAAGATTACTTTTAGATGGATATGGATATGATCGCAATTTTTTAAATTGTAATAGCATTCGGCGAGGTCTTTGAGGGATTTTATAATTTAATATAAATTTTAATAGAAAAAAAAATCCGAATCAATTCGATTACCAGAAGGCGAGGACGAATATATGTATTTGATTCGACAAAAAAGTGATTGATTTAAACACAGGAGATGGAATAATGGAATTTGAGAAATATGAGATTTATTGAATATTTTAGCGATATCCGCATGTTTTTTTAAAAGCATTTACAGGAACTTGTTATTTAAGAAATCTTAGCGATTCAGATGCAACTGAACAACTGGTTTAATTGGAACTCAAAAATTAAGCGTAGATTGTCCTTTGTAGAATCCGAAATTGTAAAAACAAAATTCAAAATATTGAACGCCTGCTATCAATCAAAAATAAAAAATAAGGTGTTTTCTAAGTATCTCATTTCATATCTCCATTATTTCGACACTAATCGTCAACATTTTCACACAATTCATGACTGCTGTATATTATCAAGCTTCACTTATACAACCAAAAATCCCACATCATCACACCAATCACGTTTTAGCGGCATTCGTGTGTCATTATTCCGTTTACGACTTCATATCTTCTATTATACGACCCTAGCACCGCCGCTATGTATGCCACTATATTACGAAAATAGGCTATTTGTTTTCTTTCGAAATAATTTGCCATAATTACGGACGGGTGGTTGTGTTGATGGTAGTCAGTGATAAGTTTGGTATAAAATTTGAATACTTAATGCCATTGTTGGGTGCTCGAAAGGACACGTATAATTTGCCTTATCTTATCGGCGACATTAAACTTCGGTGGCGTGTCATAGGTTCAACGAGCGCTATTGGGAGTCGTATTTTTGAGTTAATAGATCAGAGGGCATGTAGTTGTAGATTAAAGAAAGAAAATAAGGAAATTGTTATAAATGCACGATTTCTTCGGGCTTTACGGCGTGCTTTTGTTTTTTAATAAATTACGAACTTATCATGACTTTTAATGAGCATTATATTAAACTTCTAAAAAGGGATTTTACGTTAAAGTTATCGCCACTTAACACACGATAGTCAAAAGAGGACTTTTAAAACCAGTAGAAGGCAATGAAGAAGAAGTAGGAGAACCTGCAGAAGTTATTAAAGAGCAAAAGTACAACAAAGTGGAGTTCCTGCAGACGTATTAAAGCAAGGATGAGACAAACTACAGAAGTAGCCCATTTGATGCGAAGAATAGGGAGTGAAGGAAGGATGCTAAAATTATATGGAACAGATTAAAGAAATATGAGAATGAGGTGGTGGATGAATATCAAAGAGACGTGGAAGATCGACTGTAGATCAAATATTCACATTAAAACAGATTGATATCAATGAGCAAAATTTAGGCTTGTTTTTTATTGATTTTAAAGAGGCATCTGATACACTTTTCCATGAAAAATTATACAAAGCAAATAGATACGAAAGTAACCAAATGTGTGCTCCGCCATTGGTGAAAAATCATGTAATTATGTAACAAAACTAGGCGAAACGACACGTCGCTAACTTAGAAGGAAAACGCCATATTTGTATACAAAGTCGACCTTATGCCTGTTTCGCGATAGCATATAGCGATTCGCTACTTCTAGTACTTCTTCCACAACAAGTTAGAAGCTTGTTGCAATTAAACTGTGTAAAATACCTCTCCACGCAAACAATTTACTGCACTATGAACAAAAGTAATGGATTTTGATACAACGATCTATAGAGCGAAGGAGATTTTAGCACCATGCGTTGTTCTCGCAACGAGATGTTCAAACAGGAGGCGCGCGTACACATTGGATATCTATCTGTGTTATGCTGTTGTTTGCAGCTGACGTGCATTCCTCCATCCGCGTTTCTGATGCTTCTCTTAAAAGACAAACAAAGGAATAATTCGCAGTGCGCGCTCGGACATCTGCAAACATGCGAAGCACTATCTCTCTTTTCTATACGTAGGCTTGCAAACAGATGCTGGCGACGAAATTTTCAAAGCATGATGCTTGAATAATCATGTTCGCTCGCTCTAAATATACGCATACATTACGTTCCGCACGTGCATTACCTACCATTTGAGCCCTTGTTTTTGCTCTAAATTCGCTGCGGGGAAATGCGAGATGCCGGTATTCTTTTCGACGCATTACGAGCTTAATCAGTGCTGGAAAATATTTTACGTGTTCTGTGAATTGTGAAATTCTAACTAAAATAATTGCTAGGCGTTGCTTATACTCAGGCTTACTCTGGGAAGTGGTATTTGTTGTCCGTGCAGGATGTCCCTAAACCAGGGATTCCCAAACCTAATCAGTCCGCGGCGCACTTACAGTTTCAGTTTGCCCCGACGCCCTTATCAAGATATGCGTACGATGACAAACCAGGCACAGAAATGAAATCAAGTCTCACAATGTGAGGCTCACATTTATTAAAATCGAATCACAAGAACCATCAAACTAAAATATGAAAATACAAAAAAAAAATAAATGGTGAAAACCTTCAACGACAAGTAAGTTAATATAACGGATGAGCTTGCTGATCGCCACATATTTTTGAAAAGGTGGAACAAGGTTTGACTGTGCCACCCTCGTTTCTCGCTCTACATTGATATTTAAGATATTTGGCTTTTATTGCAGCTACAGCTGGAAATCTGGCTTCGTAAAAAGAGGTTGTTGCAAAGGAAATGAGGATCCTCACAGCTTGTAATATCCTAAATTATTTTGTTTTCAGGCTGCTATTGAAAGAATTGAATTCTTGTGAAGCTTGAGCACGGCAAGGATCTTGGATCTACGCAAATTTCTTAACATTGTCTTCAAAGCATTTTGCAAACTAATCAATAAGCCCGGAGAGGTGTTCCTTGAAAAGGGGGAGCAAGTCTTGTGAAACAACGACTTTACAGATTTATTACGGTAGGGCATACGCATGTTTTATGTTTTGTACTACAATGACAAGAGACCCTTTCGTCTATCTTTCCTTTCGTCTATTTTTCGCATGTTCTAGTTTTAGGGTGTGTAGGCGGCAAAAGTAGGTACCCGTAAATAATATTTTTCTCGAAAGTAAGAATAGAACAGGCATCTTGAAATTGGAGTTTTTTCCTCAAAACAGCTATTCCTGGTTAATTAATTAAACTTGTGTGGTGCGGAGTGTGCCGATACTTTAGTGTTGTTTGCCATACTACCTCATAGTCCTCGCTCTCTTTCAGATTGTTAGGACATCAAGATCTAGAAACGACCCGCTTATGGACTTTCCTTGGACTGAAAGTTTTAATTAGACGTAATGGTGTCTTTTGCAAAAATAGGACAGAATTTAAATTAGTCCAAACCTGTTATTCAAAGTTAGCCCCACCCCATTTACTAAATTTATAAAATATAGTACTGACATTTCAAGTTTCACCATGAAGAATTGCAGATATTATTCACTTCGTAATAAATCGGGCGGAAGCTCTTAGCCCGCTGTTACAATTTCCACCAGATCCTTAGAATAAGACAATCTCAAGTCCAAAGAGCGTCACCTCGATCAAACTCGAAAATTCGAATATTCGAACATTTAGAAAGTTTCGGGGCGACGGATGTGGCGGGATTTCGACAGAAGAGAGTTTTTAATCCGGTAGACTTTATGACGGTAAAGACCTTCCTCGTTTTTCTTATCCTCGTCTCTCAGACTTTACAAGAAAAACTTTCGGAATGTTAATGCGATAAATTTTAAATTCTCCCGAGGGGGCAATATGCTTGATATTCCGGGAGGAAGGGCCAAACTTGACCGAATTTAACTGAAGTATATATAAAATTTAATGGATTTTTTTTAATGGGAATTCTAAAAAAAAGTTGCCATCGTAGAAGGTCAATAGTTAAAAAGTTTTTTGAATTGTTAAACATTGTGTTAATGAGGTCTTTACTTGTGTTGCAGGTGAGGAAAGGTTGTGGATCTTTTGTAAAGGTGAGTTGTTTTATCGTATTACCGGAAATTTGTTTGTTTTTAAGCAGTATATTGACAAAGAAATTCATTATTGGTTACAACTAGGCATACATGATAATTTTAAATATTTCCGTTGAGATGCATTTGAGTAATGGTTAAAGTTCGCCCCTTTCCGTTAGCAGAGACTAGACAGGCTCGTGTTTTGTCGACCCTCGGGGAAACCAGTAGTTAACACGAACTTATTCTCATGAGACGGATAAACACGAGTCTCTCTAGTTAGTTGTTAATTTCGTGAAGTGCACGGAAAGTGGCGAACTTCACTAATAAGTAACTTACACATTAATTTAATGACATGCTTCTTTATTTGTTGTCCTGATAAGGGTATAAACTTTCATTTCTGGCGGTTTTTAATGTAAGAGTTTTTTTTTTTTTATAAAATTTTTAGATTATTTCCATCGTACATCGGCGTACGTGTGAAGGTATACGAAAGTAGACGTCTAGTTTTAGAATTCGATTTGCCTCTCTCTTTGTTGTCGAAAATTGCGTTCTACAAATGTTAGATGCTTATCTATTTACCGAGAGAATCCCCGAAATTAGTTTAGGTCAAAGTGTGCGTTTAAGAAAAGGGATCTCGACCACCCAAATTACGGCACCGTTCCCCGGGAATCCGCACAAAACAAGACCCTCTCCGGCGCTGCCGTTGAAACCCGCACACTTCTCAAACTATCGTATACATCGGGTGTGTACCCCGCTCCAAAGTACTCGTTTGAGAGTTAGGACCGTTCCTGCGATAAGTTAGACGGGTAATTTTTATTCTATTACAAGTTCGGTACGTTTCTAAAGTTGTTTGAAAGAATCGAATTTTGAATAAAGGAATTATAGTTCAAGTGGAACGTCGAAACATTATTCTATAAAATTCAATTTTGAATGAAGCTTTACAAATGAATAAGATCCTTAATATTTTAACTCTTAACTTTAAGAAGTGCTTTTTATGCTGTTCTCGCAATGTTGCTCTAAAACTCAATCGTCTCTTGAGTTTTATGTGAACTTGCATTTTTCTAAAGGAATTATAGCAACGTGATCCGGATTTTTGTTTGCTTTCATTTTCCAACACATGCTCTATTTTTATTTTTTAAATATCATTCTCATTAATTCCTTTTCAATTATTTTCAGCTCTTCTTTTTTACCAATCATCAATTTTGAGTCTATTATTTATATGCGAATTTTAATTTCTGAATACTTTGCGTTCGGAGTATAAAGAGAGCCATATTAATGCAACCAATAGCCGTTTCATCGCGAATAGCGAAAAGTTGATCGGCTTTCATCAAAATTAACGAACTAAATTCGTAAGTGAAGCGTAGAATAAATTCATATAGACTTCTCCTCGCTCATTTTCGTTGTTTTGCCGTTCGAGCTTTTCCGACTCGGTCATGCTGTGCTCCTCGTATTCCCCGTAATAACTCGATAAAATCCGGTTATAGCTCTGAGCCAATTTCGTTTCCGCGCCGATATAATAATTGGATAGCGTGTGTTGCTTCTATAATAATTCCGGAGTCACCGGCGCAGCGTCCAACATCAGACGAACCATTAGAGCTGCATAGAGGTACCTCGGACGATTTATAACGTGCCGGAGTTAATTATAACGAGAAGGGAAACTAATTACTGGACGTTAATTTTTCGATAAATTTGCAATCTAGCGCGTCGGTTATTGATACTTGCTGCCTACTACTACTGCAGTCATTTATAACCTTATTTTTGCACGCGGAATGAAGCTCTCATACTACATGGGTAGCTAGGCGGGAAAAGCTTAGGGTAACGCGGAAATTGGAAATCTGAGCTAACCGTATCTTGATTTTATTAATTGTTCATCTTTCTAAGAGAATAACGTGGAATAGAAAGAAGATACGCTACGGTTATGTATCATTTTACAAGGAAATATCAGATGATGCCCGTGGAGCTTTGAGTAAGCGAGATGTGTCTCTATGAAGGATTTAATTATATCTTTCCTGAAAGAGCTTTGTAACTTAATACTGAAGAAGGCAAAAACCGTTGCTTTTCGTTTTGCATTATGCTTAGTAGGTTTTAACGAATTTCATTAAGTTGGTAGGTAATGTAAGTTTATTATATGGTAAACTACAATAACCTCCTTGAATTTTTGCGAGCATCATTTGTAAGATGTGTCCAGCCCGATACTTTGCAACATTAAAAAAAAATCCAAAGATTTTGATAGAACGAATGTTCTAAATACGATCAAGTGATAAATAACAGTAGGCTTTCACGGACGGAGTCTGTTTGTTGGCCGTGGTCTAGAGTTGGTGTATGTCGACGTTATTCAGATTATCTAATTTAAATTAATTAATGTAAAATCTGGATAATTAAGAGAAATTACTTTATTATTGGTGTATGTTTCAAGTGAGATTTAAGTAAATAAATCGAAATAAAAGAAAAATGACAGTAAACCTTTCACAAGAGAAATCCTCGTGTTTCCGTCAACTCTAAGTACGGCGAGTTTCCATTTTTAACGCGATATATACGCTCTTAGCTTTCACATTTCCATCTTCCTCATTTATATTTAACCCAGTCGGCATTAATCCAAATTGTACGCATCGTGCTACCTACTCTGACAGTACCAGTAAGCGACGTATACGCGGGAGGAACGGGACTCTTTTGTATCTCCGCGGCTGTCTTTTCGTATTGTACGAGCACATTCCCCTCTCGCACGCTGCATTTTATCTCCCTTCCGTTTCCGCTTCGTCGTAAAATATGTCTTACCGCTGCTGTAGGAGCTACCGCTAGAGGCGTCACATCGGATTTCGTAACAGACTCTGAAGTGGTGCTGGGTGAGCGGACTGCTGTGGTTTTTAGAAATTTCGAACCACCACGCTGAGCACCGAATCCTACTATTCTCGTTGGGCTTGCATGTGCGACGATGAGGATTCATCGCAGTACGCCATTTCATATAATATGGGTAGAAAAAAGGGGGAAAACGCGGAAAGAGGAAGGAAAATGTTGCGAAAAGTGTATTTCTTTAGATGGCGACTGAATTATTATAGAGTTGGGATGATAATTAACTATAGACGAAGATATATGGCAGAGGAAGACGGAAGTTTTCATTGAAAAAAGTCGGATGGCAGAAAGCTCTTTTTGTTTGTGGAGTTTTTGTTTAAAAATGTCTATGGAATGTAATTTTTTCAAGAAATTTTCAGTAATTTGCGGAAATATATTTTTTCAATTTATTTGTCGAGCATGCAAATGCAGGAGTTTCAAGAGAGGGGAAAAGAAATTAATTTCGTGTTTTGTGTGGAAGTAGATTGTCAAACAACACAAAAGTATCGGTACACTCCGCACCACACAAGTTTAATTGATTAATCCGGGACAGCTGTTTCGTGGACCGACGTTTATGTGCATTTTGCATCTTTAAGATATGACTTTAACACATTTTTTACTTTTTAAACCGATAAACCAGCTACCATTTAAGCCAACTAAGACAACTGTCGGGAGATTGTATATTTTTAATGCTAAATAGCTACTGTACATCGCAGCCATATAAATTAAGCTAATTACTTATCGTAGAAATTAAAAGTAAAAAGAAAAACATCTTTAATTAACAGTCGAACTTGAATTTTAACAGTTACGCTTGCCAACTTTGAAACTTTCACAAAGATTAACCAAAGGAGACGAAAACTAAGCTACTACCGACGCCGCATTAAATGAACTTGCGAGAAGCGAAATTGTTCGTATGATTTCGTATTAGCTTTGCAAAGATTCTTATTTAATAATTGCTGAAAGTTATAATAGCACCCTGCACACGCTAGTTTTCATTAAGTTACCGAGACAATAAGTGCTAAGATTCATTAACCGAATGAAGAATGATGCACGTTGCTAAGTTCTCATTGCCAACCGAAACCGCAACTATTTACAGCATCTCGGAGCATGTCAATGTAAATGTAGTAAGAAACAAATACGAGCCGACCGTGTTAATTTATTCAAATTTTCTGCGGACGTCAAACTTCCTCCCTCGTAGAAATTGAAACCCAGAACACGTCGTGTGTAGTCGAGGACAAGATGAGGACGGGATCCTGGGGTGAGTTCGAGGACAGAAGGGACATGGGACGGAGGGTGGGACATGTTAAAGTGGCAACTCCGTCGCGCCAAGTGCTACTTCACACGTCTACCGTACCAGCAGCAAACACCATCTTCTACGATTTAATTAAATCAGAACACAAGGCGTTAGATTCTTCAATCTAATAACGTAGATGATGCAGTAGGTATAGTGTGCGATAGGCGGCGACAGAAGTCGCAGTTGTAGTTGTACTAGTAGCGGCAGCGGCTAATGTATGCCGGCAGCGAGGTTGGTAGACCTTGTACGACGTAAATTTAAGCTAGGTGCGAGGATGAGGGTCTAATTGACCCTAATTGGTATTTTAAAGGTCTCGTTAGCTATAAGTAAGTATTATATTTCCTTATTTTAGTTAAAATCACGTTGTTTCAAATGAAAAGAATGGATTAACCGTTACTATAGCACTGTTAGAATTGCTGTCATTAGAGTCGTTCAGCCACGTGCGCTCAGGCAGCAACTGACACCGTATGCGATGCTTCACCGGCTTATTTAAGCGAGGCCTAGTAGCTACATTTTTCCAACGATTTTAGTCGGTAAGTATATCTTGTAATAAAAAAATTTAATTTTATCGCTACAGAATTGCTGTGGTTACAACGCAGGAATACTGTTTCGTTAGCGTTGCTAAGTTGCTCACTTTCGTGCTGAACTATGATGTTAATGATGAGTGTTGCCATTAAATTCCACTAGATGAGTTTTGGGTGTATTAAATTTGTAGGAACCACGTTCCTAAGGTTTAACAAGCACTCCTAAACCAATCAAGATGCAGTTATTGGTGAGCAAGCTCTCAGAACCGCTCACTAACCATCTGCAGGAAGCACCAGCTAAGCTCTCAATATTATCCTGTAAATTAATCTTGTCCTTTTAATAAATTCCCTTCGTTAATCGTTGCCGCTTGCTTTACCAAATCTTATGATACGACTGAAGCTCGACGGAATCTTTATCGAGAGCTCGAGCTAATCTGATTTATAAACTTTAATGGAAAATCTAGTTCTTGTTCGGTCAACTTTACACTCCTCGTTTGCGCCAGAGAACTGCTTCTGCTTCTAAGGTTACTAGTGCAACGATGAGTCATCCTCGAGTCTTTCCTTTTCCGTCGTCTCCTTTTATTCCCCTCCACCATCCACCATCGTTTCCCGTACGTTCCTCGGCGCCAAGCGAAACTTTTCCACTAGTTCAAATATAATATAAAGTCCTTCCGTTCGATGCTTGGCTCTCTTTTAATTGCCTAACTTATTTAATTTCCTGATGCAAATGATTCCTCTTCGCTGTATACACCATCGTTCTATATGCCCTCTTGTAATAACCAATGTTTTCGGTAGCAAAAGATGGTCTAATTGGAGTAAAAAGTCTCTCCCCACTCACTCCGTGCTTTCGTATTTCTACCAATAAAACTTAAGCGGCGCGAAACTTCTGAAATGTATGTAAGTGAAGCTCCGAATCTCCGAAAAGGGGTAGAACGTCATGACGGCGGCGCTTAAGAAAGGATGTCTTCCGGTTCGTCCAGAATTGAAAATGAAATTTTTCGAGTGTTAATTACTGGTAATTATCGTTGAATACTCAATTAAGTTTTAATTAGGGTTTTATGGCGTTCTGTTTCTTGGGATGTGTGCGCAGAATGCTTCGACGAGTGCTTTCTACAGAAAGGGGTGACTGCTGTATAGACCTAGACAAGCACTTAGAGTGATATAATGGAAGTCTTATAACTTATGTGGAAGTAGTTTCTAACAAGTCTTTGGCTTTGATATACTGAGAATATCGTGTCGAGAATTCCCTTTTGGCGATTTGATCTTCCATAAGCAAGAGAGCTAAAACTGTTAGATGGTGCTGCCATGGGCTCTCCTATGTCCCTTGTTGTGGTTTGTGATGGCTCAATGGAATCTTTTGAATCTGTTGCTCTTAATTCAGCGGATTTATAACCGAAGGTATGGTTCCAGTATATCGATAACACTTTCATTATCTGGCCTCGTGGCAACGGTTCTTTAACTAAAATCCTCGACCATCTCACTCGTCAACACCCGGACATCAATTTCACTATGGAGGTCTTAGATCTTAGGTCACTCTGTTTATCGAAAACTCACACACACGGATAGGTATCTCAAGACCACGTCCCATCATCATCAGGCACAAAAGTTCTCAGTTATCAACTTCTTGGTTCAACGGGCAATAACCCACCAATATGCCCACCAAGCTGAATCATGTACCGAAGACACCTGTTTGTTTTGTTGGCAATTATTGTTTAGCAGATACAGACAGCGGCAAAATGATCTGATGGTTTTTATTGCTGCATAGGAGAGCGAATAATTGTGGTGGGGGATGGGCCGTAACTTAATCAGCTGGCTTTGATCATGTGACACTATTTCATGGGTTGCAACTTACCATCGATTCCGCCAGCACTTCGACATGGGTCCAAATGGACAATATTGTTATGGATGAAAAAGCTCAGAGAAGGTGGTTCATCTGTGGAAAGTCAGCAGGTCGTACAAGGTCTCGAGTCTCGAGCCCAAATTAAGAAGGTTTCTTCGAGTTAGTAAAATCCTATCCTAAAAGCTCTGTTATTTACTTGACTTATAACCTTGCCTTTTAGCAATTTATTCAACCAGAATTTATAATCTATTGGGAGCCTGCTTTTGTCAATAGCTTTTCCTTCCTCAACGTTTAAATGCAATCTAAATTTAAAGCTTAATAAATTCGATTTTACATAGCGTTCGTATAACTCGGGCGCAACGTCAACACATAACGCCGACAATAGCGCGATCCTTCTTATCGGCACGCTTCATCTTACTGGCTCTATAAGCGGTGGTGCGGCGGTAACTAAAACATAAGTTGCTGCAATTCCGTACACGGTATGCAAAATGTAAACAGATCGTCTAATTCCGCTATCCTAAGCAGACTAAAGAGTTAATATTAAATTACCGTATACGCTTTCGTCAGAGCTGAGTAATGGTAAATACGAAGAGCGTGGCTCTTTATACAGTGCGCACGCACACCGTTAATTAAATCTAATTTAAAATTATCGTTTAAGTTAAATTGGGAAATGCTAAAAGCTAAGCTTGAGCTTGCGTGTCGTAATATAAATAATGCAATGAAATGCAAAATAAAGCGACAACTACTTCCGTTACGGAGTAAGCGGGATGAAACATTGTTTACCTGCTCGCACTAGTTGATATTTTGCTAAAATTCTACCTTATATAATCAGGGTAACAAGTTTTGAAATAATACAGTGCGGGTAGAGGCAGTCCCATGCTCTTTGTACTCTTTAATGTCGTTGCGTAGTTTGTATATTTGTAATGAACTCTTTTCATTATGAATATACAAATCTGACCAGTTTCGTGAAAAAATTTACATCTTCAGGCTATAACTATATCAGATGAAATCTGTCATAAAGTCTCTGATATACTTCTGGCCTAAAGATGTGAATTTTTTTCACGAAACTGGTCGCCTTTGTGCGCACCTGTGAGAAAAGGAACACTCTTTAATCCTTTAAGTATCCTTTAAGTAATATTAATTAATTAAAAAAAAAGACAATGCTAGGTCATCCTGTATAAGAAACAAAATTTTGAAAAATTAGAATTATTCAACAACAACAATTGTATACCTTTAACATTTCCGTAAATAGCACTGTGTTACGACTTACCGCATAAAATTTAAAAATTTATCGCACCCGGTACACGACGTTTCTGCCAGTTTCGAAACACGTTCCGGCCCAGGGAACAATTCTGGCGACTTCCTCATTACCGGCCGCGTCACCAGGGCCTCCTAACGTCTAAAATTTTACAATTCCCAACCGCGCTCACCTCGTTCCTTTTGTTCGTCGAAATTCGACGGCGGGATACAATTCCAGTTTTTACCTTTGCACGTACAGGATAGCCTACAACAAGCACGTCCTTCGAGGATTACCAATTACTATGGTGGATGATAGCTAGACGCTTTTGTACGGCTATTCTTCATTTTCAGCACTCTTTCTTAGATACGCTCCTTTGATGATCAATATTTTACGACGCCAGCGTCCTCTGCTCCGCGGGAGAATCCGTGGAGACCTGTGTGGGGCAGTGTTGCCACGACACCGCAAAATTCAAGAATTTCACACTCTTTCTCACTCATGTTATCCGCGATTTATTTTTATTTGGAAGCTCTTAAATATTTATAGTTACATATGTAATAATAACATATTTATAATGTTAAATAGTAAAACATCGAATCTTTTTTTTTGTTGGTAGTTTACTGTTTCGTATTGAAAACAAAAGCTATATTATCCGTTAAGTTGTTCGAAGCAAGGTAGATTATATATTGTGGTATAAACAAGAACTATACCCCTTCTGTTTTGAGGTTATCGATTATGTTTCGTTTATTTATAGTAAATGTGGGCCCTTAGCTACTCTTCGGTAACCTGAAACTATCTTGTAGCAGATTGGTGACCGATAGACCTCAGCTTGTGAACCTTAAATATAAAACAGGATTGGTTAAATCATTACCTTCACCGGTAGAAATAAACGTCCCATAAGCGTTCTTCTTAAGATAACAAAATTTGGGTTAATAACTTATTGCATTGTTTTAATGAAGGAGAATTTGTGCAACATCGCCGTTTTCTTTTCATCCAATTCGTTAAATTATACAAATTGTTCTTTTTTGATTGATTACAAATACGCGCTTTGATGAAATGAGAAGTATTATCTTCAATGCAAGTGAGTAAAGTCTGTTATTGACAAAATACAATTACTGCTACACGTCATTAAAATCAAACAGACGTTTCGTTAGCTAAGCTACCATCATCAGTATTGAAATGTTCAAATGAAGCAATCTCGTCCTAATTATCATTACTACATTGGAAGTATAGGAAAAGGTACATATATTCTTTGCGTGTCGCTCTGTGGATTCAAAGAGCAGCTCTTACGTTTTTACCGTTCAAATGAAAACATTTTCTCTTGATGTTCGTACAGTGTATGTAGCAAGCGGTGTCTTAATTTATTCTTATCTTCCCAATTTATGTTATTTTTAAACTTACGATCAACAATACATATTCGCATTCTATTCGGTACGCTTTCAAACAAACTGTATATAAATGAACTGGCTCCTCGCGGAGATAATCCTCAAAGGGTAAAAAGATCGTTCTCGCGCGTTGGAGTGTATTAATAATGGAACAGTTTCGGTTTTGTAATGCGGTAAGATATTTCCGTCTACGTCCCTCTCTCACCATCGCTTTTCAACCCGTTCTCCGTGGGTACCTCGATCTCGCGGGAAATGGATAAGAAGGCAGTGGCGTAGTAGCAGGTGGACGGGTACGATGAAGTGCCGAGGTTGGAGAGAGTATTCGGGTGTGTGATAGGGTATAATGGAGGGCTTTTCACTCGTGATTAATGCCGGCTATTATTCTTCTTCTTTTGCACGTTTCAAATCTGCATCGATAACGCGGAAGGTATGGCGTTCAGTGCCTGCCTCCCTCCTACCTACTACTCCCAATCCATAAAGGAATAGGTCGGATTCTTCTGTTACTTCTTTCGTTCTTTTCCTCTTTTTCCTCTCTTATTTATAGCGGAATCATTTATAAGATAGCGGAGTGGGTAGGTGTGGGATTTGGTTCGTGTTTAGATTAGGTCGGGTGCCCTATTTATATCGGACTGATGTTTATTTAATGAATGGGAATCTTAAGTGTGGAATGGAGATTCGCTAACGCCTGGTTTTCTTCGAGTGTAGCCGTATAATTTTTGGTGCTTTCATTTAAGCAGACTTTTAGGCAAGTGTTCAACTTTATAATAAAATATCGATATACGTAAATCGCGGAATATCCAATAAATCACTAGCAACTCCACAAACAAAGTATATTACAGTAGATTATCTAGAACTACCTCTAGCGGAACTACCAGCTGTATTATTTAATTGGTTTTCTACTGGAGACAGCGATAGTGGTCCATTAATTTGAATCATCCTGTACATTTATTAATTTACATGAATATACGTAGTTACGCTTTAATCGAAATTGATATCTATTTTAAGCATTCCAAATCCTTTGAAGAATAGTGTAGACTTAAGCTAACAGAGATATCCTCAAAAGCTTTACTTCAATTTCCACATTTTACTTCTCAAACGTATCTAGGCTACCTACCTGCATACATTCGTATTTATACCAACAATACACCTTTCGCGTAAAGTTATGTAACGTTGGCGTCCGTGAATAGGGTGCGAAACGATCAAACGTATCAACGAGAGAGTGGAGCGTTAAAACGAAAACGGTGCTCGCTATTACGTCGCGCGAACACGCTTTGCAGCTCGTAATAAATCCCGCCCCTATAGAAGGCGCGATGTCGAAGGATTATTGTCATGTTAAAATGATGAAAACAGCTACGCTTCGGCACGCCCATCAATTCAATTTTAAGGAAGCCTTTAAGTCGCTCCGTGCTGGCAAGGATCGAGTTTATACACTACTATTATAGCTGAAACTAGCAGGAAGTAGTAGTGGCTATTAAATGACCTATAATACGGTTAGCAAACTCGACGACGAGAAGTGGGTGTTGGATGAGAGGCAGATCGATAGCGGGAAAATTAGAAATGCAATTTAGGGAAGATGAGTTTTCAGTTGTATACAACTGAAAAAGGAAGATAGGTTGAAAGTATTGGATTAAACTTAAATAAGAAAAAACCCTTCTCACTTCTCACAAAAAAAAAACAATTCCTTTAGTTATTAAGCTGTTAAGGTGGTTAATTATCTAAATACGGACTTGAAATCAAGTTGCCAGATTTGAATTTATTTCAATTTCAAGCATCTTCGGTACCGTTTCCGATAACTCATCTTTCACGGAACAACTTCAATTCTACGAAAACTGTTCTTCAAGACAGCGCCGCCGTTATTGATGAGAAAACTATCACACAGTCCGCGTCTTGTCCTCCCCCACACACACTCCGTCTCGAAATTCTTAAAGTTCGGTATAAGTTCTGCGTTTCGTCTACACAGAGACGACGGTATTCGGCGGTACTTACTCTGTTAGTCTCTTACCCAGTAATTAATTCCACCTGTCAAAAAGTTGTAATCGCTTTCGTCGGACTTACGGCCGACGCTGGTGTGCCGAACGTCGATAGGGTGCGCTGAAATTGTTATTCAAACTCGAAGTTCAGCCGTATCTAGTCGGCACCGTCTATTAGTCGTTGTGGTTTTAGGGATTCGGAATTAGCGCGAAATCTGCTAATATATTTACGTCGTTAGTTTCAACGTTAAGCAGTTTAAGCTATTTTCGAATAACACCTGTTCCTATTATATGTACTAACAATTATAGTGTCTATTAAAGATCGTAAAATATTATGATTTGTTATATGCTGTAAAATAAATACGGGACTGGTGGCGCTGTCAGTCTCGGGATACCGCGTTCGAACCCTAGGCTCGCAACTCTTGCAGTTTTCGTACTTCTCCTTACTCGAAATTTGGCAAATGCCGAGGGTAAACAGTCTCCTGTAATAGGCGAAAGTTGTTTGAGGATGTAAAGGCATGAATTATTATCACTATTATTTAGAAATTGCTTTCGCCAACATTCAAAAAATATTTTGTTCACATAAATCGTTCAAATTACAGTTCATTCTGCGCATTTGAACAGCGAACTTAAGATTTATGAATGTCGTATTAATTGTCGGAACTGATTGAAATCTTCTGGGTATTTATTGCTTTATGAGGGGCAATTGAGATTTTCCCAGATCAAAATAGGAATTTTAAATGCGACAAAAATTTAGACCCTGTGCATTTATTACATTAATATCAGCAAAAATGGTTTAATTTGATACTTCTCTTTATATGCAGCGGTTGTGCTGGTAAAGTGTACACATTTCACCACGAGAAATTATATTTTATAAAGTGTTTGCAATATGGGTAGAAAAAAGCAATTATCCTTGATAGAAAGGGGTAAAATTCTAGCCTGACACCAGGATGGTGCTAGTAAGAAGGAAATTGCTCGTCGGTTACCAAGAAGCGATCATTCCGTTAGAAATTTCCTAAAAGATTCGGAAAATTACGGCAAACCAAAAGGCCAGGGGCGACCGAAAGCTGTAAGTGAGCGGGATAAACGCACGATATTGCGGTGTGCATCCAATTCTTCTGCGTCGGCGAGAGTTATTGCAGAACAGGCGGGCGTACAAACACACGTGCGTAATGTTCAAAGGATTTTAAAGGCGTCACCGGTAATATCACGGAAGAAAATGTCGAGAAAGCCGTCACTTTCGGCGAAACACAAAGAAGCGAGGTTGAAATTTGCTGAAGAACACGTATCCTGGAAGAAACAACGGGAAAAAGTTATATTTTCCGATGAGAAACGTTTTAATTTGGCCGGACCGGATGGGTACTCGCATTATTATCATGATCCGTGATACAATTTTACTGGTCCGCGAATAAACTCAAATACTAAATATCCATTTGACTCGATGTAGTTAGAGTAACGTGGCGATTGAGCAACCGTATCCTACTCAACGCAGACGAGTTAAACTCTTGTCTATGGTCCAAACTGTCAACCTCATCGAACACAAACTGAATTAAGTCTATTCAAATATTTGGAGATGTTTTTCGCATATACAGTGTGTTCCCGGATTGAGTTCACAGTAGGTATGATGCACCAAAAATTTTCGATTTGGAATTTCATATTTTGGGATTCCGTCCTGCTTGGTCTGAAACTTATTTTTTCGCTTATGCTTTCGATTTTTTAAAATCAAGTAGGCCTTTATAGTTGGTTCTTATGGTATAAATGTACAATTAATTTCCCATAAAAAGCTGTGGAAAATCGGTTAACAAACCATTCGGGTCACCCGCTGTATTCGAGAATTCAATATTTTATTGTGATGCTTCTTTATAGCGTATGGATTCATTATCCATAATACCGTCTTACAAAACGGGAACCGAGTCAAAATAATCCCTATTTGTTTTTCCAACCTGGGAACATATATCTGTACGCTCGCAAGCGAAAATAACAGGCTCAAAATCTAATATATTTTCCACTCCGCCTTGTATTAAACCATCGCCTGTTCTATCACCAATTTTACCCTCTCTCCGGTGAAGAGAAAGCCAACAAAAGCAAGGTATAAGAGGATTACACATTTAAGAACTCCGACCAGTATAAATCCTGAAAAACTGATCCGAGTTTGCGTTGTAAAGTTGACGGTTCGCGCGATAATTTACCCCTTGAAAATATCGAAAATATCCCCATACTACCCTTATATTATTATATTCCCAAGGAAATAAAGCTATATACGCTGGCCGGATCTGCAGCGTATAGTTCGAGGTAACCGTACACAGGTACTTTATCTTATTTTCTTCAACACGTACTGTGTATTTATTCCGTAAAGTCTGTCGTTTTGCAGCTTACCGCTGTTGGTTGAATTTGCGGTGTACATACACACGTATACCTATATATTTTCCCACTTCCCTAGTTTTCGGTAACGTTTGCTTTTTGTTTGGGTGATATAGTGGTGGAACTATTCCGTTGTTTAGTTATTTCCTTCGTCGTTTTTCTCCGGTACGTTATTAGGAAAGGATATATGGCCGGAATGGTTTCGAAAATAAATGTGAATTTAATTGCTTTGAGAAAATAGAGTGTCAGAAGCAAAATCCTGGCTAAATTGATGACCAAGTTGAAGTTTATTAAAAGCATAGGAGCAGGTTACGTTTGCTCATTTTTTGTTTCGTAAATTAAAAATACCATCAAACTTACTATATGCGCGGACGTACCGATATTGTTTAAGCTTGCCCTCTTGAATCTAACAGTAAAATCCTTGAAAAGCTCCTCTTTTTTGGAACATATCTTCACGTTTATAATCTCAATCTTCTAAAGTTAACTGATTTATTTCAGCAATTACAGGATACACATTTACAGAAACAAAAGGATAGCTTTCTTTCGTTTATTCCAACTTATAGCTTATATTTTCCCCGCGGAGGATATTAAGCTATTACAGCGTTAAACGTACATCTCAGTTACAAAACAGATATCCTACCGAATATATACAACTTTGTGTAAATCCTACTGTGAATCTCCAGCTAGACAATTTAATAACGGCAATAAGGAGTAGAGTCGGCTTCGTCCCGTTTGATACCCGCATCTATTTCACCGCACGAGTCTAGGAATTCTAATTTCGAAAGAGGACGGCTAGATGAAAGAGGCGAGCACATCCTGAACCGTATACCTAGCAAAAAAAGGAAGCAAAACAAATCTGCGGGCGTATTTTACGCAGCTAAGCGTAGATGATGCGGTCGGTAGTGATGGCGCTGGTGGTGGTGATGGCGGTAGCGGTAGTGCTTCAGTTTCAATTTTTAATTAAAACGGGGAGATCGGAATTTTTCATGTTGGTGTCTACGGTGATTAAAGTTAGTTCTGGCCGGCTATTGACGCTTGGTAAAAAGAGTTACCTCCCTCTTCCGAGAAGAGGGAGCGTGCAAATATTAAATTAAAGAGAAGGAATGAATTTTGATTGTGGTTTAATGAGACAATAGATCGTGTCGTTGTTACGTGATTAAACGAGGAATAAGGTTTTACAAAAACAATTTTCGAAACATTTTCTACTCTGAAGGTTAAAATAAAATTTTTGAAGGCTTCAACAGTTTTGGGAATAAAAGAACTCGCCAGGCGATGTATCAGGTGAATACGGGTAAATTAGACATTAACTCGATTTTCTCCTTCATTGTTTGACGTACTGTGCAGGAACTGGCATTGTTATTATGAAGGACCATGCGACGCCACTTTGCCACTTTGTACATTCTTCAATTTTTTAAAAAATTGAAATATGTTGGATTGATGAGTATAAAGTAAGAGAGTTAAATTTAAAGTGAAGGGAGGTCCTTCTGGGCGCGTCTGAACCTGTTCTACGTGCTTTACCGTCATGCAATCCACAGATAATACAGTCGAATGATTACAGCGAATAACAGACCCGAACGACCACTCTCATACCGATGCTTGTGCAGCGCACGGAAAGTGGCGAACTTTACTCACGATTTATTAACAAATTTACTGCGTTTCATGCATCATGTAAACTGCCGTTCAGTGAAGTTCAGTCATACAATAAAAGTCTATTATATCACACTGTATACAACTATTAATACATAAAATTAGAAAAATATTAAGCATACACTCTTTTCTAAGGGATTAAAGCTATAAATTATTATGTAAAGTAGAAATATTGCGACAACCACAATAAAGTCTCTTTTATTATCATTCCAAGAATTTCTCGGAAGTACCGATCTTTTGAAACGGGTCGTTTGGGGATTATTAACGAACAACACATTTAGGAAATATACCGCAGTATCATTCTTGTTTATTTATCACGGGCGTAAAGATATAAATTTGCTTCATTTTACTGTTGAACGTGTGCTGGTGTGCATCTGTCGTTTTTGCGCGAAAGTTTTAAGAAAATTTACTTCGAAATGGCACGTGGCAAGCCTACCAGTGTAGAAAAACGTTCACGCATTATTACGCTGTTTGAAGAAGGATATTCGGGGCGACAAATTGCTGAAAAAAAAAATATGAGAAGTTCAACAGTAAATGACATCATAAAGCGATATCGGACAACCGGAACTATAAAAAATCGTGTTCGTCCTGGAGCATCTAGGAAAACAACTAAAGCTGAAGATTTGAGAATTGTATTATTAAGCAAACGCAATAGAAAATTAACAGCGCCGCAAATAGCAGCCGAAGTCAATCGCGGCCGTGAAGAACAAGTTTCGGCGAGTACGGTAAAACGTCGACTTCAACAAGCGGACCTTCATGGACGCATTGCCATTCGAAAACCCTTATTACGTCGGGGCAACAGAGCAAAACGGCTACAGTGGGCCCGTTCTCATCTAGACTGGTCGTTAGATGATTGAAAACACGTGCTTTGGAGTGACGAGTCAAAGTTTGAGATTTTTGGGCAAAATCGATGAGTTTATGTCCGAAGATCTAAAACCGAAAAGTGATCCCGAACTGCATTGTGCCAACAGTGAAGCAAGGGCGTAGTTCTGTGTTAGTGTGGGGATGTTTCTCCTTTGCTGGGACGGGAGATTTATGCAGAGTGCAGGGTGTAATGAGGAAGGAAAATTATTTTGCAATACTCCAGAATCATGTAGTGCCATCAGGATTGCTTATAATAGGCCGTAACTTTACATTCATGCATGACAACGACCCAAAACACACTGCGTTAGTGTGTAAGAACTATCTAAAGGAGCAAGAAGGATAACACACCCTGAAGGTAATGACATGGCCTCCACAAAGCCCAGATTTGAACCCGATAGAGTTGTTGTGGGATGAACTGGGCAGGAGGATCCGAAAAATATGCCCAACTTCTCAAGAACATTTACGGAATATTCTGCAACATGAATGGATTAACATTCCACAATCCGTTTTAACAAAACTTATCGAAAGAATGCCTAGAATAGTTCGAGCGGTGATTAACAGCAAAGGAGGTTTTGTCGATGAAAAAAAAAAATAATGTTCAGTATGTTATATTAGGCCAGAATAACTTTTTATTTATTTATTTTTGCCTTTTCTACCTGTACATACAATAAAATTGCATTTTGTTTTTAATTTCGTTTGTTTCTGTTAGCTTTTCATGTTTTTTAATAACCGACCGAACTTCTCTGAACGGCAGTGTACTTCTTACTTTCGGCCGTTAGAGATATTTTTCTGCAATAGGTGTACATCGGTTACAATTAGTGTATCGACATTGTTTTCGTTTAATTCCGCATGTAAAAGCTTAATTGGTTTCTCACATATATTATCCATGGTTCGTCTTTTTAAACTCAATTTACGTACGTGGCTCAGTAGCCTACCACACCCCTAATTATTACAATTGCCCGTAATTGCATCGGAGCGAATTTACCTGCGACCTTCTTAACATGAGTTAATATATGGCGCTCCATTTAAAATAAATTTAAAAAAAATTAAAAGAAAAAAAATATAATATAATAATAATAAATAAAAGTTCCTATTTCGCTACGATCGACCATCTTGTATATACAAAAAAATACCCACAATTCAACAATTTTGAGCAATATGAAAACCAAATTAATTGGAGAAAAATTGAATTACGATCGTAAAATCTATTGTTTACTCACAGCACTCACGTTAAATACATAAGAAAAATATCAGGGGACATACACGTGCCTTTCCTCAACAATTTTAAATTAAAAAAGCTCCTCAAAGTCTAGATTACATTCGTCATCAATATCCAATCACCTGCCATTTGTTCCGAATACCCTCCAACCATTTTCCAATTAAATGTCGCTTTAATCTTCAATACGTACCTGTTTCGCAAACAGAAACAACATAAAAGACCGGATCATATTTTCCGGATTACACAACGTATCGAATGCAATGCACTCGGATAGCGAATAAAATAAGCAGGTAACCTGTATTATGGCGCTCAGAGAAATTCGACCCTAAAGTCGCAGCGTTAATGCAAATTCACTAATATTATCTATGTCTATCGGAAACTTTAATTACACGGGCACTTGATTAAGTCACAATTTGTGCTCGGATATACTCCTAGTGCCTCCTAGCGGACGTTCGAGTTTACTAGCGCTAAGTCGGAATTAATTGGCTTCTCGCTTGATCGATTGATGGGGGGATGGGTTTTCTTAAATTTTTCGCGAGGTTTTCTCGACAGGGATATATTTCATCCTTTAATTGGAACGGGGATAATTGGATCCACGATGAAACTGTAGTAGATGATCTGATCATTTCCGAGTAAACGTTGAAATTGTTGCATTGATGCTGCGTGTTTGAAAGCAGCACAACACATATACTCTTTGTATCATTTGTAGCACGGAGCAATGCGTGTACATCGTTCACAATTTGCACTGACTCCACAAATGACAACGCAGTATTTTGAAATTTTCCTATCACCTCAAATAAACTGGCATAATTGTCGTGAATGGTTATTAAATCTATTTCAACGGAAGTATCTTGAAATCTTATTTGGCTTTCCTTAATACCTGCAGCTTCGTTGGGATTGAATTGTAAAATTTTGAATAATAAAAAGCTGCCTTCAACCATGATCCCCAACGTATGAAGTTATAAACAAATATTCTGATTGGACCAGTTTGAAATAGTGCATCTGATCCTTTATCTATTTATAAAGATTATTTTAATTATACGTGTCTTACATCCGTCATTTCCAAAATATAAGAACATTTTTTGATCACGACGAACGCAGTTCAGCGAGACAAATCTGGAAACATACCCAATGCTGCAAACTTTTCAGCAGTTACGTGCCGTATGAATAAAAACATTTATTACGCACCTGCCTAAAATGTGAGAAATTTAACAATCGCGTAGAGGTATTAGCTTCCCGATATCATTTCAATACGTCCAACTACTGTTTTAGGCCGGTGCCAAGTTTAAATTCAGTTGCGTAGTTTTGGACGCGTAATTTGCGTCAGAAACAATTTTACGTTGTATTAATATACATACACTACCGTTCATATATTTGGGGACGACTAAAAAATAGTTTTTTTTTAATTCGAATAAAAACAAAAGGTCATTTGTAATTTAATTTACTTCTGTACATTGAGTATACTATACAAAACTAAAAATATTCCAAAAAGAAATGTTGTACCAATTATAATTAGGTCTATACGGATTTTTCGTCTATATGTCCACCCTTTGACTTAATTACTGCGATACATATTCGTGGCATTCTTAGAATTAAAGATTTCAAAAATGTTGCTGGGATCTCGGTCCATGCTTGCTGGAGCTTCCTCCATAAATCTTGTGAACTAGTCAGTCCTTTTTGACGAATCCTTCTGTCCGGTTCATCCCATATTAATTCGATAGGCGACAGGTCAGGAGATTGAAGTGGCCAAATCATTTTTTTTAAACGATCTCTTCTTCCAGAGATGCTAGATAGTTTCTGCATATACGAGAAGAATGCTTAGGGTCGTTATCCTCTTGAGACGTAAAGTTTCGACCTCGTAATCGTTCCCCACTACAACAGCATTCTCTTGTAATATTTTGAGGTAGCCCTCTTTACGAAGTATTCCCTGTATTCTTACTAAATCACCTACAGCTGTCCCGCAAAACAGCCCCAAACAATTACGCTACCTCTACCGTGCTTCACTGTAGATAAAATACACTGTTCGCTAACTCTTTCACTAACCTGTCGCCTAACAAACGTCCTCCGTTTGGAGCAAAATGTTTCAAATTTGTACTCCTCCGTCCACAGCACGTTGCACCACTGTTCGAATGTCCAGTGTCTGTGTTCTTGTGCCCACTGCAATCTTTTTCTTTTATTGAACTTTCAAAAGCGGTTTTCTGGCAGCTACTCGTCCCTTTAAGCCTGCAGCAATTAATCTTCGTTTGACGATCGAATGCGAAATAGGATTTCTTCGTGAAACATTGACTTGCTGCGTTATTTCCGGGGCCGTTAGGAATCTGTTTCTTTTTGAAACAAGAATCATGAATTGATCCTCAGCAGCTATTGTCTTCTTTTTACGTCCAGAACGTTTCTTATCAGCCAAAGAACCCGTTTCCGCCACCCGTTTTAATGTTGTAAACACACCATTTTTCGATATTTTTAATTTTTTCGCAATAACTGCCATTGAGTATCCTTCATTACGTAAAGTAATAATAGCAGAACGCGTTTCGATGGAAATTTCTTTTCGTTCTGCCATTTCAGTACCATCCATTTATTACGATAGTTAAATTTAAACTAAACTACTATCAAGATCGATTTTATTTTAAATGTAAGACGACATCTGCTTTGTTTGTTGTACTAAGTGTTCTATGAATCTCACACTATTCCTTTGTGGAAATATTCGACAATATTTTCAAGTTTACGTTTATAACCCCATAAAAGGGATTAAGAGAAATTTTGCCTGAGGCTGCGGTAGAATATAAATGCGTTATAAATTTGATGGGATAGAAGAGAAGACTTGTAAAATATGTTCATGCATATAGAAATGTTTACTCTTTCATATAAAACACCATCAATTGTCAATATTTCAATTTTGCTTATTTTTCGGAGTTTTTCTTAGTCGTCCCCAAATATATGAACGGTAGTGTACATATATTTTTGAGCGAAAACATAATAGATGCCACTCTACACGGAAATTCCGTTTGAACGCCCGACATAAGACCGCTTTCAGCCCGCATACGCTGACGCGTGAAGTCCGACAATTCCTGCACCAAATGTGTTTTGCTATTCAAAAGGTATTTGAAGCAGTTCCCAATAAATAAAAAAAAAATAGTCCCTTTATATTTCTATCAGAGTGACGTGAAGATCCCGAACGTGACTAACTTCTCTGAATTTGTTTTTATTCTTACTTACAGCAGACTAATTAATTGGCGGACGATCTACACGTTTCGTTAAACAAATTCTTCTCAACTTCTGCTTGAGTCCATAATCGACTGCCGAAGTCAATCATCATAACAACTTCTATTCTATCCGTTTTAGTGAAACGAATTTTGAATTTAATTAGATGTGCAAAATAATTAATAAATACTTGTAAATATTTGTATGTTGTGATCTAAGTGGCAACGATTTCTTACGGTTCCTAGAATCAAGAATGGGGCGCATGTTCAACGGTTACGATCGGCTGGAGAAGCATAAGTTGATAAAATGGCGATTTTGACTGTTTCAACGGATTAGTACCAACTTCTGTGGAGAATATTTCGAGAAACGATAAGTCAAGATACGTCAATTAACTGTTATGGCTGTACGTAAAACATAAGAGACAACCTTCGAATTTCGGGCGTAATTCATCCTTTTGCAACAAAAACGACTTTCCATTTTTCAATATTTTCTCTTAAACATTATTTAAATCTATTATTTGGGTGGTTTTATGTCCCTGCTTAGTCTAAAGCTACTTTTCCCCTTTCCTACTACGCAAAACCCAAAAGTTTGCACTTTATTAAGGTTAACAGTCTACCAACGGGCAGCACGGCATTCCCGCATAACAACTGGAAATTAACATTAAACATATAGACAAAGCTCATAAAGGTATTATTTTTATTTCGTCCCCTCAACTGCAAGTAAACGTTGCCAACGAAGAAGCCGCTCGAAATACATAACGCGGTAACATGATTTGCGCTTAGGCTAATTGCAAATGAAAAATCTAGCTAGAAAGGTTGGCCTGCGGTCATAGAAGCACGATTTTTACTTCATATATCCTCGCCTTTGCATTTTAATATTTTTAATACTTTTTAGAGGTATATGCACGCTAAAGGCCACATCCTCGTCGCATTAAAAATATAATTGTTTGTTTGTGTTTATGTTTCGGAATTAGGAAAACAGATTTATATGCAAAAGACGCAGATATGCTCTGCGCTGAGAGGCGAAAACGAGAGATACAACTTTCGTACATCGTGTTGTAGTAAGTAAATACGGGCGGAACTTTGAGTTACGTTACTGTCTTAATACTTGATTCACGTATGTATGTTGTGAAAATTTTAACATGTAAAATGTAAAATGTGAAATGTGAGCTACATAAAAGGTTGTTTATACGAGCATTAGTTTGAGTATAAGCACTCCGCTATGTAGTCCTTATCAATAATTTATAATCTCAGTGCAAGTGTTAAGTGAAAGTGGTAATAAAAGCGAATGTGTTGGATAACGCTGATGTGTTCGTTGCAAAGGAATTTTATGCAAAGTATGTGCTAGAATGTTAGGGTTAAGAGGGTGTTAAGTTTGTTCTAAAGAAAATAGTGTTTCAATTATTAAAGTGAAAGTATTTTCGCTTAATGTGGTTATACAGTGGTGGACGCATAATTAAGGACATCAGTTAGAAATGTTTTAAAAATGAACATCTTACACGTAAAATTCGCACATAACTTTTAATCCAAATCTAATATTTAATCGGGTAGCCCTTCGATTTCAGTACAGCATTGCACCTCCTTGGCATACTAGCAACCAAAGTCTGACACCGGTGCACCGAAATATTATGGCATATTTCCTTTACATTTCGGAATAGTTCATCTGCATTTTTATTTTTTTTTTTCTGCAGAGCCCTCTCAATATCTGCCCGGAGGTTCTCGATAGGGTTTCAATCGGGACTCTGGGCAGGCCAATTCAAAACGTTAATCTTTTCAGTCGAAAACCATGCTTTAACGCTCCGAGCAGTTATCATGCATGAAAATGAATGGAAGAGGCGTGTGTTCGTCCGCAAATGGCTTCATTGTATTCGCTTAAATATCTTTGTATAAGTCTTGATCCATTCTTCCAGTTATCCGGCGAATAGGACCGACACCAAACCATGAAAATGCAGCCCAAACCATAATATTCCCTCCCCCATGTTTTACGGTTTTTAAAGTATAGCGAGGGTCGAGTTCCTTGTTTACAGGGCGTCGTACATATTTTTTGCCGTCTGATCCAAACAAGTTAAATTTAGATTCATCGCTCCAAATTATTTGTTTCCAAAACTCCAAGGGCTTTTCGGCGTGCTCCTTTGCAAACTGAATTCGACGTTTTAAATTCTTTGTCGGAACATCTTGCAATGCATCCGCGGAGACCACCTTCAAGTACTCGACGTCTTATGGTTCGCGTTGATATTCTGTTGGTTAACTGTGCCGATATTTCGCTGAGAATTTGCTTTGAACTAAAAAAAGGATTTGCCTTGCTCGTTCTGCAAATTACGCGATCTTCTGCCGGGGTAGTTTTCTTTTTCCTACATTTTGTTTCTCTATTCTCAGTGCTTCCATTGCTGCTGTAATGAACTATGGCATTGTGGACCATCGTTTTTGAACACAGAAGCTCCGTTGCAATGGCTCGAATTGACTTTTTTTCTCTGACGTACCTAAATATTATAATTTTGCGCAATTCCGGAGTGCAACTCCTTTTGCGGCCCATATCTAAAAATTTGTATTTATTTTTAAGCGAACTAGAAATAATGTACACCATTTACCTCGTATTTTCATATTTAATTACTCACAATTTAATAAAATAGCTCTTTGTCCCTAATTACATGACCAACCACAAGCACGTTCAAATTGCAACTGATTTCGCTAACGCAAACGTAGCAATAGAAGCGAAAATGCCTAGGCACTGAAATACGCGTCAAGTTTTTGCGTACTTTTATAATTTACCGTTGCAATACACAGTAGGTTCGTGAAATAAATGCAAATAGTGAATACAGTAAACCGATATAAAAGTTTTTTTATTCTTTTAAACTGTCCCTAATTATGTGTCCACCACTATATATACTTGGTAAGGTTGCTGTAGGTTCACCTGTACCTTTTTGCTTATTTTAGAGTTATTATACGAAACGTATATGAGTGAATCAAGTTCCGTTCCTGGATAGTTTAGTAATTATTCTTTTAAAAATACATTTTTAGCGGACAATCCATAGCCAAATTTCCTACTTTTACAAGATCTATACGAAACAGTTTAAGCTGATAAAACATTACGATTAATTGAGAGCTTTGCTGCAGCGACTTAAATTGCTGTTTATCACCTGCCTTTTACGGGTTTATCCACCGCCTTGCGAACTACACGCGTTACCGGACAAACGACACGCAAATCCACATCATATTTTATTCTGCGCATACCTTCCGCACGATATTAAACCTCTCGCGCGTACATAAATTCAGCGGCTAACTTCGTTAAAGCAACTTTACTACTTCCAACAACATACATTCATTAGCCGTTGCGAATTCGTTGCCGCTACATGCCGCACGCATAGCATTCCTTCGCTCGGAACGCAGCTACTCGGTCGACTGTTACCCCTGCTTCCAACGAACAAGACCGCTATTTATAACTTCCCTTTTTATTATTAAATTAACAAATTCATTGTCGGACGAAGTGGAGCGTGTGGAGGAACAAGGTCAGCCGTTGAACGCCGTCCAGTTAGAGCGCAATCCATCGTATGCGTTGGCCGGCCGGTCGGTACATTTTAAATGCACGCCAGCCGGGCATTGTTAATTCAATTAAAATATTAAATATTAGCGAGTAGAATGTGCTTACGGTGTATGTTACGAAGGGAGTGTGAATTTTTTTGTAAGCAATGGTGCGAAGAGGATAAACTTCAACGGTTTTCTTAATTTGAATCATTAGTCAATTAACTCAATTAGAACGCCAATTGTAAATAAATTTTGCGCTAATTTACGTTAATACAGTGCACCTTTGATATAAATTTCGTTTAGAAAAGTTGCCGTGTAAAACCTCTCCCGTTTTCTTTTGCTGCCATCTTCTAACGATGACAACCCGCAGGTGCCGGCGCGACGTGTGCGAGGGGGACGTGAAATTTCAAATTTGCTTAGTTTCGCTTTATTGTCGACGCGGGCAAATTGGCTCTTCCCTTTGTCGTGTCAGCAACGTATCCCATTGTCGCATCTGTGAGGGCTGGCATATGGGGGATGAAATATCTAGACTGATGCTATCAAAAGGAGATATCCGTTTGTGTTGACGGTGCTTAAATTAAAGCAGGAAGAAGCATCCATTTACATAATATGTGGAAATGTAAATAGTTACAACTTAATTGGTATTGCTGCGGCTTACAGTTATGTAGATTTTCATATGTTCGTATGTTTGAATGTTGAATCTAGATTATAAAATACAGTAGCTTGTGTAAATAAAGAGGAGATAGATATTATTATATCTTTTAAGAGCATGATGTCTATGGAAGGTTGTAGAGATTCAACAATGTGAGTCAATAAAGCTAATATTGCTGTGTATTATTTGCTGTAGATAGTTCCGTTACTGTTGGGAAGAGTTAAGGTATTGTTTGTGAACAAATAAAATTGCCGAATTAATGGCAATGATTAGTAATAACATGACTCCTGGCATTGCATCGATTTGCAACATTTATTGAATAATTGAAAAAGATAGTTGGCGCAACGTTGGCACCCGATCGTGGGCCGACGTTGGCAACGATCTCGTATACTTACCTGATCCTTGGGCGAACTATCAACTTTTGTCGTGCACCAACCATTAACGAACATCTCTTGAAAATTGGCTCACTGTTGTCTGCTGTCCGTGACGCTCCAATTGGTTCAACATCGACTTGTTTACAGCAGTTAATTTCGCTGACAGAGTGTAATTGGCGAATATCAATTTTTTTTTTTCGATAGCCTTGGAAAAACTGCATATCTTCTCTTTTATTTCGTTTCGATCAGACAAGCCAATGGTGAGATATAAATAATAATAATGAAAAAGGAGCTTTAGCCAGGCATATTTTGCGGCTGTGTCGCACCATATCTGTATTCTCTTTAACGTCTCCACCGTTCCCATAAATCCTCCTCCATCAAAGCTCCTTTGCGGCGAAGAATTAGAAGTTCGAAAAAAGAAAAAGAAAATGAAACGTATTACCGTATAGCAAAGATACACGCGGAGGCAATAAAACCGCCTTCCTTATCTTGCTGGTTAGGCGGTGTCTGCGTCGCTGTGTGGTGTTGTTCAAACGCAGGAATTTAATAATCCATTGCGGCGAATCAAAGAAGCATAACGGAAGTGAATTTTGCAAAGGATTCCGCGTGTCGTAATCCGCCCTCAGTCTGTTTGCTTTTGGCGTCGTTCGGTTTTTTTTTATATCAATCTCCACTCTACCTTACCCGCCGCTTCATAAGTAATAAATTTAGAGCCTTGAAATTTCGCGAAAATCGGTTAAATTGAAAGTGGGAATGGTATGAGGAAAATGGGTGCCTTTGGAGATGATTACGATTTTCTTTTTTTTTTCTTTTTGAAAAGGCGGCTGTCATGGATGGATTGGAAATGCCTTGCGGGTGATATCCATAGGAACGGTAAATATTTTTTTCTTCGTACCGAAAGGATAAGAATTTAAAAAGTTTGACAACTCCGATGATCATTTCCTTTTCGAGGCTATACTTTTTTTTCTTAAATACTCTGCGGAGGATGAAATTTAATTGGAATGCTACATTGCTGCCAAACTTTTTGTTTACCTGTTACGGCTTTTATGTGTATTAGCTTCGCGCCCAAATTGAAAATTGTGGAAATTACTTTTTATTCACATTTTTATGTTACTGTTTTTGAATGTATTTATCAATGCCAAGTTATTCCCAAGAGTCTATTTCTTTTCTTCCCAACATCGTCAATACCTTGAGGTTGGAAAGGTACCACTTGAGACGTTGTATAATAATAATAATCAAATTTTTTACACTGCATTGATTGAATTTTACAGTACGTATTAACTTTCTAGCGACTGAGGATAGTTTCGTTCTGAAAACCTAACTAAATCTACTTGCTCCGCTAGAAGCAAACAGGAAAGACTGCGAATGCCGGATCCTCTCTATCAAAAAAGTTATGGAAGATAATTTCCGCGGAGTACGTAATACAGTCAGAGAAGGAGTCGACTCGAATCGTCGTCAAAGGGTATTTCTTGTCTTTTATTCGCTTAAAGAAGCGAGCGGATATTGAAATGCGGGCGGAATTGTTTTAACTTCTTCGCTAACTCGATATATGAACACTGAAAGCGTCGGCGATCGTTCTGGGAAATCTTCAACCTTAAAAGTGCAGATCGAGTTATGTAAGTGAAGCGATGACGCGCCCTGCTTAACTTTGTAAATAGAGAAATATTTAAAGTCTCTCCTATTTTATCTATGCGAGTATATTCTTGGCATATTTCTTAATGGATCTAATTATTACATTTTATGTTCTCGTACTTGAGATTTATAATTAATCGTGACCTGTGAAATACTTACATTTCTACGTAATGATTTGTTTGGGACGAAAACACTCGGACAACTTCGATATTCTTCCTCATTCAGGTATTAATGTACTCTTCAGTTGCAACAGATCACTTCCATCCTCCATTGCGCTTTATTGTTGTTGTCAAATCGTCACACTTGCATTGGCTAAGTGCGAAACACTGGAATGTCGAAAGCGATGCTCAGTATACGGCTCAAGATTTCGCAGTTTGAGAGAAGTTGTAATCGCTTCAGGCAATTTTCCAATTGTGTAAGTCTTTAAAGCGGAAACGATGATATTGATGAATCTTTGAAGGTAAGTGTAATGACATACAATGCATCTGATTTCATTCCGGTTTAACCGGAAGTACCCTCGACTTTCCTTATTTATGTCATAGATTTCTTTGTGGCTGCGAGGTCCACCACTGACGCTCTGTATTCCGTCATGAATTACGTATATACGGCGCTCGACGAAAAGAGGTGCGTCGGGGGAGTATTTTTTGATCTGAGTAAGGCCTTTGACAGAATCTTTCTTTGATAGAAATTTGGAAGCGTATGGAATACGAGGTGTGGCTTGTGAGTTGGTTCGGTCCTATCTTGCTGGTAGAGAGAGTTATGTTTGTATGAGTGGGGTGCAGGATGGTACCACCAATCTTTATGTATCACCGAGTATGCATTTAGAGTGTGGCGTTCCGCAGGGCTCTGTTCTGGCACCGACCCTATTTCTGCTTTACGTCAATGATTTGAACACTATAATGACTCCCTATATACTATCTCACTACGCTAACGACACAAGCGTGATAGTATCTGGATCCAATGTGGAGGAGGTGTCACACGCATTGTCCGACGTTGTGGGGAGAATGGAGCGTTGGTGCGATGAGTGGGGTCTTGCGTTGAACGGTCAAAAGACGCGCATAATACGACTTAAACCAACGTTGCCTGCTTTATCTAGTTTGTATGTTCCCTTTAAAGGTAAATCGCTAATGGAATGCGCGTCTGTAAGTTTTTTGGGAATGACTGGGGATGCACATCTTAAATGGCAAGAACACTGCGATGAGTTGGGGCGTAGATTGTCCACGGGATTATACGGCATACGACGACTGCAAAAAAGTGTTAATTTAGATTCTGTCAGAATGATTTACTTCGCTTATATTGAATCAAGGATGCGATACGGCCTAATCTTCTGGGGTTCTTCAAAGAAAGCCAATGACTTATTTGTCCTTCAGAAGAGGGTTGTGAGGTGTATGGTGGGGGTTTCTCAAGTAACCTCATGCAGGCCTTGCTTTAGGCAATTAAATATACTCCCTCTACCCTCATTATACATTCTGGAGATCCTTCTGTTCTTCAAGAAAAACGAGCGAAAATTTATCCTTAAGCGAGATGTGTATAATGCAATGTCCACTCGTGGCTCGCGTAATTTGAACGTGCCTCGACATAGGACAACTCTATTTGAGGGGAATCCTCACTATAGAGCCATTCAATATTATAACAGGCTTCCACATGATCTCAAAGCCTGCGTAACACTTCGCCAGTTCAAAAGTAAACTCAGGGTATATCTGCGTGACAAATTGTTTTATAGTGTGGCCGAGTTTCTTAGTAGCTAACACCTATTTCTTCATTATTACCGTTTACTTATTTTATGTTGTATTTTGTCCACTTATAGGTTTACTTATTTTACTTATTTAAACTTTTTATTTATACAAATATTTTATTTACACTAAAGTTTTATTTATATCTTTATCTTTTATTATTTTGTGTATTATTATTTAACTTAGATTTTACCTTTTGTACTTGATGTCTCTGTTTTTTCTTAAACTGACGACAAATAAACATTACATTACATTAGATTATAATAGCCTAATTTGTTCGGATTCGTACAGTCATAACAAAATCGAAATCAGCAAAATTTCATCAATATCATCGTTTCCGTTTTAAGGACATTTGCTTGGTGACACACTTCATCCCAATCCTGTATGCTCCAGCGCAAAGTAAGTGTTAAGCTAGAGATCTTTGATTTTTCTAAAAGATTTCTATATCCTAATATGCTATTCACCAGATTATTGGGAGAATAGTAGCGTACTATACTTAATATGACGACCTAAAGTGCATCATTTTTCTGACATCCGTTGCTGTATTATATCGAAGTTGATCCAGCTACGTAAGAAGTCTGATACTGCTGATACCTACTAAAATATTATAAGTATTGGCTGGACCAACTTGATCGAAATCAAATAGGGAATTTGCGATCTTATTCGATGAGCAGTAGTACGTAAAACGATATCAGTCGTCTCTCCCTTTACACTGATTCTTTGGAAAAGCATTGAGGAAGACAATAGATAAGTTTTGGATTAAATCAAGGACGCTTGGTTTCACTGTACACTCCGCACTTACGATTCAGTAGTAAAGTTTGCAGCACCAGCGAATGCTGATAGGAGGAGGAATAGAGAGCCCGGTATTCGTTGAAAATCATTTGGGAACGTGCGGAATTTATTTTCGCTGTAGAACATCTATCTGAACGTTACGTGGAATTATGTAGTGGTTGTCCTTGCCAACGTTGGATTTACATGGCCAACGTTATCCGGACCGCTTCGTTTTATCTCTATCAAGCGGGCGGCGCTGGAGTAGTAGTTTGCAACTAATTTTATTTTGTATTTATTGAAGCTTATTTAGAGAGCGAGTTCGATTGCGAAATGCGGTGAATAATATAGTAGGGAATCAAAAAAACGCGGATTTTGGGGGATATGCGACTGAAATAACCACCATTTCGATAGGTTGAAAAAATACTTTCTGTTTTCGAAACCAACCGGGAGCGGCCGATAGTTACAGATTTTATCGAAATTCAACACACAACTGCTTTTTTAATCGTTGTCAATGAGCTCGGTGTGCCACATTCATAAAATGTCATTCAAACGGAATTATACGGGTTGTAAAAATACGAACTGTACGATGATAAATTTTCTAACGGAAAGATACGATACGCTGGCGTTACTAGGTTTGCGAGCGCAGCAATGGTGAAACTAGGCCAGACGTCTATGTTAAACATACGTAGGCCAATTAATTTTTATTATTTCTATTGGAAAATTTTCTATATTTCACTTCATTCTGCATTTAGCGAGTATTTTGAGAAATCGTTTCATAGAACCAGATGTGTATAAAAAAAAACATTAAGCAGAAAAAGATACTTGAACCTTCTTGGTTCATACGTACCTTACTTCTTAGATATTAAATCAGCTGTAACATTTATAACAAAGCCAGCTCACAATGCGGAATTGTGAGAATTAAAAATTAATGGTTTTCTACCTATGATATGTAGAATCAATTGTAAAAATTTTAATGCATGCTTTTAGTCATGAAACTGCAATAAAAACTATTTATTACATGCAAAAGCATTGTATTAATAGTATTTTTAAATAAAATTAAAAATATTCAACATTTTGGCGCTCTTTTTGAATTAACAACTATAACACACCCTTAAAATTAAGCATCCCATCACTGAAATTAATTCCTATCTTACACACCCCATCAATTAGAGCCCTCCTTTCGGGCGTAACCGCACTTTTTTTTGACCCTGCCCTCGAAACCAGTTCGGAGAAGGAAAGAAATTTATCTCCGTTGGTTTTGCTCCAGGTTAATCCAAGGATCATCCCGGTTTACCGCGGAACCCGGTAAGTTTTATTCGCCGGAATTAACTTTTTATGCTCCCATCCATGATTCATTTCCGCGTAAAATTTCGCGAACGCCTAATTTTCTAATTTGAACGGCATGAAATGCGACCTTGCGCTGTTTTGGCCGCCACCTCCTGGCGAGCCGATGGGAACCTATGAAATATGTAATGATAAAAGTAATTTTTAGCCGACAAAAGAAGTTGGAAGTTTCCGCGACGCGGAACGCGGCGAATCCCACAAGGGGGCACTTCAATGTAAGGATAAAGTTGTAAAAGTGTTCGTTGTACGAAGGGTGTATTAGCTGTTCGTTTTTTTTTTTTTGTTCGTTCGTGGGCGTAATGTATGGAAATATTTTCTGTACAGAATAAACTCGATAGAGAATATCTAACTTGTGTAAAGGTTATATCATTCCTGGAATGCTTTAAGAATATAAATTTGATAAAGTTTTGCAGGTTACAGTTTAAATCCAAATTTAAAATTTAAAATTTTTGGGTTTAGAAAGGTAAAAGCTAATAAGTAACTAACTTTATATTTCCTTCTTTAATTTGCGCAAATTAGTGTCGTTTTCAATTAAAAGTAATCTCTTCACCCAACGAATTTTCTGTGACTTCTGTAGTTTTCAATCTCGGATTCGAATCCCACGACTCAGAAAGTTAAGTTTTCATGGTTTTCCTCACGCCGCCATGGCCAATGCTGATGGTGAACAATCTTTTGATAACAAAATTGAGACAATAAACACATGCACTAACTACCAACGTAACCATTTTCATACGTTTGCGAGTATAGCATTCTTCATGTTGGTACACGTATTGCATAAACAAACTGTAAAATAAGCACGAATTATATTTTCCAACGACTACCTTTCCTACTTGTTTATCCAGTATTAATGCACCTAGTTTTATCATCTCGTATACGTAGAAAACTCAATATGACGAAACATCGGAAAATTATTTGCTCATATCTAGTTTATTACTATTTCTAAGAGTCTGACATGGTTCCAAACTATTATTTATCTAAGCCGAAGGCTCTGAGAGATCGATAAAACTTGCCATCATACAGTTGTCGCTGCAGACTTTCTTTTATTGCCAAGACGGGGCGAGGAAAAAAATAGAGATGATGTTTTCTGCTCTCGTGCACGTTTTCCAACAACTAGAGTAGCATGGAAGGATATTGTTGAGGGGCAGACGTTTTACGAGCCTTCCTTTTTTCTTTGGGATGGCATTAATGCTTTATGGTCGGTTGAATCGTTAGAACAAACAACGTCTATTGTGCACGGATTACGAATTAGGAGCGTTTCTTTTTTCTCTTAGTTATAAACGTCTTTCTCGAAAAAAATTCTTCTTCGCTTTAAAAGTTAAGGAGATGGGAGGTTCTGCTGATCTCCTTCTCAAATATTGACAATTAATATGTTTTTTTACAGTGCTAGGTTGCTATGGCAAAATTGTTTTGGGAGGAAACCACAAAGTATTTGAATGAACTCAGTTCTAAGAGAAATAAACCGCCTCAAACAATGAACAGTTTTTACTTTTACACAGCAAAAAAGAGAATTCCCTGTATCTCTCCGAAATTTAAGCTTATCGTATCCACATTTTCTCCGTCAGTAACGATCTCCAGTTATCCGGCTACGTGGCCATTTTGTTCGCCATTTAAATATAAACTCGGGTAATATACACGAACGAATGCACTGCGTTGACCCCGAAACCTTTATCGCATTTCCCATTCGGACCCCGCGGGCTAACGAAACACTCTGTCCGGCTGCTAACGCCCGGCAAAAACCCGACCGAACCGGCCGCGACACATGTGCTGAGGTCTACGCGTATAGCGCTGCAGAGAATCTCAGTGGCATTTTCGGGAGGTAAAATGCGGGAAATATATAGAGATCGCACAAAATTTGACCTTATTCCGTTGTCCCGGTATGTATTATGTATGCTTTAAAGCAGAGGGTCGAAAGATGTGAGTTTATCTGAATTTCGGATGGCGGCATCTCACGATAAAATTTAGACCGGCTGAATCAGATGAATGCGGGGAATATTCTATAACTTTTGTATTTCTTTTTTTTAGCCAAATAATGAATTGTGAATAATACGTCGATAATACGCCAATAGTACGTTATTGTGATGCAACATAGTACCTTTCTCGGGAATTGTTCTGAATAAGTCAGGCAAACATTAGACGGTGTACCACCTAGCTATAAGTCTTGTTGGGCGAATTTAATTGCACAGAGCAAGCCATTTTTTTTCACTTATGCCAGCACTCTCAATAATATTGGCTTGGCCGTATCTCTTACTTCTAAAGTCCCCCTCAAATCTTTAGAGATAAATGAGAATAACAATAGAACAAACAACAAAAAAACGTACAACTTCATTGTTAAATTTTTCTACACCCCCTACATCGAAATCTATCACAAAGTACGCACTTCAGACGTTATCCCTTGTTATTCCAGCTAGATTCCATCCCTAATACTCCACATTAATATCTCCGGGCTACGAACAGTCGCTCCTAACGACAACACCGGCTATGCAGGGCGTCACAGAGACACAGAAACATCACCATCCTCTCCATTCCCTTTCAACAACAACAACGAAAACACAGGCGACACCTAAAAACTTTCGACTCTAATCTCCTCTTTGTCCCCTTTCTTTGAACGACGCGTCCAATACAGGACGACATCAGAAACCTCTCCGTGTCCCATAAACCGCCACTCAAAAAATATTATTTACATTCCCGCAGACGACACTTCGACGTAGCTCGTCATTTAGTAGCGATTTCCTCGGAGAAACCAGGCTGTGTATCTTTCTCGCTCTCGTTTCCAAACCGACCCGTTCTGCTTCGTCCTGTTGTTCCTGCTCCTTTCGTAATATTGAATCTTGAGTTTCCTTTTATGCTTTTTGTACGACTGGAATTCTAAAAAAAGATACACGTAAGAGGTGAACGGCGGATGGTTTGGTTCGGCACGCGCAGATGTTGTTACTGCCCTTGTGCATTTTAGATTCGGTAGAATATTAAAGTCTAAATATAGATAGGCTACAACGTATCTTTATGGGTGAAACTTGATGTGAGACGCCGAAGGAAGAAAAGGAAATACGAAGAAAAGATGTAAAATATAAACATGATTTTCACATTACTTTTTCCGGATAAGAGAGAACCCTATCGTGCACTAAACGTGAAATGCATATTTAATAAATGTTCTTACTCATAAAATCGGAATTTGTCCCACAGAGATGTCGGATCTGTCATCACCAGAAATTATTTAAGATTTTATTTTCCGCCGGAGAAAAATGATATGGCCGGTCGCCACCCTCATCCTCACTCTTATAAATAAAGTTCGCCACTTTACGTGCGCTTCACGAAATTAGCAGAGACTAGACAGACTCGTGTTTTGTCGACTCTCAGGGAAACCAGTAGGCAAAACGAGCCCATTCTTATAAGACGAATAAACACGTCTAGTCTCTGCTAATTTCGTGAAGCGCACGGAAAGTGGCGAACTTTACTCGTGAATTACGGTGTAAAATAAAATATTAACCGATTTATTCACAAATTATTTATTTAGGCACCACCGCTCAAAAACATCAAAATTCGTCCACCGTGGAAGAATTGTCTTTTACACAATGGTTAAACTCCACTGTAATTGTTGCAATTTCTATTGACGTAGATAATTACAACAAAAACCGATTGTTATATGGGTATGGAAAGAATGGAATAAAAGCTAAAAAATCTGCTACCAGCGACGGAAACGTACAACATGCAATCGGAACTCAGCTTTCGAACACACTAACGATGTTATTCAATGTTATCGCATCAGCGCATTAAGCTTATTGTTCTGTTTTTACCGACCTTGTCGCATCATCATATAGCTTGAAAAAGGGTAGTAGCAACAAACAACAATTGGAATTCTCCGAGATAGTTCGTTGATAAAATTAAACCAAAAAAAAATTAGTGTATTTGTGACGTTTTTTGCCGAACCTTTGTTTCCTTCAAACAATTGAATCAAATAGGAAATAAAAATGCCAAATTGAAAGAGAATAGAATGTAATAAATGTTTATGTAGAATTGTCGTGGAAATAACTGAGATTTATTGGAATTGCTCCACATTAGCTAAACGTAGATAAATGAAAAAGAGGCTAAAATCTCAGGAATATTTAGTCCCTGTTTCATTTATACACGTTATTGGCAATGTTCTTGCGGTAAACAAAGCATCCCCTTTTCGTTGTTCATCGACACTGAGAGGGCGCTGATTTATTTGAACCAATTGCGCGCTATTGATACTCAGAGATAAATTATGGTGAGAAATAGAGCAGTCACTCCGAAGGCGGCAATAGCATACCCTCTAACGGACGGAGGGTTGGAAAGATGGAAAGGCAGTTTGTGCTTTGAGAATGAGGAAATTGTTTCAAATGCTAACATTGACGGGCTTGAATTGAATTTGCGCGATGTAAGACTGAGAGGTGGTAAAACTAAAATTCCTTTCCATCAAATAGAAGAAGAAAAAGTTGACATTCGATATGATGTATTAAGTGTTTCAGGGGTTTCAGGGTGTTTTAGGGGTTTCAATTTCATAAGGGTATCGACAAATAAATACACTCCTGGACAAAATTAAGGCATCAACATATTACATTACAAAAAGACAATGCGCGACTATTGCCGAGTTAAACAAATATGCGGCTACAAGATTTTTCACGTTGTGAGTAAATACTTCTTTCTTCTGCGAAACGCCAGCCTCGTAAAAATTCGCAAACTCAGGCCGTCTTCGTTGTTGTCGCTATGATCGATATCGACATTTCCTCTATATGTCACATGTCTCGGTGTGCATCGCAAATTATTGAACCGCTACAGCATCCCATGGCACAAAAGAAGAACACGCGACGTCGAACTAACGCGTATCCGTAGCTACTCTGCCTCCAGCAGCGTTCGCCGCTTGCCTATCGTCACAAGCCGATAAAATATTAACGAAGTACCGAGAAAACGGATCTTCGCCGTTTTGTTCGCATTCTCAGTTAACGAACTCCTGCATAATGCAGCGCGGTCGTCGTAATCGTTGACGCCGTCGTCAGCACCAGCGGGGAAAACTTATCATATTTTATGTTTGACGCGCTGGCTACGTTGCGGCTTACGATTACAACGTTCGTAATCTAATAATTTCTCACGGAGAGCAAGAGCTTGCCGAGTTTAAATTTTTCAGATAGTTCTGAAACGATTTGCGTTAATCGGTCGAGAATTCCCTTAAAAATGTTCCATTAGCGGCGGTTATTAGATTAGTCATTTAAACGTGAAGGGTTTTTGCAACGCTCCGCATTACATAAGTAGCTGTTCGTTTTTTCTTTTTGGAAGTTAACGCCAATGTAGCAATTAGTCCTTATTGAATAAATTAATAACTCGGCGTTTTTGTCTTTAATAAAGAAAATGACTTGATTGTGGGATCTGGAAACAATAATTTAATGAACAAATGAATCAGCTAATGTAACAGTATGGCGGTCGCTCTTGAAGTTAATTTTGCCGTGATTATGGCTCGAAAATAGCCAGTTATTTTTAGCAACATTTTTGCTAAAAACACAACTGGGCTTTTTAACTGGTTAAATAACACATTGTTTTGAATAGGGCGAATTGTTGTAAAAGTTAAAATCAAATATGTGGAACCTATTAAATACATGATGATTACGACGTTTTGATAGCACAATTTACCGAGATTTTTTTTTCGTAACTGATTACTTAATATATTCCCGAATGAATAATTTATGACACAGAAAAGTGTGCTGACGCTAACAAATCGTAGTTCCATATTTTTCGCCCTTAACGTCACAAGCATCAACATCACACAAAGCCGTCCAAAACAAGCAAGAAGATATGAAATTGTCAAAAACTGACGTCGTCGATTATTTGTTTATTTTATACCAGACCGTTTTTGTTTCGTTTTATGCTTTTTTTTTGGGGAAGGGAGGACTTGAACGCCATTCATTTGTTTCCCCTATACTTCTCATCGTTTGCATTTTTCAAGCTGTCGTGGTCGTTGTCATCGTTTTTGTTGTTGTTGTTGCTTTCGACGTTTGATATCGGAGAGCCGTTGAAAACAAAAACGAAACGACGTGACGCTTTGTCGCTATTGTTTCGGGCGGTGCAACTCTCCGATGGAGCGCGATTTCGCGAGCTGCGCCAACTTTTCGCGAGAGAGGAATCTGCGTAAGAATGGATAGCGTCGAGAGTTGGGATGTTTCAAATCGAATAAACGATCAGAAAAGGTAAAGTAAAAGAATTTCCATGGTGAACGTGTTTGGAAATTTCGCACAGATAGAGAAAATAAAAATTAGGAGCGCGCTCTTGTTGAAAATCGTCTTGTATATTTTCTCATTATAACTACTCGTCGCCGGTAAATCTAATTAAGCGTTAAACAACAAATTTTAATTTTACGTATTTGAAATTAAATTCTAATCTAATGAAGGGGTTTCCAAAGTTACAATTAGTCTATGTAATGGATGATGATTAATTTAAACTTAGGAACAAGAAAGTTTACCATAAAACCTTCGAGGAGTTTCTATGATCTCTAAATAATTAATCTCAGAAAATGGAGTATTACAACTTCACTGAGAATTTAAAGCTAACTAAATATTATAGAATGTTACTCGACTTTGCAGTGATGGTAGGTGTTTGAAATTATGAAGCTTTCTAGGAAGTTCGTATAGAAGGAAGCTTGTGACCTCCGACAAGTTCCAAAATTATAGCAACACATCCCTAATGAGATATGGATGTTCAAGAAGCCAGATGGAAAAATAATGTGAAGGTGGGAGAGAGCGTACTAAGGAAGGAAAACAAATGGAAAAGGATTGTATCAGACGAACAAATAGAGAGTTAAGGGTGCTGTATAAGGATCCAAGGACAGATAACTTTATCAAAAGTCAGAAAACAAGGTAGCTGGGGCATGTAGACAAGATGAGCAGAGAACAAATGCCAAAAATTGGGGTAAGAAGGGGGCCCGATTGGAAGAAAGAAAAAGGACATGACGCAGAATGCGGAAGGCCTGTTGAAACAGAAACCAACGAAAACATGAAAATTTAGGAACTCGAAGTCGAAGAATAAGGGTTTCAATAATAACCACTGAAGTAGAATTATCACAAACTGCAGGATTAAAAAATCTTACTTGAAACCTTAAAAATGAATAAGATGTCAGCGCGTTGGATTCCCAAATCGCTTACTTCTAAACAAAAATTGTATTTGCAACAAATTTGTGAGGGAAATTGGGCGGCATTGGTTGACAAAGATCTTCTTTCAAAAATTGTAAGGGATGATGAGGTGTAGGTGAAGAATGGTAGTGAAGAACTTTCCCTAAATTTTTAACCAGAAGCTGTCTTACCTCGGAGTTAAATGCTGTTAATTTACATCCATTCTTCAGTGTTTCTACAATTATTAAATGTGTGTCTGATATTTTTAGATAGGCCGTGTCGTGTAGTTACCAGCGATAAATTCATGAGTAGTTTCGTGCATCACCTTGATTTACACAAGCTCACCAAACTAATTAAAAAAACTTACAGTGCAAACAGATTTAATATTTTACTTTCGTATGCCCAGAACTACATTGAATGTGAATATTAGAAAATAGTTTCCCGTGTCGAGTTTCCAATGTTCATATTGTTAGATTTAAAAATCCCGAACACGACGGCTCTAACGTTTCGGAAAGCACTTCGCACAAATGCGGCCTACGGAATTACATATTTTCCAGCATCCCCTTTTTTTTAAAAAACTCGCTATTATCGATTTTGCAATACCATTTTTTTTTGTAATAACGTTTCGCAAACATTACGAACGAACATCTAAAACGCAGAGCTTAACGGGCCCTTATCCTCGCGATGTCGAAAATCCATTTTCTGGATTGAGTTCTATCCGGCAAATTGATGAGTTGGCGTTTTCAGCGTGAACATCTATCGAAATGCAGTGAATCAGTATCAAATCTGAAACTTGATGTTTTGAAAAGCGTTGTAAAATACGTTTGCAGTCGTAGATGTAAGATTTTGTTGTTTTATGCTATAAAGTTTCGAGCTTATTACTTTGTATCTTACTCAATATCAATGTTAAGTTTCCTGGTGATGTAGATATTTAGGAAAGATTTATTTTATTGAAATTTGAAACGTCTTAAAAAGCTAGATTAAGCCGCACAATCTTCATGAGAATGTATATTTGATAGAGATCTACGCACGTATGTACGTGTGTAACAGCTAACCTTCACTGCGCTTTACAAACGAGAGTAGATCGCGCATAATTTTTATGATTATTTATTTATTTTGCATTGTTCTTTAATTTCTTGCGGAAAATTATTGCGTGGAAAAAAATATCATCAATAGAATCGTAATAATCCTATTTTCATGGTCAACTTATTTTCAATTAATACATCTCTAGCAAGTTAACACAAAGCAATGTTTACTATTCCAAGATCAATTGTTTTTTTTTCCTTCATTTAGACTGTAGCATTTTCATTGGTAGCGCGCAATTAAAGGAGGCGAAGGTACGCAAAAAGAGGAAAAAATCTTAGACGTACAACAAGTCCTGCCGACAACCTAAACCGTTCTTTTCCATCCAGTTACGAGAAAGGTTCAAACGGTACATGAAAAATCCGCGAATGTTCATTAAAGCGATGAAAAAGCAGTATAATTAAAAGGGGTTTTTCATTTCACCGATTCGCTACATTTTTATACCTTTTTCATTGCATTTCGCGTTTTTTTTTTTAATCGCTTTCTTACTACGCTCCGTTTTATTCTTCTTCCTTTTCGGCGTTACGCGGAAGGAAAGTTCTTTCCAGAACCCGAAAGGTGAGATGAACATTCGTCTCACTAGAGACGATAGGCAATTTCGCCTAGATTTAAATTAGCTTTGGTATCTTTTAGCGCACTAGCAGGAGAAGACGTCTTCTTAATTTCCTGGTATCCTTTATATTTCCTTCTTTTGCATCCCTTAAAAAAATACGATATTGCTGGCTGTTTGAGGACGCCTTCTTTGAACACAAGTAGCTGAAAAAAGAAATCGTTTTCTAAATCACCCAAATGAAACGTAATAGTGTGTACAGCGCTTCTGTTTGGCGATGAAAGAATTTAATTAACATTTTCTTCTTTAAATAAAGGAAGGAGCTACTCCTTTTAAGTTGGTATTAGGTTGATTTCAATATGATTTACAGCTATTTTTCTGGCTGGAAGATGGTTTAAGTAGCTCTATAGCAAATATAATTAATGTAATATTTTAGTTTAATGACACATACCGGCTTTCGTGTATACTCTTTCTTAGGTCAATCGATGCAGTTGCCAGTGAGACACCCTGTAAAGTCGAGTATAACAAAAAAAAAGTTTTTCGACAAAAGAGAAAGATTTTCTAAGAAGAGTAGATAATAGTTCGTGTTCCTTTTGCTATGTTTTTTGTTCTATTGCCAACAAAACTAAATACAGATTCGTAGTCAAAGACACCAAATTGTTCAAGCTCAATTAAATACAACGCTTCACATTCAATAAACCCAAGCCTGCGTAATGTGAAAATTGACTAATTTAAAGTGAGATTCATATCTATAAGCGCCAGTAGCAGCTAATTGATATAAGCTCCAATTCCAAGATACATTATTAACGATTCCCTAACAACATCTAATATTTCCAAACGTAACCTTCAAATCCTCGAGCGAACATGCAACAAAATAGCCCTCCTATTTCTATATTCCTACATTACATCCTGCTCTACTTGTCTGTCGAGATTCGACAATTTCAACTGGGAGATACGGCGCATCACATCCACTACACGCCAGGATCTAACATCTCCCAGCGACTCCAAGTGGTCGAACTGCTGCAAATACACGGACTGAAACGATGATCCTCTGTTCGAGCAAGAACATGGTGTTAAGGGTCTCGTGGCCTGTATATATGTATGTACACGAGACGGCATTGAATCTCTTCAGCCTTTAAGGAAACATCTTACGTACGAAATTTATTTCGCGACGTGTAGATGTGTGGTCTTATAATGGTAGAGTTGCGCTGCAAGGTTTTTGTGATTGTCAATTTATTTTATGTTTGAGAAAATTGGAAAAGTTTTGATGAAACAAAAGAACATCAAATGTTCATAATCCTTTTATTTTTAAGTCGAGGTTACAAGTAGTACGTATTAATTTTAGTGCATTTCTTATTTCTCGATCATTACCTCCGAGTTTGAGGAAACAAACGATCGTCTCGTCAAATTCCACGGAAACATTTATCTTTTTATGGGATACGGTGTGTTCATAATGCTAACAATAAGTTAGTCGACGGCCGGTGCTACATAAAGACTTAAAGGACGCTGACATTTCTACGGCGCCCATATATCTCGTCCATTGACACTTACACAATGTCGTTACTCATATTTTCCCATTCTTCGCTTCAATTCAACCCGCCAAACGGCACACTCCGAATAAACCTTTTGGAGGCAAGTTATTTCGTCAATAAAGCGATGACTCGGCCAGTGGATCTCCCGTTGAGAAAGAAGCTGACTGGCCGGATTTATAAATGACCCAGTTTTTTCTTCCTTCTATCCCACATTGGGTATATAGCATACACATACCTTAGCGCCCTCAGCCTGTTTTATATGTAAATTTATCCTGAGCGCAATCTTTTTTTCTCTGCAGTTTATAGCGAAGGTAATTTCTTCCACACCCTACGGCAGCGATAAGATGTTACTTTATCGTAATAAAAATAAATCTCTACGGCTCGAATAATTACATGGGATCCCTTGTAACGGTAGCAAAAAGGGAAATATGTTTATTTTTATTAGAATGGAAGCGGTGGAGTGGCTCCATCGAAAAGATGATTTATGTAATATCCATTTTGTAGATTTATCGTTGCACAAATTCGCGAAAATGATGTATGTTGTACACGCCTGGAGCATAATATCGTTCAATGGAGGGTGCTTCACGTCAGTATCTTTTAATAATTCATCAGTGTAGTGGTGAAAGCTGATGGGTGCTCGTAAAAAAATGTGCCTTTGCTACTGAATTTTGTAGATTGCAGTGCATGAAGCGTTCTGATGTTGCGTTAGTTTTGGAGGGATCTCTTTTGATAGGTTTCTTAAATATAGCTCAATTTATTTCTGACTCATGAGCTGGAGTATGTGCGGTAGTAGCTTTGAAGGAGAATGTGATTAAAGGTAATCTGCAAATAATAACGTTTTCATACGGTAAATGAATAATCAAAAAAAAATTTATGTTTATGTGCCCTCTTTACGCTAGTGCGTCAGGCAACAAAACCCAGCGTTTTTTCAAATAATATAACTTGAAGTAACTCTGTATTTTGTACGCTAGAACGCTTGAAATTATTTTGAAAATGAAATTGAAACCCAGCGAAATACGTAATTGGAAAAACTAGATTGCCAGATTGCAGATATTTATAAATTAAATGAAACCGGTCTGTTTTTTAGAGTGTTACCAACTCTTTCGTTGGAGCGGCGGAAACGCCGCGAAAGAACGCTTAACAATATCATTAAAAGAATTAAATACCACATTAGGTTTGTTTTTTATGTGTGAATCATTTTTTCTTAAAAAAATTTTATGAAACATTTACTTAAGGCAGACCTCTAAATAGCGGACGCCTTTAAATAAGGGACACATCCTAATTTCCTTTGGATGTCCGTTAAATAGAAGTTTCACTTTTGGTTCTATAGATTTCTTTGCTTACGTGAAAGTAAAACGATATCGGAAAATCTCATTTTTATTGAAACTATCCGATTTTAAATTAATCTAGCTATATTACTTAGCCAGCTTCCAAAAATAGATTCCCTTTTGTTATATTTGGAGATATATGAAAGGAAAGCATCAGCTAAACGTATTAACTACATAAACCAATACATTTACTGTATACCCTAAAATCTCCCTTATGTCAGCCTCAAAACCGCCGGCAAACAGTTACACAGCCAAGCGCTATCGATCTTAGCAAAAACAATCCCAAAGATTTCTCCGCCTCCCTTCAACACATACACGCATACACTTCCATTAATACATAGGTGTTGCTCCGGCGAACAACCGCCGCCCGCTACCTCCGGAAGGTCGCGAGGATATTGATAAACGCTGATGCGGTTGCCAGTCGCCCGGCGAAGCGTTAAGAATCGTACAGCAGCTGTTTTATTTATGAGCGCCGACGATACGAAACGTTACGTTCGCCGATATCGGAAAACTTTCGCATGAGTTCGCTCTCGAAGGGCGGTGAATCAATTAAAAGAGAGGTGAAATTAAATTTAGAATGGCGGTCGCACGGACGGTAGGGTTATAAGCAGGTGGCAGGGTCAGGATGGATGTTTTGTTTTCGAAATGAATAAAGGTTTCGAAAATGAAGCGAAACGTTGGCGGGAATCGTAAAGAATATCGGGTAAGGGAGGGAATCTGTGAATAACGCGACGGTAAATTAATTTATGCGCGGGATTTGTTTTGCTTTTTCTCTTTCTCCCATCGAACTTCTTACTGTTTATTTCTTACTAACAAGAAGAGTTCTCTAGGTGTCAAATTCAAAAGTAAAGGTGTCAAAAGTATGCATAAAATTTGGCATGAAACTGGTCAACTGACATAAATTTAACTACCAATATCCGCGGTAATTGGTCAGTTGCACTAATGCAATATCCTAGGAGTGTTAAAGTTTTGACGTGTGCTCAATTTTGCATTACATTAATTCTTAATTCTGCACTACCTTACCATAACCAGTGGAAAAGCATTCGAAAAATGTTGTATTTGAAATAAAGAAAATAACAGCATTTAGGCTTTTATATCTTTTTTGCCTTTGCCTAATTTATAGAGTCCGTTGATGCTTTTCGATGGTACTTTATTATCCACATAATTTTTTGGTAAATTGCTAAGACGTATTTTCAACCACAAGACCCATACCAACATTATTTAAACAAAGGTAAAACAAAAAGGTAGAAAAATCTATTCTTAGTCTAATTGTTTAGCTTTTATCGTTCGTTTCTTCGCTGGTGAATGTAAAAATTTACACACAATTTACAATTTTCTCCAATATTAATTATTTCTCCCTCAGCAATTTTTAAATTCCATCCGCCCACACATACGATTCGAGTAAGAGTTAGTTCCTCCCGGTGGAACAATACCAGTAGAGACGATGTACATGTATTATTGATTGGAAACCGGCGAACAAAGGCATCTGGCTTCCTCCAGGAAATAGTAGGAAAATTTAAATTGGAAATTTTTCTTAGGACAATAAGATCTTCCGCCATTCACTTCTATATTCTCTGCAGCAACTATAGGACAGGAACCGATCGAAAGACGATCGTTCCGCCAACGAAAAAAAGGAAAAGGAAAAGACGATGTCACGGGATCATGACGAACCTAGACAATCAGAAGTCGAAATAAGAACAAGTAGTGCTGCAAGTTTAAGGAGAACGAAATAATGGATGAAAAGCAAAATTAAATGTCCACTCTTGGAAGAGGTATAGAGAAGAAGACGATGCCACGACGGAAGAATTCTCGAAATTAGAGTCCCGCCCGTGAGTAGAAAAGGCTTTAAGATTTATTCGCTAATAAACTAAGCTCAACTCTGAGGAGGAAGAGAGGAAAAGATATAATAGCGAAAAGACTAAAGTACGGGGGTAGGCGGCGGTTGGACGGAAGAGAGCTCTCTCTTTAAATTGCCTAAAGAGGATTGACAAAATTAAAACACAGAACGCTCCAGCACCGGAAGCCGACGACGTAGACGAGGACGATGAGGATGAACTAACTATATCTCTTGGGAAATTGAAACAATACTCGGTCGAAAGCGGCGGCGAGGAAAGGGTAGGGGCTGAGTTAAAGGATGCCGGAGGAAGAGTCGTTCTTTATTTGCGCCGATACGTAGGGAGGAAGCCTTAGAAACTTATCCTTTCCGTCGGTCGGTCGCCTTATTGAGGCGGAACTGTTCGTCGCTGGCGACCTTGAACGTTATTAGATGGAAATGAGTGCGTAATTAAACGATCTACCGTTAAATGAGAGACGTGAAATTGACGCTGTGCTACTTGGCCGGCGTTTCATTTGAAAATTATTAAATGAGACAAATAGGTTGGTGCCCTATCAATAGCGATTCAAAATCATTAAGGTAAATAGGAACTATGGAAAATTTCACATGGAACCATTATAAAGTTCAAGGAATACAAGAAAGATTTACTTAACATAGATCCAATAATAGATTGCTCCAAAGGTAGAATTTTAAGATTTCTACTTTGTATTAATGTTAATAAATTGACGAGTTTCTAAAAATTAAAAATTTCATTCAGAATTTAAATCCCCAAGTTTCTGTTAGGACACCCTTTTCACACCCTCCCATCTAAATATACCGAATTAACCTTCTCTGTTCAGCCGCCATATTTTCGCGAAGCAGGTTGTACGTTTTCATGCGGTTTCTCTATTAATTTGCGGACCCGTTATGCCGCAGCGGCAATGTAGAGTAGGCTCTAGAAGGAAAGGGTGTGGTTTACGCCGGTACGGGACGACGAAACCGACAGCGAAATGGGAAGCAGGAGAAACTTTTTGTGTGTTGACATTCTGGGGTGTTAATTCGCTCGCAGCATTGAACTGAAGGCTCGTCTTTCCAACCGAAGAAGGAACGAATGGGACGAAGAACGTAAGGGAGGGTGGGAGATGGATTGGCTGAAATTATAAAGCGATTATCGAATAATAATTCAACAGAGCCTGTAATTAAATTTTCCCTCGCGATTAGTAGTCGTTGTTTTGGAAAGTGCTGTACGAAACAATTTGCTAATGCGATTTTTTAATCGCGAGCATCTTGTTTGTCGCGTTTTTATTAATAGACCGTCATAAATTAAATGGTTCCTTTTTTAGCATTTTGTTTCTTCGAGTACCTTAAATAGAGGTCATTGTATTGTGTGTGTTCTCAGGATAACAAGTGATAAGACAAAATTCAAAAGCAAGGCGTTCGACTTAACTAACAATCAAATATTGGTATCTATAGATTACGCGGAAAAGCACTTCATTGGTTTGCCTCTTATTGCTTGCAATCTAGCAAGCAAGTAGTGGAGATTTAGAGACAGCGGTCGGATGCTTTGTTCCTTGATAGAGGAGTCCCTCAAAGGTCCACATGGGGCCTCTTACGTAAATGACCTGTAGCACATTGTAATACAGTAATGTATGCTGATGATTAGAGATGACAAAGGCATATTTTTTTGCAGCGACTAGACAGACTCGTGTTTTGTCGACTCTCGGGGAAACCCTCTATCATGAGACGAACAGGCACGAGTCTGTCTAGTCGCTGCAAAAAAGTAACAATTTCACCTGCCTTGGTCATCTCCACTGATGATATCAGCTTCCTAGTATCTGATGGGATTAGACAGCATTTAATTCTCCTAACACAGAGGCTTCTTAATGCTTCTCAACAAAGAGAAGCATTAAGAAGCTAATTTTTACGACGATTGTTAAAAAAAAAAGAACAGGTTTTCATGTATAAAGTTTAAAAAAATACCAAGTGTAACCACAATCTGAATTTTTTTTTAGTAGAAGGTTCCCTTGTAGAAGTAAGTGATTTAGGACAAAAAACAAACCACTCTGCATCATATTTGACTCATAGGATAGACAGCATTTCCATAAACTACAAGAAATGACATTCTTCCTCCCCTGTTAAGAACCACAAATTACTCTACGACCTCATATTTGCTTCGCAAAATCGCTGCTCGTTTGTTCAGCATATCAGATGAATATAAACACGGCCGTTTTACGAAATCGTGGGAAAAAATGATGCCCAGTAGATACGTCCGTAAACCAGCGCAACCATTGCGAATTCATTACACAAACGAACACCATCCGCCCTTAATTCTATCGAATAAATCTCTCCTGTCTGAAGCCTGACGTTCCTTCGGCTATTTTTTTAAAGCGACCATGCGCAAATGGCCGGCAATCAGGTAGAGCTACTCCGTCGGAGTATGCAATGGGCATTCCGCAGGACCCTCCGGCGTTGCCACCATATATCACTTCAGCGTTGTCCAGAAAAGAAATCGCCTCGAATAACAGAAACGCCAGATAGATGAAGCGTTCAAAATGAATCCGGTAGGCTGACGTTGCTAAAATTGCGGCTCGTTTAGTCCAAAAAGTTTGTTTAAAAACGTAAAAAAAAATCGCAATGCTTAGGAGTTTATTTTATATTGATGATTCTATGCAATCGAGTGTATTATAAATACCGCTGATTGGATACATATCAATTACAAATACGCCAACAATGCGATTTATGCGTGGATGTTTACTGTAAATAATTTGAACGATTTAGTATTGGTATGAACGGGAATTTTAAACGGATACATTTTAAGTATGCGCGCTATATTGGAGCGAATATACGTAATTATCGTGGATCGCCACGTTTTAATGGAACGGAAATTCGCGTAAAGTTTGTTTTTGTATTTGCCTATTATGTTTATTTTGATCATTAAATATTGCTTTTATTTAATAAATTACTACCGCGGATAAACAATAACATAATCAAAACATAAATTCAATTTAAATTTCGAGACCAAATAATGTCATAAACATACAGAAAATTATATTCATATCAAAATGGAAAATTCATTTTCAAAGATATGTACATTGTTCAATATATATGCTTCGTCTCGCATTGCTATTTGTTCAACTTAGTATTAAGGTCGAATATTAATAGGAACGTGTCTTATGATTCGCTTACTTCCAGTCTCAATCTTTCATAATTCATTATGCGCTTGCCGTTACGTTGTTGCAGCTGAAAATATCAATCCCTCATATCTTTTATATGTTGATATTAAATGTTGTCTCTTCTAAAGAAGAAAAAAAGAGAAAACGTCCAAGCATTTACGTTTGCCTTTTTTGTATACAGTTGTAAGTTTGCGAAGTGAAGCAATATTGATGGCCTTTCCCTCGTAGGTTCTCTAGTGGATTTTTGTATCTGTCTTACAGATTCCGGTAAGAATACTTTAATCAGGGAGAATGGTGAGCATGACTTTCTGCGCTTTGATGGAACTCTTTTAAATTTTGGTAATCGTGGAGATTCAGGACGACGATTTTCCATTGACCACCGGTGGCTTTCGGGCTGGTAATGGCGAACCCAAGATTGGTCTCCGGTGGTGATGTTTATGAGCATGTTGCGTACACTGCCGTTCAGAGAAGTTCGGTCGGTTATTAAAAAACATGAAAAGGTTACAGAAACAAACGAAACTAAAAACAAAATGCAATTTTATTGTATGTACAGGTAAAAAAGACAAAAATAAATACATAAAAAGCTATTCTGGCCTAATATAACTGAACATTATATTTTTTTTTCATCGAAAAAACCTCCTTTGCTGTTAATCACCGCTCGAACTATTCTAGGCATTCTTTCGATAAGTTTTGTTAAAACGGATTGTGGAATATTAATCCATTCATGTTGCAGAATATTCCGTAAATGTTCTTGTGAAGTTGGGCATATTTTTCGGATCCTCCCGTCCAGTTCATCCCACAACAACTCTATAGGGTTCAAATCTGGGCTTTGTGGGGGCCATGTCATTACTTCCCGGGTGTGCTGTTCTTCTTGCTCCTTTAGATAGTTCTTACACACTAACGCAGTGTGTTTTGGGTCGTTGTCATGTATGAATGTAAAGTTACGGCTTATTATACGCAATCCTGATGGCACTGCATGATTCTGGAGTATTGCAAAATAATTTTTCTTCCCCATTACACCCTGCACTCTGCATAAATCTCCCGTCTCGGCAAAGGAGAAACATCCCCACACTAACACAGAACTACGCCCTTGCTTCACTGTAGGCACAATGCAGTTCGGGATCACTTTTCGGTTTTAGATCTTCGGACATAAACTCGTCGATTTTGCCCAAAAACGTCAAACCTTGACTCGTCACTCCAAACCACGTGTTTCCAATCATCTAACGACCAATCTAGATGAGAACGGGCCCACTGTAGCCGTTTTGCTCTGTTACCTCGACGTAATAAGGGTTTTCGAATGGCAATGCGTCCATGAAGGTCCGCTTGTTGAAGTCGACGTTTTATCGTACCCGCCGAAACTTGTTCTTCACGGCCGCGATTGACTTCGGCTGCTATTTGTGGCGCTGTTAATTTTCTATTGCGTTTGCTTAATAATACAATTCTCAAATCTTCAGCTTTTGTTGTTTTCCTAGATGCTCCAGGATGAACACGATTTTCTATAGCTCCAGCTGTCCGATATCGCTTTATGATGTCATTTACTGTTGAACTTCTCATATTTATTTTTTCAGCAATTTGTCGCCCCGAATATCCTTCTTCAAACAGCGTAATAATGCGTGAACGTTTTTCTACACTTGCAGGCTTGCTACGTGCCATTCTGAAGTAAATTTTCGTGTTGGTTTTATTCACTGAACGGCAGTGTATATCCCTCCAAATATATCATTGCAATTGGATAAATCACATCCTTTGATTGATGATTTTAATTTACCGCAATTTGCGATGTTCCGCCTTTATTGAATTCACTTAATCTTAGGCAATTAAATTCAGTATTTAACTGTAATAATTGGCTTCTTGATTTAATCTTTTCGAAGCTATCGATTGTTCTTGCTGTTTCTGCTGATAGCAATAAAATTAGTTCGTTTTACTGCTGATGATGATAGCTCGTCCGTCTAGTACGAGTGAAGTATTGTGGCGAGGGCTTTAGTGAAGCGTTTCAGTGTTCCAGTGCCATAGAGATCAAATATTTGTTCGGTCTATCTCCTTTAGTCACACAATGGCGTTGTTAGAGATCCAGCCTTGCAAAAACTTTACAAGGGCGGATTTACTTGTCCATGTTATTTATTTTTTGAAATCCTGCATTTTTTTTTCAAAATTTGTTTCTAAGCGGAAAAGTATTTAAAATGTAACGTATTGTCGTATTTTAAACAAGGCTTTCATACCCTTTCGCAGTGAAAGTTGTAAATCAAATTAGAAACCGCTAATGAACGGTATTCGAAGTTAATATTTCATCTTACGATTACCCCTAACCGTAATTTTATGTATAATCGATATTTACGGTAGACTTCTATGTGTATACAGAAATATAGTATCTACAAAAGAATACCGTAATGTAGAACAAATAAACCGGGCACACGTCGTCGCTACCAGCAACAATAAACTGGCAGTTTAGATGGTTATCGCGTAAAACGACATAATTTATTGACGATTTTTACTACACTCCATAAACCATCATTGTTACATCATTACGTGACAAGTCCTTCACTTTTTTTTTTTTCGTATTTTTTTTTCTCCCTAAATATAAGGTGTATATTCTCTGACAATTGTTTATGAACGCCGATGTATTTGAATATGCTGAAGATAACGTACGCATTGTTTGTGATACTATTTAATGTACAAAATAGGGAGATAGTCCTGTATACTCCGGAAAATATTAAATTTATAAATTTATTAAAATGAACTTATTTATCATTCGAAATCTGCAAGGTAACTTGGGTAACAGGGAAAAATGGAAAATAAGGGTAAACTAATTTAAATAACAATTAAATGAAGAGGATGTCACATTAATTTCGGGGAATTTTAGAAAACTTTATTCACAAATTTGGATGAAATTCGGTAGTTTTCTGGACGAGTGTGTTAAGGCTTATTATTATTTATATATTTTTTTATTAATAAGCATCCGTGCGATCCGAACAATAGTGTCCTTACGTAATTAGAACAATAAGATTTTAACGAACCTTTTCCTTTAATTCAATAGGTGCATTATCTGCCGTCTCCAGATCTTCTTGGCATAGACGACAGAATTGAGCTTTAGCTCCTCCTAGATCATATGACATATGATTTTTAGGGTCCGTTAATGAGCTAGTATGTGAGAATCATCTCTCCTAAAAGATAGCACCGCCTTTGTTGCCCTTGGCAAGCCTCCTGTGAATGCTTTCGTTTAATTTTGTCACGCAGTCGAACACTGTGATACTGAAATACTGAAGCTCATCGCTAAAACCCTTACCAAAACACTCCGCTACCACTAGATGCATGTTTCACCATCATCTTCAGCAGTAAAACTGAGCTGCTAAAGTGTTGTGGTCAGTGTTTTAGTGAAGCGTTTTACGGGCAAGTTTTGCTGGTACGAGGCCCTTCCAGTTCCTAATTTTCTGATTTTAAAGTTCCCTTTAAAGACCACAGCAGAGGTTTAGCCCTCAAACAAGCATATTGGTTGCACCTTTCAGCAATTCATCGACATTTTCGTTTGCCTCAATTTCGTAGTGGCCTAGCACCCATTTTAGGGGGTAACATAATTTTCGCATCTTGCTTGCTTTAGATTCTGTGCACATCAAATTTGATCGACAGCGAATATATTTATGGTTACATCGAATATCCCTTTTTCGAAGTTCTTTTTGGCGCATAAATTTAAAGTAAAAATCTCTGCTTGAAGCAAAGGAACAACCGGAACAGCTATGAGGTCAGTTTATCGACGAAAGATAAGAAATAGCTAGAATAGAAAATGGAATAGGATGATTAAATTATGGTTTTCTTTTTAATTCTTAATAAACGACAGCACCTTGAAGGAAAAATAGTCAGAAATTAGAGCATTTTTAATGTTCGCTTATTTTTTCGTCAACAGATTCCCGGGCCATTTAAGAAGGCTGGTAGAATGTCGTCTGAACGTTTAATATTCTACTGTAACAATAGAATATGAAGAGCTAAAAACGAAACAATGCAACAATGTTCTCTCACCCGCTATAATTACAGTCCTCACGGTTACGAGCCGCGCGTACTCGCAATACAATTACCCTAAAGCTTCCCTTAATCACTGTGTTTATGCGAGTTCGAAGGTTATGGGCACCAAAACTTACTTATTGCCATTGTTAATGGAGCGTGTTCCAGCTTGCTACACAGTTTCTAAAACACTACAGCGTTACCAAGTTCCTGCTATCCGGTTTTGAGAGGGCTTCGTAGAACAAGAGAGCTAACGCGTCTGATGAAAAGCGTACGTACAGTGTGAAGCGATATGTCGCATAGTTTTGTAATTCCTTTTACGTTAAAATACCTCTATTTCAGTATTATAAATTTCACGCTCTAGTGTTAGCGTTTCCTAAAGGATAATATAGCGCTGCACCGGTTTGGTTCTCTGTGTTTGTTTTATTAAAGGAAGTACTTATATAGGTGGTTTTGTATATCCAAAATGTTAATGTAATTAATGAGTTTCCTGAAACGACAGCATATTAATTTCCTGCGTGATTGTATTATTATATATTACACAGCGTATCCATATATAGCATTTTCTCATCGAAAGTAATTACAGAAAAATTGCTGCGTATCGCCCCGATGGCTGCTCCACCCTCACTATCTTCCTTAATACGCTTAAGAACAATTTGTAACGGGAGGACCGGAACCCCGGATTCCTTTTCCGAGAATTTTAACCGTTTTAAGTGCCTCAGTTTACATTAAGAGGATTACCGTCTTAATTCTCTTGGGGTAGTGGATGGAAAAGATGGTTCCCCTCTAAGACGGAATATAATGCATTACCCGTTATTAGGGTGACATTATTTAATAATCTCCGCTACTTTATTCTGAGTACTGCTCGGTGTGATCCTTCATCCGGGCGAATCCCTTCCGGTGGGTCGAAGCTTTTATAGTTCTTGTTAGGGGATGCAATTTAAACTTCGATATTATTGAAGTATAAACGTATTTCATTATAATAATGATCGTAACATCCAAATGCAGTGTTGTGCAGGTCTTCAATTTTTTCAATCCATCACTGCATTGAAAATTTTAAACTTCACGTTGGGAACTTAATGTAACATTCACGTCATATTTAGCGTATTCGATATAAAACAAAATTAATTCAAATTAAATAAACGTACGCTCAACGGGTAAACATATGGTTGTTCCCTCATGTAAAATAAACTTGTCTGTAACAAACAACGAGGATTGCGGTTGCCGAACTGCGGAGCATCAATATGAGCATGCCCAATGTTTTTCGATGTATTTGTTCATTTATTTATTTCGACGATACATATTGACAAGTAATTATTTTCTATTTAACGTTAATTGAAAAACAATAAATGAGCAGAAATTTGTTATATTTTATTTAGATTGGTGCCTGATTTGCAAAGCTAACTTTAACTGTTGATAAATAGAAATTTCGTGTGGATGTACACTGCCGTACAGTGAAGTTCGGTCATACAATAAAAATCTATTATATCACACTGTATACAATTATTAATACATAAAA
>LR737386.1:2067422-2106364 GCA_902655005.2 Marronus borbonicus
GAAAATTAACAGCGCCACAAATAGCAGCCGAAGTCAATCGCGGCCGTAAAGAACAAGTTTCGGCGAGTACGGCAAAACGTCGACTTCAACAAGCGGACCTTCATGGACGCATTGCCATTCGAAAACCCTTATTACGTCGAGGTAACAGAGCAAAACGGCTACAGTGGGCCCGTTCTCATCTAGATTGGTCGTTAGATGATTGGAAACACGTGCTTTGAAGTGACGAGTCAAAGTTTGAGGTTTTTGGGAAAAATCGACGAGTTTATGTCCGAAGATCTAAAACCGAAAAATTATCCCGAACTGCATTGTGCCTACAGTGAAGCAAGGGCGTAGTTCTGTGTTAGTGTGGGGATGTTTCTCCTTTGCTGGGACGGGAGATTTATGCAGAGTGCAGGGTGTAATGAGGAAGGAGAATTATTCTGCAATACTCCAGAATCATGCAGTGCCATCAGGATTGCGTATAATAAGCCGTAACTTTACATTCATGCATGACAACGACCCAAAACACACTGCGTTAGCGTGTAAGAACTATCTAAAGGAGTAAGAAGAACAGCACACCCTGAAAGTAATGACATGGCCCCCACAAAGCCCAGATTTGAACCCGATAGAGTTGTTGTGGGATGAACTGGACAGGAGGATCCGAAAAATATGCCCAACTTCACAAGAACATTTACGGAATATTCTGCAACATGAATGGATTAATATTTCACAATCCGTTTTAACAAAACTTGTCGAAAGAATGCGTAGAATAGTTCGAGCGATGATTAACAGCAAATGAGGTTTTTCGATGAAAAAAAAAATAATGTTCAGTATGTTATATTAGGCCAGAATAACTTTTTATTTATTTATTTCTGTCTTTTTTACCTGTACATACAATAAAATTGCATTTTGTTTTTAGTTTCGTTTATTTCTGTAACCTTTTCATGTTTTTTACCAACCGGCCGAACTTCTCTGAACGGCAGTGTACGTGTTAGAACAATCTTTTAATCCAGTTATGACATCATACAATTTCGGTGCTATAAACATAGCACATCTCTATAAGATCGATGTCTTTTGTGAAGAAGAAATAGTATTTTCTATATCCGGTGTCACAAGCTTGTGGAAAACTTACGCAAAGAAACGTAATGAAATTGAAAAGCAAAATAGAGTACTTACTTCCAAGACATGCACCTAGCCATTAAAATTTCTTGCAAGCTCTCACATTTACAATGAGAAGCTTATGTTTTCATCAGGAAACTCCAAAGATATTTTAGAATATGGTGCAGCAATAAAATCATCATTCCAACATTAATAACGGTACTAGGGTACTAGGAATTTATGACACTTACTAGCATGCTGCTTGAGAGAAATTTGCATTTGTTTTTAAATCTACAAGCATCGTAAACTTGATCGACCCCCATCAAAATTCATTCCCCATATCGTAGCATCAAAATTTACTATCTCGTACGTATTAAACGGGTGCCCTCTACTTCCCTCTCAAACACTCTCAATTCCAATAACAAAAGTCCGTCGCCCGATATTTTAAACTTTAATATCCGATCGGAGCGGACGATTTTGTACGTAACGGACATACATACCTTCAACATCTAACGCAGGCTTGCGAGCGCTACGTTTCGCCTCATAAATCGTACATCAGCGGCGAGAAAAAAAAGAGATGAACCGAATTTGATATCGCTACTACTGCCACCTAGGAAAAATTGAAATTTCGCTGTGACCCAGTGAGCGTAATATATGGCAGGCCTGGGAAATACCATAAATAAGAGCATTCCTTATATGTTTTCGGTTTATATGCGCTCAGAAGAAACTGTAAGGATGACGCGTCTTGTCCATCGCGCGGATGAAATATTGGAAAGGTGCGACTCCGTTCTGGCGCGATGGAATTGTCGAGAATTTCGATGAGGGTGAGCCAAAAACATAGCGAATGTGTTATTCTATGTTGGGAGTGTCAATGTTACTTTTACATCAGTAATTATTACGCAATGGAAGGTAGACTTTCACATTATTTCAAGAGATTCGGCAAGAAAGATTGTAGCATTAAAATACCTTTCTTTATACGATAAGGTTTTAGTAAATAGATTTTATTATTGCAAGAAGAAAAAAGATGTTATGTGTTAACAGAAACTTATTGATCCTATAGTATATAAACTGGTGATGTTGAACATCTTTTGATAGTGAAAATAGCATTTCAGTTAATAAATATGCAACTCAAAATTGTGCAAACAAATGTATAACACATCAAAAAGTGCTTACAAACAACAACCAAAATAATGCCAATATAGGTCACGGTATTGGTGAAATCACTCCCGCCAAAAGCAATTGGAAGAGGCAAAGTACTAGTCATAGAGCAGGCTTTCTGCCTACTCAGCGTCATCAGCATTGCAGCAAACACAAATTATACATCGTTCTAAAGCTTAATAAAATAGTTTCCTTTCACAATATAGAAAGGCTAATTTCTAACTTTGAGCGCCAACTTCTCCAAATAATTCCCGAGAATTACACACCTCCACCACCAGTTGTTAGACCCTTAAGAGCCATTCCACGTGGTCATTCACCTGTAATTTCCTCCAACTAAACGCTCCTTTCTCCTTTACACTACTTGCCGCGTATTTACTGGCTGCTATTGGCGTAGATCAAAGCCCCCGTTAGTTGCCAGTTGCTTTTTAAATCACGTTTCATCCTAAATTGACGTTAATTATTGTAATTTATAATTAATCAGAGTGCATGCTAGGCTTCATCGTTACGCGTTGCAATTCTTTATTTCTTTCACGCCGATGTACTCTCCTCGTGCCCGAGTTTCCCCCTTGATTCGAGCGGTAATTAGCGAACTTTGTACAAAGCTGCAAAATAAGACTTCAAAAAGTGCGCTGTAGTGGATGTGGTGCAGAGTTAGGTCACCTGAATTCGATACGATTTAATCTCGCAGATTGGTAAGGTGCTAATTGCGCTAATTGTGGAAAGGAGGTGATTAGCCCTATGTAGGGGAGCAGGCAATAATGGTGAAAGAATGGGATATCTTGGAGATTTTATGTACTTTATGCGGTATTATACTGTAAGGAAAAAAAAAGCTTTGTTTGAAATAAACTCTGGAAACTTGGTAATACACTAAACCCGACTGAAATATTTTTTTTTAATAATTTGACACTTTGAATTGAAGACTAAATTCGGTCTTCGGTTGAAGATGAGGATCGACGCATCCTTGAAACAGCTGTCCCGGATTAATCAATTAAACGAGTGTGGTACGGAGTGTGCCGATTTTTTGTGTTGTTAGGACATTATTCTTTTATTTATTTATTATTTTTATACTACAATACATATACAATATGACGAGCAGTGTTTTTATTTACTTACATTTATTGTTATTTTGATTCTTATGATTCATTCTATAGTCCATGAAGCTTAAAAACTCTTAATTTTCGACTGCTTTTTTTTCGATTTCATAAATATTTTAACAGTAAAATGTAATATTTAGTACAATCGTTATTAATCAAAAGTTGGTAACTCATAATTAAAAAGAGGGACAAGTTTAAACACAGAAACTTTTATAGACGAGCTGGAAGCTAGTATCAAAATTGAATACTATAATTGCGAAAGAATTGAAAGATTTCTACTGTCTTCCGCGCTTCCCATAAAATTTTTAATTTCTTTGCCTGAGAAGTAATCAAGCAGAAACTTTCCTGATTCGCAGTTATCGCTTTTGAAAGACTTTAATTTGCCTGTAATTGTAATAATATTCTCGTTCGTTTCTTGCGAACTCAAATTGAAAATGTTCAACTTCTCAAAATGATCATTAAGAAACGCTATTCCCAACCAATCGTTAAGAAATTAAAGTCCGAAATTTTTAATATCGAAAAAGCATATTATTTCAGTTCGCGAAAAGATGTACTTTTCGTTTCGAGAGTCATAGCAGAGTGAACCGTGGTTTCGAATGCGATGCTGAAAAATCTGCAACGTGATCAGTGTGATATTATGAAATTTGCCATTTTAATATCGTTATCTTTCGTCTACAGGAGACCATCAGATAGAGATCTCTAGATAGAAATAGTCTGGGCTGATAAAGGCTTTTTTGATTGAAATTATTTCTTTCAGCAGCTCAAAATCATAACCCATGCATACAGTGCACAGCATTTAATGTGGTGTTCGTTTGAATATGGAACGCGTAGTTCTATATAAATAGTCTTATGATTATCTCACGTTTGTCTTTCGGGTGTTGTCGCGTACTTGATGTTTGACTTGACTTTCCGCTGATCCTGCTGTCAGCTTCTTCAGAAGCTTCTGATAACACCAGAAAGACATTTCTACTATCGATTACGGTCGTGAAAGCCTACACTTAACTATTTTACGTTTGCTTGTCTTGCATGAGGTAATGCAAGTGCAAGTGTACGTACCCAAACATCCATGAACGCTAGTCTAAACCCGGCTATTTTAAATGTGTACGACGGTGTATTTAGAAGCGATCACAAGCTTTTAAAACTCCTGGCCAGCAGCCGTTTCAGAATATTTACAGCGAGACAAGGCGCTTTCAAAGCGCTGTTCTATTAAATTTCAAGGGTCGTTAGCCGTTACTGCAGTCGTACATCTGACAACATTCGCTGAAGCTGTAATACAGGTAAGACTTGATATTTGCAGCAAACGACAGACATTAATTGGAACGAGGTGTAACACTTCGCGTTTAACTCGACAGTGGAAAGGGAGATGGAGAACTGGAGAAACGTTGCCGCTAAGGCAATGCCAATAACATTTAAATTCAAACCGTCGTCGCCGTCGTAGCGTCAGAATCCGACGGTTTTACTGTCGGAAATTTATCGGTCGGCTTGTAAAAGGGTTTGTCTTACAAAAACGACTTGACATCGCGATAACCCGTCATTTAAGTGCGGACGGAGAGATGGCATCGCACGAAGTTATGTTTAGTTTCTGCTATTCCCCCATAAGCCGGATCCGTAGTTTTGGAATTTTCTACCTTTAGAAAGGTAACTTACAGCTTATGGAAAATTGATTGTAAATATAAAAAAGTTTCGCAAACGAAACGAAAAGTGACCAAAACTCATACGTTACGCTTCTGAAAACTGCTAATTGTTTTATTATCCAATTAGCATTTGTTTTATGGCAACACTCACGTCTATAAAAGTTGCTGACCCATCTTCATTATGCTGTCAGCAAGTTATCTTCATAAAATTTAATAACGGCTTTAACAAGATACACCAGCGACAGCGGCTAGCAACACACAACACGTTATCAGAAACTGCTCAAAGTCTGCAGCAAACATCCGAAAAAAAAAGTTGGACCACTCCGACCCCCTTTTCCCATCTAAACTCGGTAAACTCACAGCATAGAAGCAGCGGTAAGAGCAGCAGAACGGAGCGAATACCGCCATCTGGCGGTAATATTTACGAGAAAAAGGGAGAGAGAGAGTTGGCCGCGTGTATGTTCTAAACATTACACACGACGGCATGCAGCAGCATCGAAAGCTCAAACTTCACAAATATTCCGCTCGTGTTTAAATCGCCCCCTATCCCGCCTTCACAGCCTCTCGAGCAAAATCTATAAAGTTTTGCCGGCGGCGAAACCTTTAATTCCCATACTACGGGTTACCTCGCCGAACAACACATCCCCTTATTCGACGATGCAGACACGACACACAATGCGCGAACTGATTTGTCGGAGTTTCCGTTTGTAGTTTTCGAGGTGACAGATGGTGCCGTTTTGGTTCTTTCGTCCCGCCAAGCTCCGTAGTTTGCGACGTATCGTCGACGGTTCTCCGCCTATGCATTATTTTTTCCTCGTTCGAGGAGAAAAAAAAAAAGCTGCGCAAGACACGGGGGGAATACCTTATGGTGATATATTGTAAAAGCGAAGTTAGCAGTGGGAAGTTGTTTTTCTGTGCCATCTAGTAGTACCTTTCAAAAAGTTATGCAAATCTTTTTATGTACTTTCCAAATTACCTTTGCGGTATGCTAGAGATCTTAGCTTAATCTTAATTCGTCATTGCTAACTTGTCATACATTCTGTCACCTCTCTTTTTTTTGATCTGTCTAATTCGTCATAGAGTAATTTTGTTTCATCCATTGTAACTACACGAAACGGAATCTGATAATACAGTCATCCTCACCAGTTCGGTTTCCGACAAGGACTGTCGACGGATTCTTAAGCTTTGGTTTCCTTGACGACAAAGGAGCTGTCGATTTCACCTGCGTTCTCCGCTCGGACAGTGACCAGGAACTGGTCCGAATTATAAAGATCTGCTGAAGTGGTATCATCCGATCGGTCCCTGGAAGCCGCCGTGTGTCTCCTTTTCTTTTTAACATCTATATGGCAGATATTCTGACAATCTATGGAGTCAAATTAGCTACATATGCTGACAACAACGCACTAAAGCGAGAAGCATGCAACACCGTACATGCAGAGAGATATGGAAGTTGGAGACTTGCTTAACCTGTTAAAGAATTTACGATACGCTTCACAGAAGTTTTCGGGCAGTTTACAACTAGCTGGTCCGACCATACAAAGTACCTGGGACTGAACCTCGCTTGGCGGCTGCTGTGGCGAGAACAGATCCAATATGCCAAGATCCAGAGTGGGATTCTGATTACTCTATTCAACTTGTATCAATAAAGCTTCGATGCCGACAAAGCAGCGATTCATTTTATTTTTTGTCAATATTCATGTTGTAATTCCAAAGTGGTTAAAAATTTATTTTTCGGGAACAACATGAGATTTTTTTTGACCATTTAACGTACTACTTATAATAGAGGAAAGAGTTTTTCAACGGAGACAACATGGTTAGCAGTATTTTTATAAGCGATGTTTTGGAGTTACTCATTTGTTTGTTGAGAAGCAGCATTATTTTCACTGCTGTTGGTGAATTTGAAAACTTGCTCCCCCTTTAAATTATGCTGTATATCTGCTTACTTTATAATAAGTTAATTTTCATATCTTTTACATCTCCAATTCATCACAGTTAATCCAAAATCCGCAAATTACCCTACTATAATAAATCTATTACCTAAATCTTTCCTAAAATCCCTACTGGGGAGCACAGCTAACAACTAAACTAACCGCCCTAAATCAACCCATGCGCTCCAAGCCCGTGCAAGCAAGTGGGGAGCATACCTTAGCCCTACGCGCACCCACTTTTTGCGTGTGATTTCTCGGTTAACCTACCCTTTCTTTCTTCCCTCCTCACCGTCTTCCACCGCACGGGCATCAGGCGCCCTATTTAACATATTTTCGACAAAGGATTTCTAATCCTCTCCTACATATTCAGTTCAGGTGGCGCGCTGTCGGTCGTGGGTGGAAATCACCTTCTGCAACCCCTCATTCGGTCAGAACGGGAGAGGAAGTACCGGAGTTGCCTCCCGTTCTACGCAGGACCGACAGCAACGCCCGGATTATTAAAATAGTTGGAAAATTTGGAATGAAACTGCGTACCAGCTCGCTTAGTTATCATTCCGCTTTGGTGTTTCTGGAATGCCTACGGTTTAAGCTCCGCCGTACGGCGCGGTATGCGTAAGTGTATGGCGAGCTGAATGTTGAATTCAACACGGGAAGCCGTTTAATTTGCACTGGGAGCGAGCTGTATTGTTTTATTTGTCACGGAATTATGATGGATGGCGTGCGTGGATTTCGAATTCTAATCGATGTGGTTTAAAAAAGGACGTAAAATGTTAATTTGCACATACGTTTGTAGAAATAAATCGTTCTACAGCGGTAGCTTCTTTTTTCAAATATTTACTAAGCCAACGAAATCGTTGTGAATTATTTGATAACATAACGCAAACTGTGAGGCAATAAGAAAAAAGATTAGAACAGCGATAAAAATGTATTTTTTCAATGTACCATAGGTTCCTTGCTTAATGCATTATAAAAAGATGCCTTTAGTTTGTCTGCAAAATACCTTTCCACGGCCACTATAAGCTCGTCATCGACCTTAAATTTAGCCTCATTAAGGATGTAACTGATTACCAGCTTAAAAATTATATACACTGCCGTTCAGAGAAGTTCGGTCGGTTGGTAAAAAGCATGAAAAAGTTACAGAAACAAACGAAACTAAAAACTAAATGCAATTTTATTGTATGTACAGGTAAAAAAGACAAACATAAATAAATAAAAAGTTATTCTGGCCTAATATAACATACTGAACATTATTTTTTTTTTCATCGAGAAAACCTCCTTTGTTGTTAATCACCGCTCGAACTATTCTAGGCATTCTTTCGATAAGTTTTGTTAAAACGGATTGTGGAATATTAATCCATTCATGTTGCAGAATATTCCGTAAATGTTCTTGTGAAGTTGGGCATATTGTTCGGATCCTCCTGTCCAGTTCATCCCACAACAACTCTATCGGGTTCAAATCTGGGCTTTGTGGGGGCCATGTCATTACTTTCAGGGTGTGCTGTTCTTCTCGCTCCTTTAGTTAGTTCTTGCACACTAACGCAGTGTGTTTTGGGTCGTTGTCATGCATGAATATTAAGTTACCGCCTATTATACGCAATGCTGATGGCTCTGCGTGATTCTGGAGTATTGCAAAATAATCTTCCTTCCTCATTACACCCTGCACTCTGCATAAATCTCCCGTCTCGGCAAAGGAGAAACATCCCCACACTAACACAGAACTACGCCCTTGCTTCACTGTTCGCACAATGCAGTTCGGGATCACTTTTCGGTTTTAGATCTTCGGACATAAACTCGTCGATTTTGGCCAAAAACCTCAAACTTTGACTCGTCACTCCAAAGCACGTGTTTCCAATCATCTAACGACCAATCTAGATGAGAAGGGGCCTACTGTAGCCGTTTTGCTCTGTTGCCCCGGCGTAATAAGGGTTTTCGAATGGCAATGTGTCCATGAAGGTCCGCTTGTTGAAGTCGACGTTTTACCGTACTCGCCGAAACTTGTTCTTCACGGCCGCGATTGACTTCGGCTGCTATTTGTGGCGCTGTTAATTTTCTATTGCGTTTGCTTAATAATACAATTCTCAAATCTTCAGCTTTTGTTGTTTTCCTAGATGCTCCGGGACGAACACGATTTTCTATAGTTCCAGTTGTCCGATTTCGCTTTATGATGTCATTTACTGTTGAACTTCTCATATTTATTTTTTCAGCAATTTGTCGCCCCGTTTGAAGAAGGATATCTTCAAACAGCGTAATAATGCGTGAACGTTTTTCTACACTGGTAGGCTTGCCACGTGCCATTTTGAAGTAAATTTTCTTAAAACTTTCGCGCAAAAACGACAGATGCACACCAACACTCGTTTAACAGTAAAATGAAGCAAATTTATATCTTTACGCCTGTGATAAATAAACAAGAGTAATACTGCGGTATACTTCCTAAATGTATTGTTCGTTGATAATCCCCAAACCACCCGTTCTAAAAGATCGGTACTTCCGAGAAATTCTTGGAATGATAATAAAAGGGACTTTATTGTGTTTGTCGCAATATTTCTACTTTACATAATAATTTATGGCTTTAATCCCTTAGAAAAGAGTGTATGCTTAATATTTTTCTAATTTTATGTATTAATAATTGTGTGATACAGTGTGATATAATAGATTTTTATTGTATGACCGAACTTCACTGAACGGCAGTGTATATTTAAATATTTTGTTAGTTATAAGTCTGGCGGGACCTATATTTTCGCCATTTTCTTTTGTGTTGGCTTATGCAGGCACTATTATAATGCAATAACACAAAGAAACGTTATTATTATTATTAAGAATTGAATTATTACTGTTGCAAATTAATAGCAAAGCAATATAATCTTTCATATATTTAAATCAATGAGCTATTCGTACGACGTGAGAGATGGGGAACCAATTAAACAAGAACTCATTAGCGGAGTGGACAATTTCTCCTACTATACATTGAAAGTAATTAATTTTGATTCTAGAATACTAATTCGCGGCATTGATAGGCAAATTAGCAACGCTATTAGGTACCAGATTATCTCTCAAACTAATCCTTTCGATAGGAAACTAACAATGTACGTAGATGAATACGTAGAAACGATGTCAATATTGCCAATTTGCTTTGTCAATATTCTCTTTCTCATATAATCACGTACATACCTACTCCTTGCCAATCAACTATTAATCTAGTAAGACCTCTAGACGGTGCCGTTTATTGACGCAGTATCGTAACGTTCGCCCTTTCATAAGAGAGATCAAGACGTGCAACTCTACGTAGGAAGATATCCGCTAAAGCGGAACTATTCCGCCCGTTTCTCGCAAGCAACTAATTTGGATCGTATGTTATTAGGAAAGGGGCACCATGTGTAAACAAAACGTAATATATATGTATGTATTCGCGTTAATTGTCTCTATATACGTAATTGTGAAAGTCTTTCTCGTCATTTCCCTTATTAGTTGCTCCCCGAGGGACCCTACACGGATGTTTCCCCGCTCCATTTTCCCGCGTAGGTCGCGGTGCGTGAGTGGCGTGCTCCCCTTCCCCGAAATAGGCCGAGCGTTTGAGAAAATTGCCAACCCTTAACTACCTGTATATATTTATATGTGTTTCACGCTATTATCGACTGTGCACGCTCTTTGTATCTTATAGCGCATACAAACGGAGGGGGGAATATATACGTGGGAAAATGGGCATGTTATTCTTGGCGCACCCTAATAAAGGTGATCCCCTTTATCTTTATATTTAGGATGTGCCTTTCCTATTTCGGAAAGGCCTTAGATAAATTTTAAAAAGGATAAATATAAACGTTATATTAATAATTAATATATTGGATGGTGCCAATAAATGATTAGTTTACATGTGGGTGATTTAAATATACGCTGCCGTTCAGTGAAGTTCGGTCAGACAATAAAAATCTATTATATCACACTGTATACAATTATTAATACATAAAATTAGAAAAATATTAAGCATACACTCTTTTCTAAGGGATTAAAGCCATAAATTATTATGTAAAGTAGAAATATTGCGACAACCACAATAAAGTCCCTTTATTATCATTCCAAGAATTTATCGGAAGTACCGATCTTTTGAAACGGGTCGTTCGGGGATTATTAACGAACGATACATTTAGGAAATATACCGCAGTATCATTCTTGTTGATTTATCGCAGGCGTAAAGATATAAATTTGCTTCATTTTACTGTTAAACGTGTGTTGGTGTGCATCTGTCGTTTTTGCGCGAAAGTTTTAAGAAAATTTACTTCAAAATGGCACGTGGCAAGCCAACCAGTGTAGAAAAATGTTCACGCATTATTACGCTGTTTGAAGAAGGATATTCGGGACGACAAATTGCTGAAAAAATAAATATTAGAAGTTCAACAGTAAATGACATCATAAAGCGATATCGGACAACTGGAACTATAGAAAATCGTGTTCGTCCCGGAGCATCTAGGAAAACAACAAAAGCTGAAGATTTGAGAATTGTATTATTAAGCAAACGCAATAGAAAATTAACGGCGCCACGAATAGCAGCCGAAGTCAATCGCGGCCGTGAAGAACAAGTTTCGGCGAGGACGGTAAAACGTCGACTTCAACAAGCGGACCTTCATGGACGCATTGCCATTCGAAAACCCTTATTACGTCGGGGCAACAGAGCAAAACGGCTACTCTTCTCATCTAGATTGGTCGTTAGATGTTGGATGGAAACACGTGCTTTGGAGTGACGAGTCAAAGTTTGAGGTTTTTGGGCAAAATCGACGAGTTTATGTCCGAAGATCTAAAACCGAAAAGTGATCCCGAACTACATTGTGCCAACAGTGAAGCAAGGGCGTAGTTCTGTGTTAGTGTAGAGATGTTTCTCCTTTGCTGGGACGGGAGATTTATGCAGAGTGCAGGGTGTAATGAGGAAGGAAAATTATTTTGCAATACTCCAGAATCATGCAGTGCCATCAGGATTACGTATAATAGGCCGTAACTTTACATTCATGCATGACAACGACCCAAAACACACTGCGTTAGTGTGTAAGAACTATCTAAAGAAGCAAGAAGAACAGCACACCCTGAAAGTAATGACATGGCCCCCACAGAGCCCAGATTTGAACCCGATACAGTTGTTGTGGGATGAACTGGACAGGAGGATCCGAAAAATATGCCCAACTTCACAAGAACCTTTATGGAATATTCTGCAACATGAATGGATTAATATTCCACAATCCGTTTTAACAAAACTTATCGAAAGAATGCCTAGAATAGTTCGAGCGGTGATTAACAACAAAGGAGGTTTTTTCGATGAAAAAAAAAATAATATTCAGTATGTTATATTAGGCCAGAATAACTTTTTATTTATTTATTTTTGTCTTTTTTACCTGTACATACAATAAAATTGCATTTTGTTTTTAGTTTCGTTTGTTTCTGTAACCTTTTCATGTTTTTTACTAACCGACCGAACTTCTCTGAACGGCAGTGTATATGCGTATATCAACAAAAATTACAACTAATGTATTTTCATCTGTCGGCATGGACTCCTTTTAGAACGACCCTGGAAGCTAACGTTCAGCAATACAAAGTATCGCCCTATTCGAGATTATCACAATAGCGTCCATATTTATCCATTATTTCCGTTCTGGGAAACAATAACCCCGATAAACATTGATAAACGAGACACGTCAAACACAGCACTGCATCAGTTCACCCGTTCTATAAACGTTGCATACTGCGTAAGACGTAACCTATAGCTCATAACCCATTTCACGCTCGAAAACTTGAATTATGATCCCCTTTACTAGACGGTAGGCTATTATCTTTGAAGACCAGTCCGTCTGCCTCTCGGTACGCTTCACCGCAAAGCCAATTGCAAAGAGAACCGAAAGCCGTAGTCCGATGCCAGTCGGCTAGCCGTTGACTGAACGCGCCTGCAACGTTATTAGGAGCAACTGACCCGAAAGAGGCCACCCATTCCTCTTAAGTACCTAAATAAATCTTATCTAAATGTAGCAGTAGAATAATTTCCAAGCGCTTCCGCACTGGTGTACGCCGAAATTGGTAAAAGAGAAGTGTGTACCCTCGTACTATTGTAGCTCTGTGTTATAACAGTGGTATTATCTTCTGTTCTTGAATTGGAATTAAATTCAAGACCCTTACACGTTAGAAGGGTGTAATGGACGCTTGGATGGTTGTAATTCTATATCTAATTGATTGTTTGAAGCAGATGGTAATAATTCGTTGCCAAATAGCCCTCCATTTGCCATGATACTTACTAATCTGCTACTAATCTCACACAATACAGGATATTAAGAGTTTTAATATTTTTTTTCCATACACAATATTGTACTCGGGGGGAATAATCCTGCTCTAGTAGGTGATGAATTTTCTGGGAAATAAAACGGGTGAAGAAGCTGTTCTTTGAGGACTTGTCTAACTGATTCGCGGTTAACATTACGCTCTGCTCATTTTCGGATTATTTTCTGCTACTTGCAAAACAGCTTCTTCGTTTATATAACAATACGATGAGTTCTGGTAATCCCACTATTAACTTTTACTTGTTCGAAACAGCTATCTTCTGCTAAACGCACGCCTACGCACGTCAATAAATGCTCTATGTACCATTTTAATGGATCGAGACAGATTCTCTCTCGATAGGTAAATCTAAGAAGGCGTAGTGCAGCTTAGAATATATTGCTATAACTGGTGCACTTCTCTTTGCAGACAGTGTATATTCATTCTTTACCATTCAACCTTCATGACTGTATATGTGAGACCAATAAATACAATCGATCTCGAATTTGATTTCCGTATTACCTGCGTGCCATTTGAATTTTCCGGCAGAATATTTAGCAAATTCGCTGCATACCCCTCTCGGCCGTTATTAAATTCCAGCTGCGCCGGCGGTGCTTTTTCCGCCGAACGCTCGTGGAAACGTATTTTTCACGCCTGAAATTCCATCGTCAGTACGAAACTCGAACTTTCCTTATTTAGCGTTTCGACAGAAGCGAACAAAAAAATAAGCTGCAGTAGTTATACGAGACGAATGGCGTGCCGTAAAAATGAGAGACGAACTGGAATGGGTAAAATATGAAGAACAAAAGAACAAACACGCTACATCTCAAAAATTTGTTAAATATGTTTGTTTCTTCTTTTATACATTTTTCGCCAGGTACTTTGGAAGTTTGCTAGAAATAGCTTCTTTGTGGAAAAGCAGACGTTGTTTTTAATTAAAATTCTAAACATAAAATGGCGGGAATGAAGTATGTTTAATAAAGTAGAGGGTCCATTTGTGAGCTACAGACTTTACCAAATTCCTTGATCTCTGTAGGTGCCTTGAATAATATGATATGACGGAGTAAGAGCGATAGACCTGTTTTAACTCGCTATTTTTTAATATTACTTTCCTATCTATTTTATCATAAGCAAAGAAAGCTTTCAGCCTAGTATCTTCATAGCACACCCATTAAGTTATCCATCTTTCGCTCATCTTCAGCAGTAAAGCTGAACTGGTTCACTTTCAGCGTTGTAGTGCTTGCGTATGTCATTTAGCATATATTCTACCAGAAGTAATAGCGTTACCAATTTTCTGAGTTTGAAAACTTGCACATGACTTTTATTAGCTTTTTAACTAATCTGAAACTTTTTAATTCGCTCCATGCTCCATATTTTATTTACATATATACAGCTCTAAACTTCGTAACGTAACTGCTCCGTAGCAATAACATGCATGCAGTAATTGAAAAACACATCTATACTTCCGCTTGGCAGCTGCATAGATGGCATCGCCGCCGCGGCCTGCCGCTGAAAACTGCCTCAATATTCCTCATTAGGTGTTCAATTTTGTTGAAACGAGCGGGAAGAAATAAACTTAAATAAAGCAGTCGATCAGTATGCATAGGGTTCAGTGTAGCGAACGTAACATTCGGAGTCTTCTGCATGCTGGGACTACCTGACACACCGCTGAATTCCGGTAGATACTTCGTTTCAATCAAGTTGAAATTCTCGTAGCAATAAAGGGAGTATGCTTATGCAATAGGTAAATTTTATGCAAGTTTCTAATGAGTTTTAAAGGAATTAAATTAGATTTTACTTCATTATTGCTTCGTACAAAAGTTTTGTACATTAGGAAGCTCATTGTTTCTTATTGGAGTACCTGTTTCTAAAGTAGAAAAAGAAGATGAGTGGAATGTCATTTTTATTGATGAAAATCTGCAATTTATTTTTTCATTTGAAGAAACTAGGTAAGCACCAGAAGACCCGATTATATTTCAGGCGTGATGGAAATAAAATAATCACCATGTATTTCAACATATTTTTTACATCTTAAAATTAACGTCGAAGACCCTTGGAGAAATAGTCAATTTGCAATTTTTTCGGCAAAATGTTCCACAGCAGCCACCTGCAACTCTTCGTCTTTGTCAAATTTTTTACTCCGAATACCTTCTTCAATTTTTGAAAATAGCTAATAGTCACTGGGGGCTAGGGTGGATGAGGAAGTCCTTCACAGCAAGCTGGGCAATTATGGCCTTATAGACAGGTGCATTACGTTGAGAAATCGGAGAGGGAATCGAGAGAAGTCGAGAGTATCGATCGTAGAAATCGTTCTACTCTGTATACGACGTCTCTTTTTTTTTATAGCGGCGCGCAATTTTTTGCAGTAAGCTGACGCTTTAGAATGAAGCGCATTGTACAAATATAGAAATGTCTCCCATATTTTCGCTTACTCGAACATTTCGCGCTAATTAAACTGCGACATACCGAACACGGCGTAACTTTCCCTAATATAGCAAGTAAAAACCGCTTAGCGAAGCAGCGGATTTTAAAAAACTGAAAATACGGACGCACAAGCCTAGATCTCGTAAATATGAATGATAAGCTAGCGGGAATGAATCTGCACGAAATTATCCAGCGCACCGACAACGTCGGGACAATGGGCGAATCTGCGGAGGTCGCGATAAATTAGGGAATGACCGTATATACTTCTAGCGGAACGGTCGTCAGGGGCTTATCTCAGATTTAGCGGCCAGTCAGAATCGGCGGCAACGGTTACAGATATTTTCACGCTCGTCCTTGGACCGAGGAGCTGATGGAGGAGCTGATGCGCGCCGGTCCGTCGAATGGTCGCAGACACCGCGACGCGGCCGAATTAATAAATATTCATTTATGTTGATTTCATTCTAAGTGATCACGTTAAGGTGACGTCATAATGTTGGCGGGTTGGAATGAGTGGCGTGGGTGCTGAATATTCAGCGAAATATAGACAGGAATATATAAAAGTATATACTAAGTTTTATTTAGTAGACTTATTTATACTAAGTCTGTTTTGTGGAAAAAAAAGGGAGTGAGAGTAGGAGAAAGCGTGCGAGTATTGAAATTAACGCGATTAAATTCAATGTGGCCCAGTGCCGAGTCTAATTTTTTTTTTTCGTGCTTTTAGTTTTTAGCCAATTCTAGGGAATCGCAATTTTCTAAAATAGAAAATTTTAATTCATCATGACGGGCTACTTTTTTTCAACTTTAGTGTGATGTTTCATTATGTTGTTGCCTTCTTAACATGTTTGATAATTTACAAAACAATTACAGCAGTGTTACTTCTAATATCTGTCAGTTTGTTCGTAGCACGTAGCAAAATGAACAAACTCGAATATCGAGGACTTACACAATTTTTATCAAAACAAGGAAAATCTCCAAAAATTCTTCCTGAAAAAGTATTGGCGGTATACGCCTTCTAAATCGACTATCTGCGTGTGGTCAAAATTGTTTAAACATGGTTGAGAATCACAGGACGATGGTTCCCCTCCAGGTTGGCCTGTTGGTGGTGTAATTGAAAAACCAAGTGTATGGTACTGAAGGATGCAAAAATAAAGAAGCGACACCTTGGAATGACAAAAATGAGTGCAAGATGGGTCCCACGAATGCGTTGAAAATTCCAAATGCGTGTCCGGATGGAGACATGTGAACAATATTTGGCGCTTTGTGGAGACGAATCAGATATATTGTCCGTCTAGAAAGTATCCGGAATTTATTATTTTTCTTAATTTGAATGTATTTCTTTTTTGTTACATCCTAAGACAAAAGTATTGCATCAAGTAGGTTGTGCCGACTGTAGGCCATGGCAAAAATCATATAACAACACCAGCTGCCAAATATTGTTGGTTATCAACAGGCTTAATGTTTGTGAAATAATGTCGCAAGTAGAAAGAAGAAAGTTGGTGGAATATTTGTGTAGAAAAGGTGATCGAAACGTTAAAAAATTAGTGCAATTGACTGAACTCGGAAAAAGTGCAGTATATGAGACAATAAAGAGGATAAAAAATAGGAGAGATATGAACCATGGACCAGTTTCTGGAAGACGGCGTGAGATTAGCGGAAACAATCTACGCTTTAGTGACTTTAGGACGACAAAACACGCGCCTTGGGTTTCGAAAACTGGCTAACAGATTTGGAAATCAACGTCAAATAAGAGCGTGTCCAGAAATTGTCCGCATTTCACTGAGAAGACAAGGTTACTTATCAAGGAAACCAAACAAAATCCCTGCAATGACTCCTCTACAAAAGCAACGAAGAATGGATTTTTGCCAACGATTTCGAGACGATAATTTTAGTGATGTTTTTATATCTGACGAAAGTTGTTTTCAGCTTGGTGCAAATCATTTAAAAATTCTATCAAGGGAAAATGTTACCGTTCAAATTTCTAAATTTCCCACAAAAATAATGGTTTGGGGAGCAATCTCTCAGCGTGGTGCTACACCTCTCTGTATAATTGATGGCACCGTTAATAGTGCAAAGTATTGTGAAATTCTTAATGGCTTTCTTCTTGAAATGGCTCGCGCTTTATATCCCGAAGGGTGGCGTTTTCAGCAGGATAATGCAAGATGCCATACTTCTACCTACACTAAAGCTTGGAAACAATTCCATGGCCAGCAGCTTCCCCAGATCTTAGTCCCATCGAAAACATATGGGGACTAATGAAAATTGAAGTAGAACGAGCTGCACCACGAAATAAAGACGATTTCATTCGGTCAGTTTTACAAGCCTGGACCCACTATCACCGAAAAGTTTAGCGTTGACCTCGTTTCGGGATTACCTGAACGTTTAGTTAAGTGTTTACAGTTAAATGGAGATTATGTTAGTAAATGAGATGAATTATTTGTTGTGAGTTTATTATTCAAGTAATAAAAATATAGACCGTCGAATTATAGCTGTGCTTTTTGTTTTCCGGATACTTTCTAGACGGACTATACTTATCAATCGACTTAGCATCGGAGATGAAACCGGGACCTTCCACCCTAAGTCAAATCAAGAATCAATGCAGGGACATATTAAGGGCTTCAGGTCTTTCGAGAAATTTAAAGTCACCCCCTCTGCAGTAAACATAATGGAAACTGTTTTCTGAGATTGTCAAAGAATTTTAATGATCGATTATCTAAATGAGGGTAGCACGGTAGCAGATTGTTCTTGATCTCAAGGACAAAGATTAGTGAAACAAAAGTATCAACTTCAATCAGTTTTTGGATTTACCACCTTCAAATATACGCCAAACTCGTCAGCAACAATAAAAATTTTTGCTTCCTAAACGTATGATTGATATATCACACCCACTTTCAACGTTCCATCGTAATTAAATTAATTTGCTGCCAGCCTAAAAGTTACAGCGTTTCAGGGTGATATATGACAAGAGGGAAAAAAAAACTCCCCCGCTCTAAATAAAATATTACAGAGGCTCTAAAAATACGTGTTCCTTTGACATTTAGAAAATCATTTGTACGCAAGCCACGAAGATTCATCATAACCTCATCAATTTCCAATTACACGTACCGGGTACTGGAAACGAATAGATAGTGTAATCGGTCTCTTCTTTTGTACAATCGGAAAAGTAATTATCGGGTATACCCAGCCGTCGGTTCCAACGTGGCGATGTGCGGTTGTTATATCAGACAACGGTAATCGAACCTATCATGTAAGGTCAGTGTACAAAGCGACAATATCGCGAGCACAATCAAATATTTATCTTTTATTATACTTTTCTCGCACGGAAGGAGGTATTAAAATATTGACTTGACGTAAGCGTTGACTGACGAAGTTTCCGTTACCCGCTGCTGCTACTGCTTACATAACGCTAAATATCATTTGTCGGGTTAATTCACGAGCTGTGAGCATTTACGTCAAATATGAAATGTCCGCCTTGATAAATATTTCATCGGTTTTATATTTCGGTCGGTTGTAATATGGAACGGTGGCTAACATCGAATACGTTTAGCGGGTTATTGTTTGTATGTCAAGTTAACGTTGTATTTTTCTTTCTGCTGCTTTTACAGGAAACGGTTGTTGCAGATATTGAAATGTTATATTTCTCGTAATTAGAATATTCGATGTTTTACTTTTTGTTAGTTATTGAATGATTTATGACGTGTGTATCGTATCATAAAAGAAGAATTACAATGTGAGGTCTGACCGAATAAGGGAATTTTCTTTCGTTTTCTTTTGAGAGAATGTTTGCCTTACTGCTGGTAAATAACTTTGGAAATTACTGGAGGAGATATTTTTAAGTTTATTTTACTTTTATGAATAAAAACTTAATTAAATATCTTGCTAGTTTCGCAAAGAAATGTTGTAACCTTTAACACCCTTAAAACCTGTAAAACATCTTACCGCGTCTAAGTTTTTGTCGGGGAGTGTATATTCTTTAATATTGCCGTGTATATTGGGTTCTATTTTCTTTATTATTAAAATAATCCATGTATTAGCGACAAAGAAAGCAAGGAGTTATACAACCTAAAACGTATTATTAAAAAAAAAATTGAGTTTCATAAATCCATTAGTTATTGGCTCTGCACAAATCCTCCTGCTTAAAACCTGACTTGGACGCAATACCATCAAAAAGTCAACATCTGGATTGGAACAATAATTGATAGACTTATTGGCCCATTCTTTCCTGACGGAAACCGCATTACAGCAAAATTTCTGGATCGGTTGTGAGATCACATCAGTCCATTAAGACACTTTGAAAACTTGCTGCGAAATTAGACTTCGTTCTTTTCTTTGTCTCAACTGATTAATAGGATAAAAAAATTTCTCAGCAACTAGATGATCTATTGTTAGCAATAACCAAAAACCTTGCATTTTACCTTGTTTATTTGGCAAATACATGATTGTAACGGTCATGAAGACAGTGGAAATTAAAGGTGACGAATACAATACAGAAAAACATATCAGTCAGATATCAGTCTATTTAAAATAAACTATTGTACAAAGTGCGAATAAAGTTACTGAACAAATATTATGTATCCTATTTGATAAAAATAAATCAGCATATCGAAGAATCCTAAATCAAATTTCCCATCGGGCATTGCAGTCCTCGTTCAATACGTGTTTAGCAAGAAGATAATCCAGCCAATCAGGTCAAAATTCGCCCGCAATAAGGACAGAATTGTTTTCCAGTCATCATCCGCCGTTTCACACGCGACACAGGCGTAATCTGACCTTTGTTTAGAATCGATAATTCGATTTCTACAACACACAGCACACATACAAGCGCATGTATATAGGCATAATATCAGTACAAACAAGGGGACGTTCGTATTATTAACCGGCCGAGGATGTCAGTCGGATCTCTCATACAAACATCCACCGGCCGATGCCAGAGAACCCCAAATACAATTCGGAATCGATCGGTACCCGGTTCCAAACGTACCGTGAACCGTTTGCATCTCCCTCCGACGCAGTGGACAAGCCGCGCAAGGTTGTATCCCTTTCGTCCTTCTCGCCGTTGCTCTACTCTGGCGAAGCCCGTGTTCGATTTTCGGTGACAAGTTTGAAATATCGACCCTAACGGTGCGGATTGCCACAGTCACCAGATGAGCGAATCGAGAGGATGGAAGCAGAGCAAAAAACCGAGGAATGGGAATGAGGTAGTAGGTACGAGCATGGCAAGATGGGGAAAGTCGATCGAAACTACATCGGTGAGGGCCAAATTGACAGATGTGTGGCGAACGGTGGACGACCGTTGAATCGTTGTAATTTGCTAAATGAAAAATGCGAAGGCATGGCGAGATCAGGATGGACGAAATTGGGAATTTGAGGTAATTTTGCGGTTGCATCTTCGAATGTTTACAGTAATTGTGATTGAGAGAATTTTAACTGTTAATCAGTCCGAATCGAATTGTATAAATTTAAAACAAAAATTAGTCAATACTGCTGAGGGTCTTCATTAAAAATTGTTTTTCAAATATTATTCCGGTCATCAACTTATATCGTCAATTGATTGAATTTCAGTGTCAAGCGGCCAGTGTTACCATTTCATCTAACCCTTTTCATATTGCAATGCCCATGCTGCAAGCTTTTTGAGGAAAAGTCATGTCAGTGACATTATGTCTGCTTTGTGTATCTTACTATTTAATATGTAATTGTGATTTAATGTTTAAGGTGGATGGAAAAATATAGAGAGAAGTACTGAACTTCTTAGATTCCATAAAAATAGCTACAAGCAAGGCGGAATTAGTCACAAAAATATCAGATTTACTTGCTTGGGTTTACCTTAAACAATTTAACGAATATGGGCAGATAAGATGAGATATCGTCCGGAGAATAAGGCGACAAAGAACACAATGCTAAATATGTAGTTTCCTAAATTATTTACGAACAGGTGCATAAAAGAAAGCCAGCCAACTGACGATTCCTAAAAGAACTAGCAGAATTGATAGCAAAAACAGTGTCTACCGGGTACTCAAACGAAAGTTTGTATATTGTTGATTGTAAAGTTCATAACCTATTAATCGTAGCTTTTAAGCCAATTTCTATAAAATTGAACAATAACTCAACAAAAATTCAATATCAGACCAACTCCTAGATCACATTTGCCAGCTGGCAACTCCAACTGAAACATATCGCTGCTAACCGGAAGCAACAGCACCGTAGTAAAATTATTAGAGCAGAGTCCCCCGGCAAACATAGAAATTGCAATCTCCCGAAGATATACATATACATGCGCGAGAAGATAGAGTATATGGATATCGTCGAGCGACGAACAAGTGATACACGAACTTGTTATTGTGATCTGAATAAAGGTGACGGTAGCGGCGAGGCGCGGAGAAGATGGAACCGGCGCTTAAATCCCTCACATTCGAAGCAATATTTTACTTTACAGGCGACATCTTTCACTTAAAACCTTGTAGCGATAAGATATACGGCGTTAAGTGGGATTTGCAGAAAATTTCAGCGGATGGAAACTGTAGGAAAAAACGGACGAAGAAGCGCTCGGAAAGCATAGTCCTATAGGGCGAGGGAACGCTTTAAAACGAGTCGCATTGCGGCTGCATAATGCCGTTACATAAGTTCTGCTATAAATCTGATGCATTTTCGGTGTTGAGAACTGGAACGTATTTATTGCCCGCCCAGCAAAGTCGTCTTTCTCCGGCGGGTGGGGATTTCGGTCGTTACCCGTAGAAGTTAGATCGCTAGTGGTAATAGTGTTGTTTGGTTTGCTTTGCGTTCCGAAATTGCACGATATAAATCGTTTAAATGATCGCGTGAATTTAGATATCGTAAATATACGCTGCAACTTTGATGATTTAATTGGATTGACGCAGTCAATAGGATTCGCTACCGTGAAAGCGAAGAAATAGCTTAAAAGGACGTAGCATTCTGTTACTCGAAAGCTATTCACATTCACAACAGTAAATCTACCGTTCGTACAAGTTCCGTATTTATTTATTTTTGAGCTTCTTCTGACCTCTGTGTTGTTCAAGGACGTGGAAAACTAGTGATTTTAAATGTAAGATTCAAAATCCTTAAATTAAAAATTAATTTTCCAAGAAGGCTTTAATTATCTCTTGCCTTTTGACACGAAATTTGTTTATTCCGTAAACATTATTTCTAGATACCACCTCAGTCTTTTCTGTCGCTGTAATTTTAGCCGTGCTTTTCGCGTACTCATACATTATGTAAACATACCTCGACACCACCGGGAAGCAAAAGAAATACAATGAATTTAAAACTCCCGCACGAAAATTAGAAAACTTTGACGGCAAACCACAGTGCGACAATGCCGATACAAAAAACGCCAACGAGTCACTGTAGACCGGCAACTCTTAAAGAAGAAAAAAGGAAAAGAACAAGGAAAGGACGAAAAACCAAATAAACAGGGTAAGAGGAAAGTTCGCGAGACCGCGATGTCTGTAAAATTTAAATTAGGCGGCGGACGGACGAGTTGGGGATCGGCCGGGTTACCTTGCCCCGGTTGTCTTCCATACTTCTACATTGCCCGCCGCTTATTTATACAACGTTGCTTGATTTAGTGCCGTTTTTTACCGCTCCGAGCGGGTGAAGGTGAAGGTATTATAAAAATCTAGAAATTCTTGCGCTGGGAAAAATTACAATTTACATTTCGCGATTTGCAAATTTATTCGCATATGGAGCTGATGAGCTCTGCGATCTCCGCAGGGTTGAATTAGAATTTGTTGATGCGGTTTTCATACGAAACGAGTTCAATTGTATAAATGGAATTTATTTGGTCGGCTGCGAATGAAAAAGGTCACTTTTGCGCAAGGATTTTCTTGTACGGGGAGAGGTTATTAAAAGTTCTATATTAGAGACTGGAAGGGATTTAGAGATTCCTTCGTTTTCCTTCTGCAATAATCTAAATTTTATACGAATGATTTATCGACTTGTTAATGAACTGATTATAACTGGTATATTGTCAATTATGCACTCCGATCATCTGGTACTTGCCAGGAGTTAAAGTAGCGTCAATTCTCCGTCTTCCGTAACATCGTTGCTTCCGAAGATCTGCTGGACTATAAGTCGGCTAGCTTCCTGTGACTATTTTTTGTTTCCAAATCCCGAAAAACAACAAAATTTAATGACGAACGCGGTTGAAAGTTACTTTGCAGACAAACCAAAGGTATCTCTTTTACAATGGATTAGAGATGTTCTTGAAACGAAGTAATACTCGTATCCAACACCAAGGGGCCTATATTGAAAAATGATTTTTTTGTTCTAATCTGGTCCGAGTACATCCTTACCTTTATTTACCCCCGCAATGCGAGAATTCACAGTATTCTTATTACGTGCAATATTGTACTATTTGGACTTTAATAAAACATAAGTAGGTGCCAACTTCTTGTTTTATCCAACGTTATATTTCGCTGGAATACATCCGCCTGCGTTATACATCGCTTGCAGATCTGAAAGCGAGGCCTTGGCGTCAATGGGCGCCAGCCTGACAGACGCTGGCTTGTTTTCAATCCCGCTCTGACACTCAATTACACGTCTTCTCTCGTGTATCAGCACGGGAAGATAGACAGAGATAACCTACGCCTTCCTTAAACACTCCCACCTCATCATCTCGTCGTTGTTGTCCTGTTTATTATTGGGTATTTCGAAGGACGCGATGTTATTTTCCACGTTAAAGCGCCTCTGTAAAACTCGTAATATCGAGAAATTGAGATAAATACTCGTCCGACGACGAAATTAAGTCAGGCGGACTCATACTTTGCTCATATAGTAAACATCTTGATCCTGTTGACTGCCCCAATTCTATTCCGCGTATCGGAAATGTTAATATTTATCATTTAACTACTTGTTTGTCTACTAAACGCGATTAATTTATTTTTAATCTTATTCTTTAGAACAAAATATCAGCGAATTGTACATGCAGGTAAATAAATCCTTGAATTGAATAAGCCTGTTTTGTGGATAGTTACTTAAGTTCATAGTAGAAATGTCTTTCGGGTGATGTCGTGTAATTAATATTTTGCTTGACGTTTCGCTGACCATCCTGTCAGCTTCTTCAGAAGATTTCTAAAGACTGCTGAATCTTCTGAAGAAGATGACAGGATGGTCAGCGAAACGTCAAGCAAAATATTAACTACACGACATCACCCGAAAGACATTTCTACTATGGATTACGGTCGTGAAAACCTACACTCAACTATTACTTAAGTTCAGTAAAATATTTTCTTGCAGTGAATTTCTACCTGACATAATTTTAGAATGTCATATTCTTATTAAAATACGCGGTTAAAGCAATGTTTTTTCTTAATCTCAAAAAAATATATTTGTCTGAGCGTGCATAATTCTACTTCAGACAAAATATTGTACCCTGAATATAGGGTATGCACTCTTTTCAATACACTGGAAAGATGCTTTCTCATTAAAGTTAATGCTTTAGAAAATTCGAACATTTCGAAGATTATAAATATTCAGCTAATGGAAAGGTGCTTACATTTTGGCGAGGAAACAACGCAATACCTTTCTGTAGTCTTTGGTAAAAACGTTTTTGGGCATTTTAATCTTTTATGAATGACGTTAAAAAGGGGGAGAGTTTAATAATCGAATATTTCGAAAAGTAGCTTCCATTAAATCACTCAATCGATAAATCCTAGCCCGGGGCATTGTGTTTCCAAATTGCTTCCCCTAAATATCAAAAAGAATGTTTCCGCTTTACATCGACTTATTGGAAAATGGTTAATTGGGTTTCTCAAAGAAAATAAATAAAATTCGTTGAAAAAAACAAGAATTTCAAACGGTTAATAACACCAAAACCCTTGTTTCTCCACCGCGTTTCTAACGAACCGACACATTTTTCAACAACTACGAATTGTTCCATCATGTCTGGTTTATCTTGTTCGGACCAGTGTTTGCACTAATATTGATATCCGCAACATATATCACCCCTGGCACTTCGTATTTTCGAGCCGGCAAAGGGATAAATTGCTACCTCGGTAACAAGCGAAACAACCAGGCGTAGAGTTTGAAAGTTCTACTCGTTTTTCATGTTGCAACAGCTTTCGGATCTATTTGGGAAACCGCTACACTTCCTTGTATCTTTCTCTCCTTGACGCTAGTCGTTCGTTTGTAAAAGTTTTAAATTGATTTTTTCTTGTTTAAACGAAGATGTATCTGGTTTGCTCTTGACAACGGCAGACTGGACAGATTACTTCAACAAGGCGTGGAAACGATACACGTAAATATATTTTCTATTAATCAAGATGGTTTAACAGAAAACACTTGAGATGAACGGCAAATTAAATTCAACGAGAACAAGTCTGTCAGAGGTGTAGTCGCGTGAGAGTAAAGAGAGCGGCTAGGGTTGAAACGAGAATATCAAACGGCATTTTCAAACCTTATCTCGCGCGATGGCCGGTAGAATCGTATAAATTCTCGCGACCAGATGCAGTAACAAATTTATTGTTACATACATTTGCCTCAACCGGAAGGAAAAACTTATTTTTTTCTTTAATAAAATATCGTATTTAATGCAAAACTGGTCAACTTTCCATATAACAAAACCACCCTTTTTCCTCATTAATACCCCGCACGGAAAGAGGGCGCAAATAGGTTCCCTGCTCTTTACAAAATCTACCTCGGACCAACGCAATAATCGTCATGCGATACGGACAAATTTAAAAATACGATTCGGGTTCCATTTTTTTTTGTGTGTGAAAAAAATAAAACTCCGCGCGCACAGAAAAAAGTTGAAATATCGCGGATAATTATTAGGATCGGAGTTAAAATGAACATTCAGCACGATAGCATTGGCCGTGCGGTGTGCGTAGGTCGACTTTTTATTGCCTAAATACGCTGAGACCATGGTCCGAGGCTGCGGTTAAAAGCTTTTATTGTTGTGCGGTAAAAACGGTAACCGTTGAAAAATAAACTGCTTTTCATAATTTTATTGGTTCAGGCATGTATAACGTATTACGCATGCTGTACATATGTGGCAATGTGCAGAATTTTCAAAATAGGTTGGCTGTTAAAGCGAAACCCATTAAAATTTTCTACCAAAAGAGAAAAGCTGTTCGAAATTGGAATGGATGTAACGAGATATGTCGAAATAATTGAAAGTTTTGGCATTTTTTACATTAATCTTTGTTTCTGTTTTAAATTGTCATTGTCAATGGGCACTACTAAAATAAAATGAATAGTGTTAAGTGCTTTTAACAGTAAAATAAAAATTACCTTTGTGAACAGTCAAAATCCTTTACTTTCTCTGCTTAAGTTCTTACGTTTAAGAAGCAAGCGAAGTAACAACTGAAAACATATTTCCTTTCAACAGAACTCTAGAAAAACAAAATAAATTGTTTACTGGAAACGTTAAACAGTAATCCAGGCTACCTTGAAAATGTCTTTTTACATTTTGTAGCTTTCCGACACTAATTCCATTCGTACCTTGAATTGTTCTACTTTTCAGTTCCTCTAAATCTCGACCCCTGTTTCTAATATTAATAAGGTCCAAACAAACCAGTCCATTCATGAGGAAAATAAATATTTAAAAATTCTGTAATTTCCCGTGTACCAAGAGGAGAAGCTCCATCGCGCTGACAAATTATTCCGTCATTTATTGTATTCTTTGTATAGCTGGAAGAATTGTGTCAGTTAGTAGTTGGAGGTATTGTTGACTATTCTATGACCCTTCTATAACAAATGGTCCAATTATATGATTTCCATTTATTCCTGCCCACGCGTTCACTTTTCGTGTGTGTTTCTTGAAAGAAATAAAGATTTACCTTTGACCATATTCGAATGTTTTGACTATTGATGCTCCCACTCAACAAAAGTGTTTTCTCATCAGAGAAAAGAATTAGATTCAGGACAAAACTAGTCTCTTATACCTTTTAAATGTTTCTTCTTTCAAAGCTTCACAGCAACTACTTCTAGAAACTTGTTTGAACTTGAAGAATTGTTGCAATACTCAACACTACCAGAAGGCTCTTCTTCAATAGCCAAGCACACGTTTTCTCCAAGCACATATTTTAAAGACAACTTTTTGATTAAAACCATATAAGATACAGTTGACTTAAGAATTAAAATTAAAAAATTCCTGGCTAAGTATTCCTTAGCATTCTTTTAAATAAAGAACCCCAACTCTATATGTTTAAGTTCTGTTTTAGAAAAACTAGTTTAGTTAAAAGTATTTGGACGTAGAAAAAAATTCATCTCACCAAAAACAATCATAAGTTAAATAAACAATATACAAAGCACTTGAGAGCTTTAACCCTTCAAATGTTAATTTATTCCAACAAAGCCGAAAGTGCAGAACCTATCGCGAAAATGTTAGTATGCTAAAATCGTTCGAACTTTGTTTTCGATGGGAAAACAATTAATTTTAGCCTCTGGTAATATTTCCGTCGAGCTGACGAAGAACAAATGGAATTACGAGCCGACCCCGAGTTGAGGTTCAGAAACGTCATACTAGGAATTGAAATTGATATGCCACCGACCGCAGTCAACGGCTGCCGAATATGCTTTGTGAAATGGACGCTACTAACTTTTAATCGAAATGAAACGCTCTTGTGTAATGATTGCCTTTGGAGAACAGTAAACGTTGCTATTGGGTGTTATCTCCATATGTTTGTGAACGTTTCTGTGAGGAACTAGATTTATGCGTTGGAGGGGATGTCATGTAGAGTGAAACGAAGATATGCATTTTTTTCTGTTTAATCGTGGAACATTTTAAATATTCACTGACAAGGAGTTTGTTTCATAAATCTAAGGCATCAACGACACTTAACAGTTGTGTTATTCTTTTGTTCTGTCTTTCTTTTGTTTTGTCATACAACTCACCCCTTATTCACAGGAAGTCTTTGGATAATAAGCTGTTAGGATCATATTTTGTTATTATATTTATAGCCAACGAAAAAGATAAGATAAGATAAGTTCTGGTTACGAATAAGGTTTCTATTTATCCGGATGCAGTGTTCCCAATTAGCCCATTTCTATAGCTGAATCCTAAGAAATTTAACTTACTCAGCTTGTTTCAAGCTTGCACCCTAATGCTTTTTTTACTCTTTGCAATGGATGGAATAGCCTATCTGATTATGCGCAAAATTAATATAATCACCTCCAAAACTTCCACAACCAATCCACCTGAATGTAATCTCTAATAACTAATCCTCCCAAAATGTCAGCGCACTCGAACACAAATCCACTACCTCCCAATTTTATACATAATTAAATCGGTATTTCACGGCGCGCCATCTATCAGACCCAAAGTCTAACACCAACAGATTTGCATCTCGTCGCAGTAGCCTAGAATGGTGTTGGCCTTTCGCTTTACACCCTCCAATTAATTCGGGATTATCGAATCGGTGTTAAAATAAAATTTTCTCGATGCCGTAACGCGTCAACCTCCTCTCCCCGTAATCCTTATCGGGCGCCAAACTACAAAGTCCTTACATTCACTTAATTAACGCTCGAATTAACTGGGGACATTTTGGAATATCGAAGCCGGGGCGGCGTTGGGATCTGGAAAAAAATTGAAGTGCGGGAAACGGAAGGAGATCAAACAGTAGTAATCCCCTTGACAGTGCGAATATAGCGACGGTTGAATAATGGAGGGAAGGGGAAGGCCCTTTTTCATTGTGAAAATCGAACATAAATTATTCATGATGTAGTTGGAACAATGGAGAGGGAACAAAATTGAGTTTAGTTACTGAAAGAAAAAAACATGCATTAAAATGAAATTTGTCAGATTGGGTAGATTTTGACGATAATTTACTTTTATTTTCAAACAATTCTTTTTGAATTAAAGAGGTTAAAGTCAATGTATTTGAGTTACTTCAACGGGAAAATGATTTAGATGTATTAGCGTAATATTACCGCATTATATCCAGGAGAGGAAATGAGAATGTATCGTTTTCCATCACTTCCAGAACAACCTACTTTTTCGTCCATAAAGAAATCAAGTTTGAAATATTGGGAAAAGTGGTACTGCCCCCTTCACTAGTATTTAAACAGCTCTTCGTGGTATTTATTTCTTTTGAAGCCCGGGTAACAGCAAATTGCTGAAATGATTTGTTTTTTATATTATCTTTAAGTTATCCGGAGTCTATCGGGAACAGATCCTTTTCGCACCTAAATGTTCATGCGAAATCTAATGTACTGCGGCAAACAATATCCATATTTTTCGAAGCAACAACCGATTTTGGTCAACCTTCACGAAATTCATCACTGACACAAGCGCAGCTACGCAACCAGTTACAAACAGTCACATCTTCAGTAACCAAAAGTTGAACGACACGATTCGAAGCATTATTGCGCCTTCACTAAAGTGCAAGCAAAACATTATCTAACGAAAACCTTCACCTAATCAATGCTTGGGCTTACTGCTTCAACAATAACAAATGTAAAATTTCACGAAAATAGTAATGTCAAATCTCAATAGTACCGTCGAGTGATTTAGCCTCTTACGTAAGGACCAATTGCTCCTTCATTTGTTTAAGGTTTAGTGTTACTAGTAGACGAATATTGTTATTGGTTTTCTGCGATAGTGACTTTCTTGTCGGGTTTCTTTTTAAATAGTTCTATAAGCTTCCCTGTGCCGGAAGTTGTTACCTAATATACAAAGCACTATTTGGACAATGTCCCTTGCAGACATTGATAAAATATACGTAGGAGTTACTTCTATTTAATGACCTATCGAAGATATAAAATGTAATCACCGAAATAGATTTCCTCCGTAATTAAACGAAAACGATTTCAAATAATTAAACGTAAAAGATGGAGGCTTTCGCGGCAACTAAATTATCTGATACTTCAACCGAACAATACAATTTTCGCCGACGTCTACGACCTAATTTACAATGAAAATTATATCTTTTCCGGCAGTAAAACGGCACACCACAACCTTAACGCTGCCATCCTAAACATGCGATATATATTCATATGTATAACACAATGATATAAATTTACTTGAAGTATCACTTTACTTTACACTCCGTACCTACGGATAGCAGGTGTACTCTTGAATTACCTGACGAAATTGGCTTTTGTTGTTTCAGATAATCAACAACAGCAAGAGTAACACCAACTCCCAACTACCACTACAGCTACACATCTACTAGTTCTAGCAAGAGTAACAAACAACAAAGGAGAACAGAGATGGCTGCGTTCGTGGCAAAACAAATGGTCGGGAACAAATTAAACGCCGTTAAAGGTAAACGATTCGCTTTTGTTTTACGTTTTTGTGCGTAACATCGAGGTATATACGCTGACGTTCCATAGCGCTGTCGTCCATTGTCTTCTCACCGTTTTTATGTCATATTTAGGACCGATGAAATTGCTTACGATATGCCTTTGTATGGATTATTGTCTTACATATGGCTTCCTGTCCGGGCCTTTTCTACCTTGCTGTCTCATTGTTCTGGCGCAGCACTATATTTCACTCAAGGTAGTACGTATGTAGCGGATATTTTTAATACAGTTCCGGGAAAGAGACAATAAAAGGAGGGTGGAATTGTTTTAAATGTCCTTTTCCGTTGCTATAAATATTGGGGATACGTTTTATTTGACAATAAAAATAGCGTTTCCCAATGTGAAAGATAAGGCGTAAATAAAAATAAATTCTAGTGATATACACAGCTATAAAAGATGCAGTTAAAAAAGGAATTAACTATTTTACAGCGGAATTTAATTTATGTTAATTGAGAAGAAAATTGCGAGAAGTAAAATTCAAGGAGTTCTCGCTTCAAAATAAAGCCAAAACCATTTCCTTTAACGGTAAACAATAATTTACCAATTTCTCGTTGAAATTGATCTAAATTAAAGTAAGAAATTACTTGAGAAGCACAGAACACGTAGATAACAATGATAAATGTGAAATTTAACCTTAAAAGGTCGAGAACAACTGTTAGGTTAATCGATTATAATTGATTATTACGTAAATGGAGTTCGCAATGTCTACCACACATCTTACCACTTTGCGATTTATTTTTTAGTACCCCTTAAAGTTGGAAATAGGTATTTACGTCACAGGTCACAAGTGCATTTTTATACGAAAAAGTACTCTTATTTTGGAAGAAAATCGTGTTACAGTGCACATCTTCATAATTTTCGGACAGCCTGTATAATGACGATACGGTTAATAGTTTCTGCAAAATTTCAATTATGGCACTTTTCCACTTAACAAAAATTTCCAAGGAATGCAAATAATTTAAATGTGGTTGCAATTGCAATAATGTCGATGCAGTTCCTCGTGAGACACCCTGTATACTTAGATAACTCTCAGTTATTACATTTTCTTATGTATTGACACCTATTGGTATATTGATGCAATATTACTCTACCTCACTACAAATATAAAATTCTATCATATCCGGCTTTGAAGGATAATCTAGGTGAATAGCTCGTAAATCGGAAGACCGGTAAGCATGCCTTAATCTTATCACATGGAATCACTTTCAGGAGAATGTTCTTGAGATCATTAAACGGACGCTTAACGTTTTAAGCCATAACTAAGCCATTCTCAGTCACACATCCACAAGAAAATATATGCTTTACGGTTTACAGAAGAAATTAATAGAAATAAAATGTTAATCCGTCTACGGTAAATACTTGAAAAAATATGTTATTAATTTAATCCAATCTGATTGTTGCTTTGATAGTAGGAAGATAGTAGAACTGCCATTGGTAGTGGGGATGTACCATAAAAAGATAGATTCGTTCATCTTACTACTGTTGATTCCGCAGATATATTATCTACAGATTGCATTCTTTGTACAACCACCTTTTGCGCCCTAGAGCTGATTCCACTCTAGTATTTTATTCCCAACTGCTTAAATTCTAGACGGACCTGGTTTCAGTGAATCACCTAGTTCCTCAAGTTACTTTTCAATATCTCGCCGGACAGATTCGCTTAAACCTCTAATTGTATCTGCTTTAATCCCTAATTTGAGTCGCAAGCTTTTCTTCGAAATTTGCACTCCGTCTTCCATACACTTCATAACTACGTCCGTTTTGAGGTAAACTAATTTGCAACAATTCAATTTCGGCCACGCAGAAACGACGCGCCGCATGTTCCACATACATAGACTTTCTCTGTTATCCTATTTTACACTCTACATCAAACGTGGCGAATTTAATTCCTCCGGGATATCTTCACAGATGGATTAATATACAACGCGGTGAGCGGCGAGCGATGTAATAGTTATACGTAGTTACCGATTCAGAAACTCGTTGCCTACCTATCTTCCTTCCAAAACATTAGGGCAACCGTTAATAATTTAATTTGTATATGAACTTTCGCTCAAATAAACCCGAAGCGGACCTGAATACCCCTCGCGCGAACAGGTGACAATTCAAGTAATAAAACGGCGTAATTCCAACCCAATTCGGTCTAGCGTAAGTAATTGCATCCACACCCTTTGTTTTCTTGCTATTCAGCTTGCTCAGCGGAATATGATGTAAGGAAAAAATTGAAGGACCTTTGTAATTAGTGATATTTATGTAATGTAGGATATTAGGGCAATAGAACAAAAAAGATTTGAGAATTCTTTGATTATGTTAATTCTTAGGTATCTAATGAAATTCTATGATTCCTGATGCATTCCATTCTTTATTTCTTTTATGTATAAACAATATGGACGATTGCGCAGCAAACGTTATTTGGTGCAATATTTGAATGGTCATTTCTGCAAACTTTTACAGCTCAGGTTGCAATAATATTTAAAGGAACATCTTTAGAAGGAGTCTAAATAATACCATGCATTGTACAGAAGGCTTGAGGCCCCATTGTTTTTTGAATACAAAGATTGGGTTGTATCAAGCGAGAGAGATCTTATGCGCTGACGGTTTGCTGATTCTAAATGCTGTGTTTAGAGTATAAATTTTACCCAGGTAGGAGACGTTTGAAGTTGAAGTTTGGGTTTGGCTCCAATCATCCTAGTGACCTACGACTGCTAAGAATCGCCGAAACTATTCGTGATTTGTTGAAGAGAAGAAGACGGTTGGCGCTGTTTCCTTAGATATAATACGGACCTATGACAACATGAGTCGCGATGGAATTTTAGGCCGGGCATTTCTTCTTCTTCTTCCTGGAGAAACGCCCTTCAAGGTTCCCTATTGAATCCTGGACTCTCTTTCGTATACGTATATGATATTCCTCGTTTACCTGGCAAGCAGTTAGCAATATTCGCCGATACATTGCTTCCAGAAACGAAAACCTCATGATCCGACGACTGTAGGCGGCAATAGACCTGCTGATTAGTTGGTCTGGGTGATAATGTAGTAATATAAATGAACCAAAGTATGTACACACGGAAGCGATTTCTTTCTCCCGAAAACGTCTTTATCAAGCAAGGAAGCACTCCCCTAGAGCCCTAAGTTACCACATGCACTGCACTAGTGATAAATATCTAGGGATAAAAAACTCACTAATGATCCTATTATCGAGGAACGCTCCCCTAAATCCCCAAACGAAGCTTTTTATACACAAAACCTACCTCAGGCAGATCGTAACGTACGAGTCTTGGTATACTGCTAGCAAGTCTCGAATTAAAATCATTGACACTTTGCAGCATAGAATGTTGGGAACTATCACGAGGCACCTGGCTGAGGGCCGTCATTTCTAACAATCTACTGTTTGTTAAGGTCGCGGAGGAGCCCCAGGATTGTCCCCCTCCTACGACAAAGGTCATTCACATTGTCGATCGAATTTCTGTTTTTAATAATTTCTCCCCGCCGTGACTAATGTGACCCCGCCCTGGATGACCAAAACTTCTGCTAGTGTGACCCCACCGTTATTGCTATTTGCTGCTTTTTTTGTAATGGAAACATACAACCTTACAATGACCGAGAACTAGATCATATATATGCGTATGTGACAAACGAGGTCAGGCTTCACCTACCTCAAGTGCGAGAGGATGGATCTTAGAAGAGACTGAAGAACGTAATTCAGAAGATTTTAGCAGTGTGCAATTTGCTACCCGTTCCTGTAATAAACAATACGAAAAGAAAGTTCCAATTTGGGGTAATTTTTATTTATATTTTATTCGAAGGATTATATTCACTTTTCTTGGTTAAATTACGGCTTATTTTGTCGAAAACTTACTAAAAAAAAAATAACATTATTAGACTAAATGAAAATTAACAATATCTTAAGTACTGCTAGTGACATAAATAAAATCAGCTATTTGAAGTCATTGAATTGATATTTTATATACGCCACGTTAACAGTTCAATGGAATAATCAAAATTTCTGTCAGAAAAATAAGAGATACACTTGAATCGTAAAACCCAAATGCTCGAAGCTAGGTATTCGCGTCGCTAAGAAGGGTAACGGTGAGTGCGGTCCGTGTTTGACTTGTAAAACAACGTCAGAGATTCCGGAATTCGAGTGTAGAAGCGGCGAACCGCAAAACTACAAGGTCTGCTGAGTCTAATTGGCGAATTTTGCCAGTCTCCCGGATCCCGATAACCTATATCTGCGGATCGCTGGCGTCACCCGGTTTATCTCGACGTCCCGTCTTCGTCTAATTTGTGTACGTATGCGTAACAGTTTAACTTGAGCCGCTTGTCGATAGAATGGGGAAAGCTTTCGATTTTCCTCGCCAGTAGAGGCGAACCAACTAAAAGGACGGAAAGCTTTGAAGAACAGAAGAAAGAAGAAAATTCGTATTTAAAATTTTTCTGGGATTGCAATTGCTTTTTTTTGATCGTCCAATTTGTCATTCTTTTTGAAACAATGGGTAATAACAACAAGTACCTAATTTTACCGCCTATGTGCCTTAAAACAGGCGAAATATACGAAACTGAAACCAAAGCTTCTTGACGGAAGCACAAAACGTGAACATACGTCCATTTTACAACAAAAAATCCATGAAAGTTGAGTGGCTAAGTGCATGTTTTTCCCTGTTTAACAGATTTCAAACTTTGTCACGTAAATGGTTTTAAAAGCATCTAGTTCTCGCGGACTTTCTATGAATCATTATAATGTAAAATTTTTTTATAAATTTAAGTTATTTATTGTATCCATTTCTATTGAAGGAACAATAAACTAAGCGGAAACCTATTTATACACTTGCAAAGCTTAATTACGAGTATCAACATTAATTAATCGATCGCCACATAATAGGCCTCTTGCGATATTAATGCCAACACAACAGAATACAACGAGAAAATCCAGTAAGAGCAATCAACGTCTTCTCTTCCAATTCTTCTTTTTCCCGTATACATTGGAATAAATTTCGTGCGATCTTACTGATTTTGTCAACAGTCTGAGACACCCTTTTACGTCGATCGCATAATAACGATAGCCATCAGCAACAACAACAGCAGCAAGCGACAAAAGGAGTAGCTTGCGAAGAAAGCAACCGTTTCTTCCGATAAATTGGCAAAGACCGTTTCGCGCTAAGTGCTTTATTAGAAAATCAATGTTCTTTTAGCGTCGTTGGCCACCGAACCTTCCGATTTATCGCACGCTCTCCATCTTTTCCATCGCGCTTCCTCCTCCGTCGTGTCGAACATCCGATGTATGTATATATAAGCGATCTCCCCGGACCGTTTCTACTTTTCTCCACCGTGAGCCGCTACAACACTCTGCCAAATTGTATTTGCCTTTCTTATTGGAACGAGGAGAAGACGGTTGCCGTTATTCACTTCGGTTTTCCGGCGAAGCGAATGGAAGAACTCGAGAAAGAGTAGTCGTCGCAATTGGCGATGAAGTCGCGCGGAAAATTCGTCAGAACGGAGCGTAAGTGATGCCAACTGTAAGTCGCAGAGCGGGTGGACGAGCTGGAGGGTGAGAAATGCTATTTGTTTCTATTTACTTCTAGGTAATAACAGTAGCCGTCGTTTGAAAGACGAGGACGACGGTATATATTCATGTGTTTACCGTAAAAGGGTATAGGATGCAATGAAAAGGAAACAAACTGGGAAGGTGGAGGGACAGCGATGTAAAAAAGTGGGTCGTGCGCTTGCAGCGGTTCATTTCTTCAAAGTGCCGACGGTTTGAATTGCTCCTCTTCGCGTTTGACTTTCGTGTAGCAGTAGATGGAAAGATCCCAAAGATCTGAGTAGTACAGCAGACCCTCCTATCTGCTCATTTTTATGTACATATTTTTAATACTATGCCAGGTTTCGTTTATGTATTATGCTTGACTTGACGATTCTATCCCTCGTTTCTGTAGCACCTAATGTGCTCATTGAATCTGATGCCTATAGCCTTTGCGTTTGACCAATATAGGCTCTATCACAGCAACTACATGCAATATTAAGTCAATACCAGCAGACTTTCTTGGGCTGACATATATTGGTGAAATCGAAATGATAAAAAAAAGTTATAGGTTCCGTTCTCTTGATTGCCCAAATTTTGTGCACACTGTATATCATATTAAATAGAGTATCTCCTTCATTTACACCTCGCATGAATAATATTATGTTCTTAATAAGAACAAAGCAGAAGAATGAATTGTAAACTATTAAGACAATCCAAATAAATACTTAACACTTAATTCTAAATGTTTTTAATACAAATTGGCGGTGCTTATCAGCAAGTAGTCAGTATTAGCAACAGATTGTTTCTACTCTACCACTAAATCACTCTACATTATCACTTCATAAAAATGGAGTATAGAAGGCGAACTAAGCCCGTCTACTAATGACGATCGAATCGATTCAGTTGTTACACAGGCAAAGGTAATTTATTTTCGACCCCTAATGTCCCTTAATCAGCAGCAATTTGCTGAGGTGTCACCACCATAATACCGCTCCCGAGTTCCAACTTAGAAGAAATAATCTCGCTGCCAGTAATTTCGCTAACGACATCCTTACCTTCCATAATATATCGACCAGCATCGATATTCTATCGGCTAGGCAGTTTAATAGCGTCAAACGTGTTCGCAATTATAAACAACAATGGAGATACATTAGAATGCTGCGGTATTCCCGGCGCGTCTTACAATCGGCTATGTTGCTCGTTAGGCTTTCGTATTGCGAAAGTAGACGATCAAGTTACGATTGTTAATTCGCGTTTCTGGCAATTAAATACAATCCAGCGGGGCTAATATTATCTTGGCAACTCTTCGGACAATATATCGCTTTAATCTGAAACGCTAACATCAGGGAGCGTAAATCGTATTTGTTGTTAGTACAGGATCCACACGGGCGTTACAAACGTATAAATATGCATTGCTAATTAATATTCGCGAAGTATGGTCGTATGTTTTGCATTGATTCTTTTGATGGCATGGCGGCTAATAAAATGGATTGTTCGGATTCTCTAAATCTCTCCTATTATTTTGGTGCCACAATTTACTATCTAAGATCAAGAATCAATACCTGGATTTAGATGCTTTGAATTTGCGCCAAATTCAAGTTTTATTTTAACCATCCTTTATATATAATCAAGAATCTCACCTGGAACCCTGAAAACCTCCCTAGCGCCAAGAATGAACATCTGAGACTTTGAAGAATTTAAATGTAGCGAATAAGAGGAAGAAATACCAGCTAGTGCGGTCAATTTCGCATCAATCTAATCTAATACTAAATCGTTAAAACTAAAGTCTCGAGGTAGTTTTAATGGAAAATCATTTCCCACGACAATCGCGAATAATATTGAATACTACTTCTCTCCATCGTTTCCTTATTAAAGCGTCCCCGCTTTTGAAAATAATTTACAAAAGAATGCCGCACAAGTCGATTTGATATACGTTGCCGTGCTACGTGTACATTGTAAGTAGGACAAGATGAGGTATAACAACGGACCTTTTTCCGCCGAGATACGAATTATGTCGTTGACAAATGAAATGTCAAGCGGGATGACAACTTTTTTCCGTAGCTGTTATAGAATCGTTCTTCCCTTTCTTGTACCGCCCTTTTTCTAACTAAAAAAACATTGACAGCAGCGAGTTTCATATTCGCGAAGCGGGGCTAAATATTTTTCGCATTTTCCGTCGTCTCTCTGAGTCTGTTACCTTATGAAGAAACCGTCTTTCCTTGATACTCCGTTGTGAAAGAGGATAGAATATTTCGGAGTGAATATTCTCTTTATTGTTAGCTAAACGTACGTTGTTTAATAATTGGAGTGGAATGTTGCATTTAAAGACAATGTTTGTTATTCAAATTTTCCAATCAGAAAGTCGTCAAACAGTAGAAATTTATAACGAGTGGTTGTCCTCTTCCGGCAGTCCTTACATTGCAAACCAAAAGACAAACGTTTTTGGAAAAAAATTGACTTCCTCTTACAATTAGATTATTGCTTAGTTGCCATCATAGTTTAATAGATTAAGTCTATTTGAAAAGGTGTTGCAATTCTTGGTAAAAAAAGTGCCCAAACAAGTTCA
>LR737386.1:2106374-2150847 GCA_902655005.2 Marronus borbonicus
AAAGACAATGTTTGTTATTCAAATTTTGGAATCAGAAGGGCGTCAAATAGTAGAAATTTATAACGAACGGTTGTCCTCCTCCAGCAGTCCTTTGTACATTGCAAACCAAAAGCCAAACGTTTTTGGAAAAAAAAAATATTGTTTAGTTGCCATAATAGTTTAATAGATTAAGTCTATTTGAAAAGGTGTTGCAATTCTTGGTAAAAAAGTGCCCAAACAAGTTCAGAATGACGTTTATAAGCTACCCCAAGCACACGAACGATACTGAAAAGAGCGTTGCTATTTTACGAAACTGTAATTACAACAAAATAACTTGCGTACAAAAATAAATATTATCGCTTGCTTTACAAGATTATACGCACGGATATCTGTAAATAAACTTACTCTTCAGTGAGCAATGTGCTACGAACACAAGCTGTATAGAACTGTAACTAAAGCGGAGCTTCTACAAACAACAATATGTACTTATGCATGTGCATTACGATATCTCTGCAAGCATATCAAACTCCGGACCGTAACCTGCAGACTGCGGTCGGTTTGTTCGAGACCGACATTAGCGTGATTAATGCAACGTTAGTAGGAGAGAATTAACATCAAATTTGATTTGCACATAGCCGGCAAAGCCGGCGTATTGTACCGTGTAGGAGTTATAACCAACTCATAGCGAGATGCATTACTCATATTTTACCACCATTTAGTCGTTGGGGTGGGGTTACCTTGCGGGACGCTATTAAATATTCATCTGGTAATGGGCGAGTATAACTAGGAATATTCTAGAATGTATGACACTTCCGGGTTTTGGTTTGTTTTCTGGATGGATACTTATTTAGGTAATAATTGTTGTACTTCAAAAAGTGTCCTCACACTTGTAAGATATCGTGTAGATGAATAGGTTCATTTAAGTGTTTTTTATCATAAAAAGGTTGTCGTTAAGGAATTCTTTGTGAAAGGGAAAAGTGTTATACAGGGCGAGTCACAACAGATAGATCAAACTAAACCAGCACATGTGGAAAATAATTTTGAGCAAAAGAGTTTATTATTATTAACCACCCATGGTCTACACTGCCGTTCAGAGAAGTTCGGTCGGTTAGTAAAAAACATGAAAAGATTACAGAAACAAACGAAACTAAAAACAAAATGCAATTTTATTGTATGTACAGGTAAAAAAGACAAAAATAAATAAATAAAAAGTTATTCTGGCCTAATATAACATACTGAACATTATATTTTTTTCATCGAAAAACCTCCTTTGCTGTTAATCACCGCTCGAACTATTCTAGGCATTCTTTCGATAAGTTTTGTTAAAACGGATTGTGGAATATTAATCCATTCATGTTGCAGAATATTCCGTAAATGTTCTTCTGGAGTTGGGCATATTTTTCGGATCCTCCTGTCCAGTTCATCCCACAACAACTCTGTAGGGTTCAAATCTGGGCTTTGTGAGGGCCGTGTCGTTACTTTCAGGGTGTGCTGTTCTTCTTGCTCCTTTAGATACTTCTTACACACTAACGCAGTGTGTTTTGGGTCGTTGTCATGCATGAATGTAAAGTTACGGCCTATTATATGCAATCCTGATGGCACTGCATGATTCTGGAGTATTGCAAAATAATTTTCCTTCCTCATTACACCCTGCACTCTGCATAAATCTCCCGTCTCGGCAAAGGAGAAACATCCCCACGCTAACACGGAACTACGCCCTTGCTTCACTGTTCGCACAATGCAGTTCGGGATCACTTTTCGGTTTTAGATCTTCGGACATAAACTCGTCGATTTTGCCCAAAAACCTCAACCTTTGACTCGTCACTCCGAAACACGTGTTTCCAATCATCTAACGACCAATCTAGATGAGAACGGGCCCACTGTAGCCGTTTTGCTCTGTTGCCCCGACGTAATAAGGGTTTTCGAATGGCAATGCGTCCATGAAGGTCCGCTTGTTGAAGTCGACGTTTTACCGTACTCGCCGAAACTTGTTCTTCACGGCCGCGATTGACTTCGGCTGCTATTTGTGACACTGTTAATTTTCTATTGCGTTTGCTTAATAATACAATTCTCAAATCTTCAGCTTTTGTTGTTTTCCTAGATGCTCCAGAACGAACACGATTTTCTATAGTTCCAGTTGTCCGATATCGCTTTATGATGTCATTTACTGTTGAACTTCTCATATTTATTTTTTCAGCAATTTGTCGCTCCGAATATCCTTCTTCAAACAGCGTAATAATGCGTGAACGTTTTTCTACACTTGCAGGCTTGCTACGTGCCATTTTGAAGTAAATTTTCTTAAAACTTTCGCGCAAAAACGACAGATGCACACCAACACACGTTCAACAGTAAAATGAAGCAAATTTATATCTTTACGCCCCTGATAAATAAACAAGAATGATGCTGCGGTATATTTCCTAAATGTAGTGTTCGTTAATAATCCCCAAGCGACCCGTTTCAAAAGATCGGTACTTCCGAGAAATTCTTGGAATGATAATGAAAGGGACTTCATTGTGGTTGTCGCAATATTTCTACTTTACATAATAATTTATGGCTTTAATCCCTTAGAAAAGAGTGTATGCTTAATATTTTTCTAGTTTTATGTATTAATAATTGTATACAGTGTGATATAATAGATTTTTATTGTATGACCGAACTTCACTGAACGGCAGTGTACATGTAATATATTGTACAGATAGTAATAATAATGATAATACTACATAACAACCACAATACATAGACGCTTGAAATGGAAGTTCCATACGGACAGAATACTCATGAAATTAGAAAGCACCTTTTACGTTGTTCCCAAGATTTAAAAGATTGTCGACGTTGAGAGAGAGATAATTTTTGCAAGTCCAATCGCATATACCTTTCACAATTGACATCGACATTTTCCAAACAATTTTTAAGATCTCCTCCCTATATTCTTCCAAGCTAAATTAAATACAAGTCCTATATGGTAGTTTCTTCTACAGATCGTCGTCGTCATAGAGAATTGAAATACAACCACGGAAATTTCCCATTCCTCGCATCGTAATTTTTCTTCCCGTTTCGCGCCGAAATTACATAAATTGCCGCGTCGCTATGATGCCCGCGACATCTGTCGACGTGCCCGCCACCGCCGTTCCGAGTGGTTCCTTTTATTGCCCTCTCTCAACTGTCATTATCTCGACGATGATAGCGTATCCTCGCAGGAATAATACTCCTATTTATAATCCCTACGCGTCATTCTTCTCTATGTGCTCCTCACTCATAGGACTTCTTTTCTTTTTTCTCTCCGCAGTCAGATATCCTTTGAACGCTTAAAATCCATCCTCTTGGCGATGGCGAAATCGTATATTCTTGCTAAAGAAATAAACCTGTCGCGGCAAGAAAGAGGCCAGGGATTATTAACTGCTAGGTACTTCGCTGGATTAAGGTTTTATGCCGCGGCGAGATTTCGAATGTCTGCCGCGCGGGGAAAAAATCTCGTATTGGCCGGGCGAAAGGCTAATTTGTCTGGATTAGGTGACAAGGGGCGAAAAACCGATGGGTAAGTAATAATAAGTTTGGATCAGGCCTAAATCCGATGGATGTAGAGAAGCTTTTTTAATGTTATTCATATTGGGCGGATGAAGATGAAAGTACTTCACCAAACGTCATTATAAAATGGTAATACGTGACGCGAAAACTAAACAAATATATTATTTGAAAGGTATTGTATTCAACGGTATTAACTTACCGTTGTTCTTATGGTACACCAGTCTACAAATCCACAAAGTTTAATTTTTTTTTGAATCTTCATTAAATAGAGGTTATTGTGAATTGAACTCTGACATTTTGGAATAGGTAGTTATAGCTACCTATTAAGACCTATTAAAATTAGTTAGCTTAACTAACCTACTCATAAACTGTTCCCAAATACAGATATTTTCAAACGGAAGAAACTTCGTTTTTTCCCAATGGACCGTTGCATTCTTGACTACACTATTGGAAGAAAAGAAGTTTCTTCAGTTAATTTTCAGTACTTCTGTATATTTATTCCCATACTTAAAATCCATTCTTCCATAATCGTGCAAAGCACTAGAAAAGATTTCATATTTTTCGGAGCTTATCCTTACGAAACCCTATTCAAATTCAAAAACTTCACCGACACCCATCCAGCAACCCTTCTTATAAATTCAACAATCCCCGAGCCATTTCTAAATGGCGGAACGATGAGAGGGAGAAGATTTTATCAAAACGACTAGATCGACCGCTCTCCCAAGGCCGCTCCGGGTGACTGCTCGCACAAAAGGATTCCTCCCCGGTTAACGTATCTTTCGTAGACCTTCCGAGTCCGTTAAAAAGGGATAACGTTGACGGTAGGTGAAAGGATTACCTGACACGATTCTCCGTGAAAATATCCGTCGTCCATATAGCGAGCAGGATCCCCGTAGAAGGTTCGACGCTGGTCCCGGGATGACTTTCCGGACGCAATATTGGCCATTCATGACGGACGAGCCCTTATTGCCCGTCGAGCTTTCTTCGACCGTCTAATGAACCTCTAAGTATGGTGGAAAAAGTGTGTTGAATTGATGGAATAATGTCCTTTAATAAGTCTGTGTTCTGATCCTGAGAGAGGCGATTCTTGGAATAGAACAAAAAAACTATTTTTGACCCTCCCAGTCAACATACTACTTGATTCGCCCAAATCTTATTCAGCTTAGTACGCTTTTATGTAGAGGATTAAGAGAGATTTAATTTCAATACAATACGTGCAATTACATAGAAATTAAGATTAATTTAGTGTATTGGCAATAATATTATTTTATGAATTATTCAACCCAGCGGCCTTGAAAATTTGCCTGTATTCTAAAAACTATTTCCTCACTGACAGGTTAATTCTCCCATTACGTCGCCAAAAAGAGGATGTTACATAGCTGAAATTATCACGCGATTATTCCAGGAGAAATATGGAGACGTGAGTGATATAAGAACGGCTATGCGGTGGGAATTAATTTACAAATAAACATTGTCTAGTCCTTACGACGAAACTAGTCCATTAATTAAGCACTACATTGTATATTCGAGCGTTCTAATTTCTCATTGCCGCTTTCCCCCTTAATTGAATTATTCCTATCCGACACAACGTAGCAGGCAATTCTAAGCCATTCCGAATGAAGACCGCGTGGGCTTTCTTCGAAGTTCCGTTTGGCAGTAGCTATTGCGCTTTACTGTAATGCAATCTGCACCAGTTGGTTGTGGTGGCTTGCATTCAATTCGCATTTAATGTTGTTAACTAGATGAAAGTATAGGTAGACCAGATGCCCGGCGAATTCAATCCCATTAGTTGAAAAGGGAACAATATCTTGTTTGGTAAATCGTTTGCATCAAATTCGGGATTATCGAAATCGGCCGTTGTTTCAACGTATTTCTGTATTTCATATTCACAGCTTTCTTTTGATTCATAATGATCTTGATTGTGTAACAAATGCGGCCTCAACAGCCAAACAGATACAATAACAGATCAACATAAGATAAAAAACAGCCAAAAGATAAATCACGCGCAGCACCAATTTACAATTTACTTCAATTCACTTTACTCTTTTCTAAAATACGTAGATATTCATTTCTTTTGTATTTATTTGACACCTTCCAACTTCTTTTCTTTTCACACCTACACAACCTTTACCAATATTCCACCAGCCTGAACCTCTTCTTTTATCCATTTTTTTCCCTTTCACCGAGTCATAAAGTAAGCAGATCCTCCTTAAAAAGCGTTTTGTCTCAATATCGTCGCCAGCGAAAAAGTCACGTTCCAACAGCCAGCATACGAACCGTTCATCTTGGACGTTCCATCTCCGATTCTACCTCCGGACCCATCCCATCGCCTACCACCCTGAATTTTTCCTCGCCTCGTCTCGAGACTAGTAGCGAGATCACTGTGAAGGAGGAAGAAAGCGCGGAATAGGCCAAATGTAAAAGTGTCACGTTCGCTGGCCGTGTCTGATACGCGTAGCATGCGCATTAAACAAATAAGAGAAGCATCAATCCCGAAAACTGCAACTTCGTTACGATCTAAACGTAGTTGTAACCCATACCTCCTCATCGTCGTTGTTCCTTCCCTTATGCGCGATAGATTTGGGCGTGGGATTATGGTAGGATAGCATGGAACGATATAAAATTGTCAATATTGCACAAATTCCCAGTTTATTTTTCCAGGTTTCCGGGCATTATATACGAAAGTTGAACTGATGTATGTATTGTGTTATCCTCGGGCCGTTTTATTGCTACGCCAATGCCGATGCCGGCAGAAATGCTGATTTTATCGATATTTATTTGATTCGTTGTATTTTAGGCGGGCAAGTCGATAAAACCTAATAGTTTTGATAAAATTGCTCGCTTAGGTAAAATCCTGGGATTCTTTGGACGTTGCATCGTAAAAAACAATCATAATATATGGTTCTATTAGGCTTGTTACGTGTAGCGTTTGCAAGTAATAAATTAATAAGCGCAATGTCTTTATAGGATCTTATTCCCTATCCATGTGCTACGAGTGCAAAATCATGAACACGTTAGTTGGAATGCTGTGGCAAACCTAATTGTTGGCATATCGATTTAAATTTTAAAACATCTATTGAATACCTCCCTCAACAAAAAAAAAAGGTCAAAAATTAGTCTTTAAGCTTAAATAAAAGATTACATTTCAAAATTTTGCGAAGAAAGAATGCCGCTTGTAACCATGTGCCTCAACGTGTAACAACTGGTTGAGGGAGTCCTTTGCCAAGTCTCCTTATGCAGCGCCATACAAAAATATAGTCCTATCCATCGACCGGGAAGCTTGGATTCTCTGTCGGGAGCAGCAAATTGTGGTGATTCCTGATCTTCTTCAAAAAACATTTATCTTCTAAGATTTTCAACTTCGAAATATATCTCGTCTGCCTCCAAATAAAAGCTGACCTGCTTCAAATAGTTGATGGAAAGCATTTCCCTTCAGGATATTCAGTTGTTTCCCTTTTTCCAGAACGCTATGTAGAGCATAAAACATTTTCCGAAATATAAAATAATTTGAGGTAAGAAATGCTATTGCATAGAAATAAATTAAACTCATTCTTTCTATTCTTTCTTTCTTATTCATGGTGCCATTAAATAAAAAAGGAAATGAGAGCAAGAGGTTAAATAATGGCCGAAATGCCCCGCAAAGCCAGCATCCAAAGGAGAAATATAGAAATAGAGTTGGATGTAAGGGACTTGATAGTGGTATGATGAGACCATGTACCAATAATATTAAACCGGGCCCAGATCGTGATGCTTCTCATGCTTGCGGTTACGCGGTGGCGTCGTGACGATAGCACATTTCAATTGTTCGCATTCCTGGACGTGTACTTTCCCTGTATAAGCCCCTCTATTCGGTACGCTTCCCTCCCAGGCGAAGGAATTCTACCCGAGAAACGCTTCGCACGAGACTGCCTCGCCAACCTCTTTCCGAACAACAAGGACGCAGAGGGTTCGCTGCGGTAACGCTGGCGGTGAATTAAAGGCCAAAAAAATGCGGCCAAGAATTCTCATCGTCGCATCCCCAGATAACGATTTCCTTATCGTCTGGAGTTCGAGAGCTGGCGACCTCATACTCTCGCGGCTCCTCAACTTACCTCGCGTGTTTCCTCGCTTTCTTCTCGATGGTAAGCGCGGTGAAGGGCTATCTCGCCATCGCCGCTAACTTCTTCATTTCGGCAAAGAACCATTATACACGACGCTGATGGAGAATCGATAATTACTGCATCGTTTTGGGCGTTTTCCCTCCTTTTCTTTCGCATCTATATAGCGTTCTGCAGGCGACGGCATCAAGTTCTCTCATCGGGGCGCGGTAATAGCCGAATAGCGTAAATTATGGATTATTAATTTCTCAATTCGAGGCTCTATTATCGCGTGCTCGGCGTATAACCGATGCCTATCGACGGAACGCCGGTATATCCAGTAATTAATTCACTTTTATCGGCCGCATTGGTTTCGATGAATAATAAATAAGGAGCAGAAGAAATAATGGACAGGTTACACAATGAAATTAGAGTTAAAGGCATACATCTTAATATAAATTGCTAATACGTAATATATTAAGGAAGGGGTAAAATTGACTTCTTGGACAAGATCGACCAATGGATGGGCCAACGTTGGTCATAGTAGCGATATGTTTCGCTAATTATTTTCAAAAAAATTATCCGCGCGTGATTCACAGAGGTTATTGTTAGGTAACATTATCATAAAATACACAAACACATTAACAAATTAATACTTTCCATTTTGCATTTCTTGTGAACTTTCATGCAAGGTATGTATTTTTTAGTCAATAATATTCAATAATTACAAATACAAAGAAAGAACAACTGAAATTAACCTTCAAACGCACTTGATTAAGAAATTATAATTTGTATAAATTTTTCGTTCAACATCCCTCCTCTCCTAGAAATCCTTAAATTTAGTACCAGTCGTGAGTACCGTTCCGACCATCCACAAAGTAATCTTTACTTTTTCATCGTCTTCTCTTTTGGTGAGTCATAAACTAAGCAGATCCTCTTCGAAAAGCACTTTGTCTCAATATCAGCACCAAAGGAAAAGTCACGTTCCGGCAGCAACATCTGAACCGTTCGGCATGTGCGTTTCATCTTCGATTTTCTCCGTGAATGTCCCTGAATTTTTCGCCATCCAAGGATATCGTGATTCATGTGCTATCTTCTAGAGTAAGTAGAGCTTAAACACGTTAGAATTTATTTCATTTGTAATGAGAAAGTTTCTCTATTTAAGATATTGGAATTTTGATTGTTTTTTAAATATGATAGAATAACTTCTTCATAAGAAAATCAATATCTTTTAATCATGCTGTTAAATTCAATTTCTTCAGCGTCGAAAAATGCGCGAAAAGTGAAGAATAACCTTGTTAGTCTATAATATGCCGGGCATAATACGCTCTTTACAGAAAATTTAATCATACCCAAATTTTGAAGATTAATGAAACTTTAACAGCGTCCCAAAGAAGTACATTTCCGCTAACAATTCCTAAGAAGTAGGGTAATTTATAAAAGCATTCTTTTTAGTTCTGAGCATCAAATCTTCCTGCATATTCGTACGAACCTCTTCACCGGAAATGACTGCAGTCACGGCTTGAATTTAACAAGACCTCCTTCCTCTGCCCTTCGTAAATTATTCAAGTCTCATAGAGAAGTTTTCATGTTTACGACGTCAATTTCTCCCTTGCGTCGGCGGTAATAAAGCGACTTACCGCGTGAATTGATTAAGATATTTTAGGAAATTTGAAAATTTCGTGGACTTAAGGAAGATTTATTTTTACCCAAAAAATATGGAACGATGTAAAGGATACAGCAAAAATATTGATCAAAAAAATGAAAATTATACTCCCACAGCTGTTTACTCCACTTATCCGGAGATAAATGCGTGTTTTTCTCCTAACGTATTCGAGGTCAGGAAGTTATTTGAAAGGCTATTTGTCATCCGACGTCAAAATCAATATATTGTCCGTATGTCTGACTACAACGTTAGGCAAGGTTATCTGGTAAAACACACGTGGAATTTTTTACCAATACACAACAGCCTAATTCTTCTTTATTCCTTGAGGACTAGACTATTAGCTAGCTTTGGGATTTTAGCGGAATGGAAGCGATGTATTTGAGAATCTCTGCCTTCAATTTTTTTTCAAGTCAACCCCAGGAAAAGCTAAAGTTAGGCATGGTTAAAATCAGCACGAAAAGTATTTTTTGTTGGATAAGGTTATAGTATTCATCATTCAACTCCATTAAGTGTATTTCCTCAAAAACGCATTTATACCAAGAGTTAATTAAATACTAACACAACTCCCTCCGCCCCAATCTTTATCCTTCTTATTGCATCCATATTTCAAACTTAATAGCGCCTTTTACATTAACTTTCCTCGTTTGCGAAAAACAATTTCTCCCGCCCCTTTAGCTCCCCGCTGCCCTTTCAGAGGCGGCAAATAATATAAATGTGCGGTTTCCGCCTTATTTGCTTTTAAATCAAAATTACGTTACCGACCAGAGCGCGCCCAACGTTAGAATAGGAAAAATCTTTCACTAATGCGAAAAGTATTTAAACGCATTCAACCTTCCTTCACGTTGGTTGCAGGGAATTCGTTTTTTATGGTTTGCCGCGCCCGTCGATTCCCTTCAGTCGCTTTATGTCCCTTAAACTAAATTACATTTAAATTTCATGTTATCGTTTGTTTCTTCGGTGGATGTCGTTAAACGGCGAAAGAAGTACAAGCGGAAAACGACGGGTATGACCAAACCTTAGCTTGCTTAGCTTTACGACTTCTTCCTGGTGTTCGTTTTTTTCATTGCTCCTTATGGTATATCGTGGACGTGGCATTCTAGTCGACGCGGGTATAATTTAAATCATGTCCAGCGAGTATTGGCTAGCCGGAGACTAGTCTCGTAACTGTTTCCTATAGTTTTCTCTTACATAATCATGAGATAAAGCCGGCTTTCCCTTAGTTTCCACGACCGAAAGCACTTCGCTGATCGCAGTTTATGGTTGTTTGTACTTTTATGATGGTAGTAATCTACTTTATCGACCGTAAAGATTTTTCTTGCCTCCTTCTATTCGCCGAGCATTAAAATCGTACATACCTGTCCTCCATACATGGAATCGCTTCTACGTGATTTTATCAACAGGCAAACCCAACGATATTCGATTGTTTCATGCCATTAGCCGCGGACTCTAATCTCAATATACACAAGGATAGTTCAAAGGTTGTTTTATCTATTGTATTTAGTTGGGAATCTACTATTACTACTACTGCTGATGTAGTGCCATTAACTGAATGGAGTCTAATGAAAGGGTAAATAGAAAGGTTCGCAATCCAAGTGTTCTTAATGGTTTATCTTAACCTTTGTGGAATACAGTGGCTTTTAAGCATTATTATCAGCCTGGTTAATAGTTTAGGGCGTCATGAGTTTCACGCTATTTCGGGAAGCAGAAGCAAGCGCCAATGTATCTTTTTTTGAAGAAGAAATGTATTTAATATCTGAAAAATTAAAAGTTAGATCTACACTACGAATTATCTACAGTACAAATCACGAGTCTTTGCCGTTGCGTCATACTTGTCTGTGACGTATGCAACGTCTGAAACAAATTCAGGTACGCCAACCGGTGTTATTGTTATAACATCTGTCAAGGTTCTTTTCTCGAATCTATTTCTTGTTTTCATCGTTTTAAAAAACAAGCAGTTTTTATTAGAGCTGTATTACGAACTATTAATACGAGCATTTGTTATTTGTAATAAATGAATTTTAGAGAGTTGCTAATGCTAGTGCAAAACATAAAACAGAGGAAGGAAAACATACCACCTACTTCTATTATTGCAAAATACACACCTCGTCTCAAGTCCAAAACCCTAGATTTGGATGACCGAAAGAAAGTGGAAGTATAAAACATTATATACGACATACACTACCCCACAAAAACATAGACGCGGTATCGTTTCTATTTACGAAACAAAGTTTATAGACAATATATAAAATGTAAATGAGGGTTATTAATACTTGTTATGTAAATAGTCCATTTATAGATATTTCTGGGTATTTATTGCTTTATGAGGGGTAATTGAGATTTTCCCGGATCAAAATAGGAATTTTAAATGCGACGAAAATTTAGACCCTGTGCATTTATTACATTAACATAAGCGAAAATGTTTTAATTTGATACTTCCCTTTATATGCAGTGGTTGCGCTGGTAAAGTGTACACATTTCACCACGAGAAATTATATTTTATAAAGTGTTTGCAATATGGGTAGAAAAAAACAATTATCCTTGATAGAAAGGGGTAAAGTTCTAGCCTGGCACCAGGATGGTGTTAGTAAGAAGGAAATTGCTCGTCGGTTACCAAGAAGCGATCATTCCGTTAGAAATTTCCTAAAAGATCCGGAAAATTACGGCAAACCAAAAGGCCAGGGGCGGCCGAAAGCTGTAAGTGAGCGGGATAAACGCATGGTATTGCGATGCGCATCCAATTCTTCTGCGTCGGCGAGAGTTCTTGCAGAACAGGCAGGGGTACAAACGCACGTGCGTAATGTTCAAAGGATTTTAAAGGCGTCACCGGTAATATCACGGAAGAATATGTTGAGAAAACCGCCACTTTCGGCGAAACACAAAGAAGCGAGGTTGAGATTTGCTGAAGAACACGTATCCTGGAAGAAACAATGGGAAAACGTTATATTTTCCGATGAGGAACGTTTTAATTTGGACGGACCGGATGGGTACTCGCATTATTATCGTGATTTGAGAAAGGAACCAAAAGTGAAAATGACCAGACAATTAGGGGGTGGATCTGTGATGATATGGGCAGCGATTGGATTTCGCGATAAAAGTGGGATAGTGTTTTGCACAAACAAAATGACATCTGTGACGTATAAAGACTTATTGCGTTACAATCTTCTACGTTCTTCTTCTCGTTTTGGAAACCAATAGGCCGGACGCAATTTTGTTTTTCAACAAGATAACGCGCCAATTCATAAAGCAAAAACCATTACTGAATGGTTTAAAGGGAAAAATATTAAATCTTTACAGTGGCCGGCACGGTCACCAGACTTAAACATTATTGAAAACATGCGGGGTGAATTGGCACGTCGCGTTTATGGCGGAGGCCGTCAATATTTCACGGTACAGGAACTGAAAACTTCAATAGTGACTAAATGGCAGAATATCCCTCAAAATTATGTGTTAAATTTATATAAATCTATTAATAACGGACTATTGGAAGTGATTAAGAACAATGGAGGATCTACGCATTACCGATCACATATGTTTATTTTTGTTTCACATTTGCAACAGAGCGTCTAAATTTTCGTCGCAGAAATTGTTTAAACATTGGAGTAATAATTTATTATTTAGTTCATATATTATTGGAGGAGATATTTTCAAGTTTATTTTACTTTTATGAATAAAAACTTAATTAGATATCTTGCCAGTTTCGCAAAGAAATGTTGTAACCCTTAAAACCCGTAAAACATCTTACCGCGTCTAAGTTTTTGTCGAGGAGTGTATATAAGCAAAGTAAGTAACACAAATTGCTGCACAATATTTTATCTAAATAGCAAATATTTCAGAGAAACATATTACATTAAAAACACTGAATAAAATTCTGCAGGAGAAATATATCTGACACAATAGTATTTCTGCCTTAAACCGATTATTGACAGCAATAGACTTTAAATTTAAAGCAGGTGATAATCGAAGAGCTTTAATGGAAAAAAATAATATCGCGGCATTAAGATATTCATTTTTACGTAACTACCATAAAAATTTAACATATTTGAAGAAGCAAGCTGTGTTTCTTGATGAAACTTGGATATTTTCTAAGGGTAGCAAAAGAAGATCTTGGCAAGATGAAGATATTAAAAGCGTTAGCAAGCCGGAAAGTTATGATGGCAAAAGATATATTGTTGTTCACGCAGGAACAATAAATGGTTTTATAAAAGATGCTTCTTTAGTGTTTCCTTCAAAATCAGCAACCTCTGATTACCATGGCGAAATGAATAGCGAAACATTCCAACGTTGGGTAACGGAACGGTTAATACCATTGAAGTACCATCTTTAATCGTTATGGATAATGCACCTTACCATAGTGTTTTGTTGGAAAAAACAACCTCTCCAATCGTGGAGAAAAGATATGATTCAATGGCTTAACAGCAATCAAATTCCCTGTGAAAGTACGATGAACAAAAGTGAATTATTAGAAATTGCAAAACACAATAAAAAACAAAATGTGTATGTAATCGATTAGAAAGGCCACGAAGTACTCAGACTTCCTCCCTATTATTGTGACTTCAATGCAGTAGAGTTAGTATGGGCACAAGCAAAAGGATACTACAACAAACATATAGGACGAGATGGATATAATGACATCGCAGTAATAAGGATGAAAGCTTAGAAGTGTGTACTCCGACCATTTGGAAAAAGTGTACTCAACATACTGAGAAATTAATTACAGAATGGTATAATTGAGAAGCAAATTTCGATGCAGGTGAATTTTCATTTACTGTAAATTGTGGTTCTGAAGATGAAGACGATGAATAAAAATTAATTACATGTTATCTCGTCTTATTGCTTGTACAAAAGTACTGTTTTTTTTTTCATTACTAGCTTGCTGCATTACTTTTATTTGTATCGCAATACCTGTATAATATCATTTAATATTTTCTTTGATTAAAGTGCAGATTATATTTTTCAAGCTGTGTGTGTAAAATCATTAATGTTAATAAAGAATTATAATAAATATAAGATACACATCTGTTTTGTCGCTTATATACTTCACAAATACAGAGAGGTAAGGATGAAACCGTAATCAGCTAACCAAGGAGTATTTATTTATTCTTTTATGTTGTAAATACTTACGTTTCAAATAACAAAGCTTTATATATTAAAAATTCCATCCGCAAAACACTATACTAAATTATGATCATTATAATATTCTCACTTCATTTTTTATTTAATTTATTCTTATGCAAATAAGTATAAAACAATTGTCAAACATCAAAAGGAGTGATATTCTGTCTTTACAAATCTAAAGGTTGCATGCACTGCAGTAAACATTACGAAAGCTCTTATCTACGCATTGCTCGGCGATATACTGCCTCACTTCAATTAGTTTATTGATACTTAACAAAATATGGACGTATATCTTAACTAGTTACGACGTACGTCTCTCGCTTGTGTATACGTGTGCTTCCGATTTTTAAATATTACGCTTGTCTTCACTTTACCGATGAATCAATGACGTAACGGCAAAGATTCGCGATTTGTACTGTAGTTAGATACGAATTGATGAAGAAAACAGTCAAACGAACAAAAGAAGTCGAGACTCGCCATGTATGAATTGAGACTTATAAAGTAAGCGAATGAATTGCTTTAAAAATAACTATACTATTATTACACCTTAATGACTACTAAAAGCTTTATTTTGATAGACAGAGCTGTGATTTCTTTTATGAACCGTTACGCAAATATTACCTACAATATAATTGAAGCAAATATCCGATTTTATTTGCCATTCTATCGCTGTTAAGTGCTAATAAAAGTGGCAAAGAGGCGTGATGTGTTATGGCTTTATTTCTACATTCGTATTGCGATTAATATTATCATCAAATGACTTATCTCGTATATTAGTTCGTGCGCCTTTGACGCATGGTTGTTAAATGCTTACGTTCGTATCTTACTTCCAATAAAGCAACACGAGCATATTGTATGTAAATTTGAATGGAAAACTTGAGAATAGAGCTACGAACTAGAAATGACGCAGTCAGTAGGATCTGAACCAATGCTTCTATACGCGTATTTGCCGAGCAACTGGCGACGAGACGATAATAGAATAATCTCCTTTCTTCGGCATGAAGAAAACATCACGCTACTTTCGCAGTGAATAGCCGAATGTTTGATATCCGTCTTTACCATTGGCAATATTTGCTTTCTAAAGTTGCATCGCAAAATAGAAGATTCTCTTTCAGTGCTTACGGTACGACGATAAGGATGCTTTCGGGCATTGTTGTCGACGGTTCGTATGTAAACGCTGTACGTCTCGCGAAAAACTTTGCTCCGTATGTGTTCACAGCCTATGCAAGTACGTAGAGCGATATACAAGTCTCAAAAATAGATTTAAAGTAAACAGGAAGGGTATTGATGGAAAATACGCTGAAGGGGGAAGCGTAGAAGAATCGCTACGTTGACGGCTGATGGACGAGAGAAAGGATTTTCTCAGTAATATGGTGAGATGTGTACTTAGGAAGTTGAAAATGATTGGAGCACGTATTTTGAATCAATTCACTTCGAGAAGTTGAATTGCCTCGTTTCCTTTAATAAGACAACGTTAAATATAATTTAAAAATATCTGCTCATGTTGAAATTCCAAACTTCTGTTTATTTTTATAGAAGAACATGTTAGGCGTTGTATTTTATGGGATTACATGTAGGACTTAATGTTACCCAAGACTCACTCCCAAGTTTTCCAGCGAAGTTACAATCACAAAATCTTTAGCAACATTTGGTGAATCAGAGTGTGTGATTGTGTCAAAATAAGGGATGCGATTGGGTGTGTCTTTTGGGGTCTTCTTTTTATTTGCCATTAAAAATCTTCTGAATTGACGTCTGCTTGAGCAAGCGTGCTATAAAGTACCTCACGGGCCACCTACGAGTTTTGCAGCAAATAATAATAAATATCAACTCCACCTTTGGTAGAGTTGTAAAACTTTATTGTAGAAAGCAATATTGCTGACTTAGACCTTTTAGAGTAAAAAAAAACAACGATTGGGATGAAAAAATTTGGTTTGCTTTTATTAAGAAGGAAACAAAGCAGGATTTCCCTTTTAATTTCAGCGTTCCAGCGATAGTAAGGTTGCAGTCTTCAAGCACGTAGACTTCAAACACAATAGAAGTAAACGAATTATCCATTGCTATATTCCTGTTAACCACGAATAAATGGAGATAATGTTTTAACATAGTACGCAGGAAGTGGATCTTGAGTAAGACGAGCTTCTCCATTATGTATATGTATGTGTACCTTCGGTCCGAGAACTGATTACGTTTCTGCAGCACTTTCGGACAGATGGCAATGCATCGGAGACCAATAAGTGCATTTATTTCTAAATTATTTGTGGGTCCAACATGCCAACAGTTGTCACCTCTTGTTGCGAGGATACGAAATGCAGTATTCCTCTGAGGAGGACGAGATTGAAAGGATTCTTTCGATCACAAATATTCATTTTCTGCATTGATTATCAGCAGTTTCTTTATCAGAAATAGGCGTCCTGTTATCAAATTTTTGTCTTCTTCCAACCAACTTAGCTACATGATGTCGAGAATTAGAAACAAGGATTTTAGCATTTGGGAGAAAGAGCGTTATCAACCATGAATTTTCTGGACATTTTGACATCAAAAAAATAAGCAATACCAATTACAATCAGTTAATTTGTGGAACCATACAGCGAAACTGATCCAATGTAACACTATCATATAATTACGCGACGCCCCAAAAGCACCTAGTGGCTAGCTACAATGGACAGGTTATTGTAGAACATAACTGCCTCATATAACATTCCACTCGGCGTACTCGCAAACAAATCGTAGCAATTTAAAAAAATGCTTGATTACTGTTCTTGGGTTACAACTGCAAAGCACCTGTAGGCGCTAAATAAAAAGCCTGATTAACCCGTTCTAGTAACAAAAAAAATGGTTAAATGGATTATTATCTCTTTAAACATCTGTGGCATTTCTCCTTATACATCCCATAAATTCCGAGACTCCTCAATTAAGCACACCAAATATTGCAATTAGTCGCTCAGCCATTGGCTTCGAAACGTTGAAAAAGCGAAACCGTAACAATAATCTACTCGAGCCTTCCCATTACAGCCTCGGCCGGTAGTAAGTTTAGTCAATGGCGGCATAAACGCTGCGTTAATTGTCCGAGAGAGAGCTCTTCCGGTAAATAAACACCGTTCTAGAGGTAATATCAAGGACCGTTAACATTTCCTAATTTCTAATTCTTTTTCTTTCCGACTAAATTACGTTTCGGTGCGCTTCTCGATGATGGCGAATTAGACAAAGAGAAGACGAGAATAGGAGAATACGAAATGAACAGCCTTATCATCGCTTCTGGTTATCGTTTCGGAAAAATACGTTCCATTTCGGAAGCGTCAGAGATGGTAATGTAAAGGTGGGAAATAAGAAGAATATGTAGGTGGAAAGATAAGACTGCGAGGAAGGCGATGTTATATTTTCAAGGGGACTTATTGGTGCGTGACCCGACCTGAATAAGGGTGGCTTGAAACAATTAGCTCAGACTCATTCAGGTCGTAGTCGCGAGGGACTTTATAATTAGCTTCGGGTATATTTATGCAGGGTAGGTTGACGGTCACATCCGTTGATGTTAGTTTCCAGTTTAGTGGAGGCAGAATGATACAGTTTCTGCTTTATTTAAGCTGTACGTTGTATGTTAATATATTATGTAAATATTGACAAGTAGTCTATGGATTCTATGACACCATTTCATCGAGATGAAAGGACGAGGAAAATTCAGGAAGATATTTTGTCTCTTAAATTTTATACTTTTCAAAGCTGCTGCAGACGATTTTCTTAACCATTAACAAGTTCAGATTATTACTCCAAATTCTAATAACACGAAATTATCGAAAAAATTAGCAAAATCCTCAACCGAAGCAAACATTCATAGCTCTCCTCTGCCGTTTCCAATCGAACGATAATCGCAGCAATAAAGCGGTAAGGAATTAATTTCGCTCCGGCCATAATCTGCTTTGGAACGTTCCGGATTTTGATCGCCCTTTATCCGCCAAGCTCTAAGGCGGCATAGCATCGCGTACGGCGCTATGAGAAATTCTCCCAATGCTCCGGAAACGCGTCGCCAATTTTCTTAATTCATGCCGCTTCCGCAATTCGGCTTTCGTGGTGCGGTGACGGGATATGCTGCGGGGAGGAGCAGGAGGAAGAAAGCAGGAGAGGAGCAATTTATACTAGCTCGCGGAATTCCAATTATCGAGAGGCGCTATTACTTCTGGTTTTCGGTTTCAGGTGAAGCTCTCGCCGCCGCCAGGTTTAAGTCTCTATAACCGGATGGGTCATTTTCGTTTTTTTTTTCTCTTTTATGACGTTACGTTATCCGGTTAATGTAGTTTATTAGTTCTAAGCAATTATGCGGTTACTAATCCTTTTCCTCCGTTGTAATTGTATGCATTGCAGTGAAAATAATTGCCCAATTTGGGTGAAATTAGGAGGAGTTTTTGGAGGTACCGTAATCTGGGTCTGCTTGAACATCTGTTCAGCAATTTTTTGTAAACAGAATATTAGTGGATGAGGAGTTCGTTGGTTGCGTTTGTAAATGGATTGAAAACTTTATTAGTATTGGTTCAGTCGACTCCCATTCAACTGCATGCTCATCATTACAGATTGAAACGGTTTTTCATTTCTTTTTGAGGAACATCAATAAAAATCTGTTTATAAAAGCAAGCTATATTATGAACAATTAGTAACATTAGAAAACACGGTCCTTTCATTGTGTCGAGCTATTTTGGGACTTATCTTCGTTCGATAACATCACGTGCTAGCAATTTTGCTAACATTATTAAAATTCATTCGACAATTCTACGAAATAAAGAAATCTCGCTCTAATGACACACTATACAAGCACTAGAATTAAATAGAACTCTGTTGAAGAACTCTCTTTGTGGAAAGAGCACAAAAGCAAACTGTAAGAAACATGGTCGGTGCTACAGCAACTCCAAACGAGGCACTTCTAACCTGCGCCATTTCGCGGGAGGGCTTAAGAGCGGTTGAGTTTTCCGAAGGCTTCTTAAACTCGTACCTGCGCTTGTACACCTCCTGCAGGAAACTGACTGAAACAAACAGAGTCGTATTGAGGGCGTACAGATGCGTCACCATGCCGGCTAGCTGAGAGTCGCAAATGGCCGCTTCCAATTCACCACACTCTCTCTGCAAACACTTCACGAGCTCTGCGGTGATTTTGATAAGCGACGGCTGGATTCGCGCACCAACTTCGTAGCATTCCGCTAGCGACGTGTTGTCTTTGAACACTTCCGGCATATCAAATTCGACTTCCGTTTCCAGGAAGGTTAACTCCTGCGAGACGAGCTCGATCTGACGCGTCTTGAAACAGCTCTCATCTCCTACCAAGGCGCACACTATTATGTTCTGCGGCAGATTGGGTTTGGTGACTATCACTTGCGGTAGAATTATAATCCCGGTGTAAATCGCATCTTTGGTCTTCACCTTCACGATGTAATCTTTGTATTTATCGTCGATTTTCCGCGAAATTTTAACTGCCCCAGGGTGATGTGTAAATGCAGCTGTCTGCTGAGAGGCACATAAGATCCAATATATCATCAATAATCCACATACTGGAATCGAATTCGACAGGAAGTTATAGAACAGGCGCATTATTGTAGGGCTAGGCGAACGCCATTGCCATTTGACAATTATTTGGCAACGATGACAGATTGACGTGTAGGGTAATAGGTTCCTCATTTATTGCTTGGAGAAAGCATCCAATGACCAATCGCTTTGCTTCAGCGAGACAGGACACAATTTCTTTTTCAGTTATCCTTCCTATCCTTTATTATACATGTCACTCATTAAAAAAAAAACAAGCGAGAAATGCCTCGGTGTAACGAATCCAGAACCACAGTCGTTTTAAGCATCCCATTTCGCAAAAGAATCCCATTTTTGTCTCATCTCACACTTGCTTCGATCCCTAATACGTATTACATACCCCTAAGCGTCGTGCCCAAAGAAGATTGACTGTCGTTTGCTTCTTAGTTTCTATCCGCCTCTTTTCTCACGAGCGACATCGCCAAGGTGCTCTCCGCTTCCTCAAATACACAAAAAGCTGCGCTCAAGCAAACTTTTCCATCAGGAAAACGGGTTTTCGTCTCATCAAGAAATAATTGCCTTTTCAATTTTTTTTCCTCTTTTCGGCGCGTGTGTTAGCGGGAAATAGGCTCCAATTCGGTAGCAAACGACGAGTTGTGCGCCATCTTTGTCTTATTGACGATATTTTCGTAATTTTCGCCTGCTACCGTTACCGTAAATGGAATAGGATGAAATGAGGATGAAATATATGAAACGCTCGTAGGGAGAAAGCGTTATAGTAGCGATCGTGTGGAAGGTGGCAGAGGCAAGAATTGTTCGGAATGAGATACCGTGTTGCCGGGTCAATAAGCTCTTCGATTGGTTTAATTTAAACAAATCGCCCGACTTCGGTAAATGGGCGATTCGTGTGGTGGACCAAAATAATTTAAGATTCGAACAGGATTTATCGATTGGATTCCGACTTAATGGCGCGGAATAGGACCGGTTACAACTTGTTTAAACTGCGTTGTTAGAAAGCAATTCATTCGGTCTGATATGTAATAAAAATAAATAATTGCTGCAGCAAATGAGCAAATGAAATAGAGTGGGGCACGATACATTCGTTCAACTGCGGTTTGCGCGAAGGAGAGCGGTACACGGTCAGACGATACTAACTACTTCTGTGTGTTTGTTTGACTACAGACGCTCTATTTAAATGTGGAAAGAAACTCACTATGTCAACTTGAAGAAAACAACAATGATGTAAAAGACATAGCTCCTTGATACTTTCTATTATTCCTATGTGTACGTATATCTAACACAAGCATATAGCGTTGATTGTTAATGTCCTATAACTTCATTTTAGGGGAAAAATAAAATGCCAATAGTTCGTCAACATCCCGACAAACATTATTCAAATATTTCACAACATATCACTTCACCCACTAGCTCCTACACTCTTCAACGCGTCAAGTTTGAAGCGTCGCGTTTTCGCCATTGGGACGTGATATTTTAACGAGTTTAACGCGACGGCGATAGGATACCGGTTCCACTTGTCACTTGTGGTCCGCCGAAATTGATTTACGGTTAAAATGGCTTAAATTTCAATTTGCTATGGTCATGTTAACTTCGCCGGAACAGCTGGGAGCTCGTCGCACCGGAAACAACGGGCAATATCGCGCCTGGCGCTGGGAAAATGTCCCGAATTTTGGGACAACGCCGAGTCGGCTATAAATTATGTTATGGGCATTACGAAAATTTTCGGAGTAAAAAGCGGGGAAGAGGAATTCGGGGTGGAAGGTTTCGAAGAGGATAAATTAAAGTTTCCGACGTTGTTAACATTTTTGTTTCTTCCTTTCTGTTTTTTAATGCTGATTTTAAACCAAAAATTCATGAATCGTATTTTATTGCTTTAATATTTTGATGATTTTGATATATTTTGCGATATAATTTCCATTTCCACTTCGTCCATCCATTTTAGCTGTTGATAGCAAACATATTCAGGTAATTGAGGTTTCCCGCTTCCTCGTAAGCATCACATTTCCTGTAAACTTGTAGAATCTTCGCTGTTAAATATGGGGAAACATAGGGACGTGCACTTTCTTACCTCTTAACGTACGGTTATAGCTTCTAGTACCTCCCCAGCTTAATTAACAGCTAAAATTAAATTTCACCGATATGAATATTAGACGAAAAAATACAGAAGGTGCAATAGCGCTTCGTTCTTTGAACGCTCATTCTCTTGTAATAGGCAATTTATTATAACTCTGTGTACAAACAGCTTTCATTTTTCAAGTTAAACAAAAAACATTAAGGAGTTGTTCTCTGGGCAGGTCTGTGGTTACTTGGGCGTGGTCTCTCGGATGGGTGTGTACATTTGTAGATATAAAAAGAAAACCATATTCTAAACAGTTTTTTTGTAAATTTAATACTCCTACCTACGGCTCATAGTTGAAAATATTAAATAGCATTGGAGATAATTTTTATGTTATACGCCTCGTCGTTGGATGGGCGTGGCAAGACGAAAAAAGTTTTTATTGAGAGTTTATTTACAAATGCAAGTCTTTGCGAAAATTTTAACATGTTCTGAATTAAAGAATAAATTTTTGAAATTCTATCAACATTACGCTAATATCGATTCTTGTTGATGACTGCAATGTTGTGTTAATACCTTTTATTTTCTTTTACTTCTTCTATAATGAATGAAAATTTATTTTATTCTACCAACACTAATTATGTTCAATGATCAATCCACTAACTAACTAATTTTGCACTCAACAGCTTGACGTTAACAAAAACGCTTAATTCTTGCAAAGTAATTATAATACTGTGTGTTCAGTGGCAGCTGCTCAATTAGATCAATTGGCTAATGATCTCCCAAGAAGATTCGCAAACAACTGACAACAGTAAAAAGTTAAGGGGATTTGTATCTCACAGCTAAATTGAGGACACAAGGAAAAAGATTCCACGCTCCACTCCACTCCGAAAGATTCTCCATGCCTTTTGGAGTGATATAACACCGTAATAGCTACTGGGACAATATAAAGTAACTTGAAATCGCGACGAACCCTTTAACAGTAGAAAACCTTGCTGCAGTTAATTGGTATAATTCAGTTAGTGATTATTTCATACCGGGTTAAATGCTACATCGTTGGTATTATTGCAAGAAAGATTTTGCCCAATAATTCTTCTGTTTTTATTGCTTTAGAGAGTGTTATATATCACCTTCCCGAATTAGTTTGGTTATCGATCTTTCCACAACTAATTCTTATAGTTCCGCCTTTGGTTTTGCCATGGCTTATTCTAAGCGCACCGCCCCTGTAAAGTAGGATGTTTTTCGCTTTTCTAGGTTGATAATATATCCTTTTTAAATTAGTATCGATTTTCCCAAAAGTGATTCGATTGTTTTAAACCATTTCTTTGTACATTAACAAAAGTATTAGTTGCGCAGATACTATTCTTCGACCACCTACTAAGGACATCCCTCCTAAAAGCTTCCACATTTCACATTCTCGTTACCGTTACGCTTCCACACAATACCAACAGCGACAGATTGTTCCCCTTCAGTGAGCTTTTATCAGTCCACAACAACATGCCTTTACCGCCCTCATAAATTTTCCTAATAAGTCGATCCGTTTTCGTGGAGATTCTAGCGGAAAATCGAAAATTTTCCGCAGAGAAAATAATTCCTATTACGGAATATATGACGCCTGTACACAATACACATTTATATATGAAATATTAATTTTGCAAGGCGCTAGAGCTACAACGAAGGAAAGAGAATTTCAACAGCCAATGATCCAATAGGGACGACTACACTTGAGTAAGCTCACGTCGCTGTAAGTAGCAGATAAGCTGCCCGAGCGTCAGTTAGACTATTGTTGAGGAGTACCTCGAACGATAAAACGACGGGTCACATGCTAAGACCGTAAATTCGCATGTAGGCGTGCTCCTTCTTTTTTGGAGAGCATCTTGAAATACATGGAACAGGTGCTATGACCTTTTAAGGTTATTTCTTTGGTTCGTTGATGTTATACGAAGTAATTTTCCGCGCGGATTCTCTGGCGTAAGCAATACATCTTCCGAAAGGAGAGGAACGAGTAGATTAATTTATATTTATAGCCGTGTATGTTGGTGTAGGTGTTGTTTTCTCAAATCTCATCCGAATTAAGTGCAGGAATACATCAAGTTCGGCAAATAGGGTCTCAAAGCTTGTAAGCATATTTTAAATTTGTTTTTTTTTAGTTTTCATTCGTTTTCCCCATCGCACTTAATTATTGGTAAAATGTTCAATTCAATTCAATTCAAATCAAAAAATTACCACCTCCTTCATTATTGGAAAATGATAACTTCAGCTGAGGCCTGAAAATATTTGAATAATTGCTAGATGAGGAACACCTAGTTCCTAGTTATCAACATTCATCAGCTATTTCCACCTTCTCGGAATATCGACGAAACAATTTTTGTTATTTAAAAATGGCAACAATTTCCATTCCGAGCTCGGAGGCAAAATTTCGTAATTACAATTCGCACATTTCCATGTTACATACCGATAAAGGGACTGCCTTCCTAGCCGCGAACGCGGAAAAATGGAACCTACCGGTGCAAAAAGCCCGCGAACCTCCACGCTCTATGAACGTAATTCAATTTCCGCAAAGGCCGAAAGCGATATTTTTTAATTTCAATTCAGCTAGGGCTCGTCGACTCGCTCCAGTTCTAGACCGGTGTTTTTCCGCGGTTAATATTTACATTTTATTTCGCGAAACGTTAATATTCCGTCCGTCGGACAAATCTGTGCGGGCATTTTCATCCGCGATAACGTAAGGAGGAACTAGGTTTCCATTATGAACGTTTTAATTAAATTCCTTTCACTTGGTTATTGGAAGTAATGAAATGCCTCTACCGGAAGTGCAATTACAAATTTCTGTAGAGGAATCTGATTTTTTCTTTCAGATTGCGAAGCAGAAGTAGTTTCCGTTGATTATGTTTAGGACATTTTCTGAAGAAGACGAACATACATTTTTTTTCCCCAATCCTATTAATTAATTAACAAGCTGCTAATATGAAGATATCAATTTCATTTTCATCAAAAACTTCCATATTTTTTTCCAGAAGGACCTCATCTGGACAGAAATTACAAGTATGCAGCGCTTTGCTAAACAAATTTCATTTTATATCGCTTTACATCAGAATGACTGCATCACTGCTTAAGTTCTTATTTTGTTTCTAACGCAATCGAATCGATTGTCCACGGACTACTACAAAAATCAAACTTTTTGGTTCCTAGCAACAACACTAGATCGTCTTTGACCTTCTGTTGCAACCTTAACAAATATTTTAATGACATTCTGATACCGTTTCATCTACATCATCGTTTCCGTTTTAAAGACATTTGCTTGGTCCCATACTTTATCTCAGTCCGATCCGACTTTTCCAAAAATAATAATATTAAGAAATATTAATTATTATAAATCGATGTATCCCATTAAAAATTAATTCAATTTCCCCATGCTCGCAACTACAGCAACGCATATCCATATTTTACCAATCCAAAAACAATGTGGAGCATTGCTTACCGTAGAACTCAACATACAAATGCGAAAAAAAGTGACGGACATTTACCAACTGCATCGCCACTTTAATTTTCGCATCGAGCGACAAAACGGGAGACGCGAGCTTCAGTCCGAACTACAAATGAAATGTACCGCATCTGATGGACTTGTAAAAATAAACGGGCCGGTTTTATGGCACCGGTACCGCTGCGTTAGCGCTACTGCAGCGTAGCGACCGGCATCGGACCGGGGGACGCTCTTTTACAGCGAAAATACATATTCGATCGAGCCACGGTCGGAATGGCTGTTGAATTTTACATTAAGGAATAAACGTCGCTGTTTTCAGCTGGATGCGGCCGATGTAAATCGATTGGATCGTTATTATTCCGTTGGTTACGTTTGTTATATGGATAAATGGAGTTAGCGAAGGTTTAAAATAAGAGTTGATGTTATAGGAGCGAGCGGTAATTGAATACTATATTCGATTTAGATGGTTTCGAATGATAGTTTTCCGTTTATGGATTATGGGTTTATTTAAATAAAAAAGGTCGTGATAGTTTCGTATTTGAATGAATAAGATTTAATGAAGATAATTCTCTAATTGCATTGTCTTTTGTGGCTATATTGAATTTGGAAGATAAAGTATTTGTAGCATTAGACAATAGTGATTGCGCTTATTTTCTACAAGTTCTGCTTTGCGTGTATTCTTTCACATAAGCTGCTTTCCCGGTCAACAATTCTTGAACGTCATCTTCCAACTACTAAAATGCTACAGAACAAAATGTTGAAGATAACAACAAGGCACCCTTGTCTAAAGCTCGGACTTTCAATATTTTCCTTATCCCTGAATAAACATTATAGACATGCTCTAATAAATGCGCAAAGTTGCAAATTTCTGCTTTTATTATTACTCATTCTTTAACAAAAATTACTTTGAACCTTTCTTGCGTTCTATCGATTGTATTTGTTGTTTATTTCTTTTCGGTGCGGCGTTTCGAAAATTTTTTTGTTACAACTATTTGTGATTTTATCTCACGCGACAACTTCCTATCAGAATAAAATAAGAAACAGCAGTAACTTTCTATCAGTTTTTCTGAATGATTATGGAAGGACGTTATACCATGTACGAAGCTCACGAAATCACCGAAAAACATCCAAAACGACCATCCATATCGATCGGTCGCCTAGTAGGTGCTTCTGTAAAAAAAAAAGAGGCCACCGCTATCGAAATCGCTACAACGGCTACCATTTCCGGCGGAGTGTCGACCGCCTCGCATCCGATCGTTATAATCTTACTATTCGCCCTCGACTTGGCCATCGCCACTAGCGCCAAGCTCTTCACCGTTGTCCCCCCAATCCGGTTCAATACTACATCGGCCGTTATGTTTTTGGCAGCGTGCCAAATATGCCGCGGCAGCCTTGCCTACACTCGCTCCTCGGAACCAGGGCAAAAGTGGTAGACAAAGAAACCACCATCCGCACTTCGTGTAGAAAACAGAGCGAGAGGACAAGAAGGGTAGTATATGCGGAACGGAAAAAAGTTGCTGAACGAAAGTAACATTATACGATACTCCTAACCTACATTGACACTTCGGCGTTGTACTAGTAGGGAGGCTACGGTCGCCCGGTTTTTTATCTCGGCCTGCTAGATTCGCATTAGAGCCGATAATTTATGGCGCGGACAATAATGTACTGTTGCTACTAGCGCTGTTATTACAGCAACTAGCATGACGAAGTATCCGGAAGAGTTATGTGTGTATGTGAGATTGCATTTATGCACAATGCAAACAGTAGCGTGCTTTTGTCGTTTCATTGATTTGTTGTTTCTAGCGAGAGAGGTGCTTATATACGCTTGACGGTAATGAAAAAAGGACGGAGAAGATTAGAGCTAGGTTTAATTTTGGTCCACCAAAAACTATTGTCTTTGTTTCTAATAGGCGAATACGATATAACTTCTTTTCCAACGTTAATTTTCCAATGAACTTGCTTGCCATTTTTCTTTTTTTATAGCTTAATTTTGGAACAGTTTGGAACATCTTGTAATAAAGCCGTCTGGTATAGTATTAATGGTCACGATACCATCATAATATCTTAAGAACAGCGAGTCTTAAATCTTCAGAAAAATCCGATGTAATAAATTACAATTGCCGGAAGTTTCTTAGTGCTTCTATAAAAATGGAATATTGAGTCGTTGCCATTGCTTTTTATGTAAAAACGTGAATTACATTATAACAAAGTAGCGAAAAGTACGTTGATTTTAAGCCGTATAAGTCAAATATTAATAAGAAAATATGTTGCTTGTATCAACAATCCATTACCGTAAAATATATGCGCGTAATTACATGCGAGCCTTGCGAACGCTTCAAGCTAACAGGCACAAACACGTTAGCAAAAAGAAATACACCCTTCACGCGATCAGCCACCCCGCATGCACGTTCATGTCTCGTTCCCGACCCTCTTCCTTCCCTTTTTAATGCAAGCGAACGTTCAATCTCCCCCGGTTGGAACGTCCGCTAAAACATAATATTAAAGCAGAAATTCTTGGCGTTTTTTCCCTTCAGATTATAGGCATTAATTTCGAGATTATTGACGCCGAGAACACGAAAGCGTTATCCTTGATGGTATCTCGTTTAATATATGAGAGAATTTTTATCGACCTAATGGCGGTGGGAGTTCCGCCCAATAGCCGTTGATGAAATGGTCGGGTATTTCTGGTCTCCTTCTGTGACATCCTAGAAGTCTCTTCGTTCCTTTTTCGCAGCACTTTCTTGCACATATATGTACTAACACCGATGCGAAGCTCTTGATGATTAAATAGATTAAACTAAATTAAATAGACCTTCCATTCTATGCGAGTACAAGCTGTACTACTTATTGATATTGAAAAAGACTGATGAACGAAGTTATAATAAGTGGCAAATTTGATGGAAAAACTGTTGTAGCACAATAGTTACGTTATTTATATGTTTCCAAAGGAAACAGCTATATTTAATAAGAATTTGGTGCACAATGCAATAGCATTGATAAAGAAGAAAATATTTGCGCATTTTTTGCGATTTTGGATTATCGCACCAGTACAGGTAAACCACAATTAATAATAATAACCATAAAAAGGTTTTGAATGAAACATTTCGAAATACGCCCTTCTTAAAATCTCATTCGATAGGTTACTCTTTAATCTAGTTAATACGAACCTCATATATAGCTCAGTTAGAGCATTTTTAAGTAAATGAACTGATACGTTAGCATCTAACAACGGTCCTCCTTCCTTTTCTGCCGAATTTGAAGAGGAAGCAATGGAATTAAACATCTCTTCTCTCCACCGTATCATCAAAGTAACGGTGCTGCCTGAGAATTGCGCTAAACCTATTAAAAACGCTCTTAAAAAAGCTTCGGACGAAAGGAAGTCTTCTTATTTAATTTTACCGTATTTCGGAGCATTGTACAACTAAGATTAGCCAAGCAAATTTAACGCTTGGCTGAAATTTGAAAACTAGAATGGATTTAATCTTCTTGGATCTTCTTGGATCTTACTCCAATATCATTCGAATCAAGCAACAAAAGCAAATTGATAATTTTAACGGAATTGAAAGGAGCTATGATGTAGGCCATAGTACTTATGCTAAATTCGGCAGGTTCTGCATGGCTCCCTGGATCTGTAACAAATAAAACAGGAAATGTTTCATAAGATGTGAAAGCAGGAAACGACAAAGTTATAAGAAGACGTTCCAATCAATTAAAATCTTGGAAATCTTTACGTTTTCCTATTAAAAAAAAAGTTATCAGCGACAGTAAGGTTTGTTCTTCTCAGAAGTAGAAGAAGAAGAGTAGAAGTAATCCAAGAAATAGAATGTGTAACTGGCTTTATTTAGAAATAGAGCTACATTACATGTTTTCTAAATTAATATATGTACCGCTTACATAAGGAAAAGCAAGAACAAAGCGCTAGAAGAAACGCTAAAAGCACTAATATAAATGTAACAAAATACAACGACGAGTCTAATTTAATTAACTTACCACAGTTAGACGATAAATTACGCGAACGTTTATTCGTACTCTGAGCTTTCTATTTATTTTAAACCTTTCTCAATGAGAAACTTAACTTTATTCTTTTAATGGTCATTATACGTAATTCATTAATCAATTCCCTTTCTATATAAATCCCGATATAACGAATTTCTTCTCCAAGACATAAAGCAACTCCAACAAACGTCCCTACCGTTCCTCCACTTCAGCGCTAATTCCGCGTAAGTAATACTACTGCAGTGCACCACGTCCGGGCAAATATTTTAGAACTCCAGTTTTTCTATTTTACGAATAGCAATGGCCGTTTTACGGACGAATTCTAGGTCTCAATAGAGACCTTGGAACCAATATTCCGGGGAACTACCTCGGTCTCAACGTTCGCTTCTTTTTCGGCGATTTTGCTCCCAACAATGCCATTTATCGATTCTAATCCCGGGGTCGTTCTGAATCGTTATCGTCTCGCCGCGGAAACTTTACGACGACGTGCCATTGGGACAGTAGTCGTGGTACGTTTAAAGCAATTAAATTCGGTTCCAATTTAAAGATGGATGGTCGTAGATGGGGTTAGTGAAGTATGAAAGGTGATTGTGAAGTATGCGGATGTTCGAAGTATTTTGCTGTTAGAAAGGCCTTGATGCATGATTGTTAAATTTAAAGTAATCTTTGTCCAAGCAATTCTTTCTCGGATCTTATTTGTACATGTAGTAAAAAGAACAGCCTGTATATTATTCTTCAGAATTTAATACAATTTAACTTAGGTTGGTGCAACAGACCATAAAAAAATATGCTTTTGGACCTGTAATAGGTGGTCTATTACGGGAATAGAATTTTGTGCGTAAAGGTGATCCCAGAGTTTTAGTTGTTGGTACCTCCATAGAATACCCTCCTAAGAGGTGGGTGTAGCTACTTCTATCACAGTAAGTCGCGATATTATTGCAGTATTCATTATTTTTTTTTATTTTAATTTAATGAATCCTATTTTTCCGACAATTTCACACAGTTGCAGAAAAGTAAACCTATTTTCCCATCTCAAGGGAGGAATCTGCGAAAACTACAGCCCTTTGTCGTATATTTGATTTTACATCCCGTTCGGAGCTTTGCACATGTGCAATAAATTTTCAATTTAACAACACACGAAAATACAACATACACATTTAACACTGTATAACATAGTAGGCTTTACGCAGAAAGCTGTACTTACTCACTCCTCCGCTTGCCGCCACGGTTACCCCGAGTCGTCCAGATTCGCTCCGTAATGTAATAACCCGGGATCCATATTGTTAATTACAAGAACTGAGCGGCGGCGGTGGCGAGGAGTAGGGTGCGAGCCAGCCAGCTAGCTACTTGGTACGTAACAGTATTACCAACGCCACCGCCCCCCAATCTCCTACCACCTCCGTCAGCAGTTAGTAGAGCAGTAGCAGAGAGTGCCTCCTATAATGAATGAATTTATCAAGTACAGATAGTGCGGTGATGGTTTCCTACGCCCTCTTTAGCTTGCCTCACCGTATTTTCCCTCTCGCAATACACACCACCCTCGATTTTCTTCGCGTCGGAGTCGATGCCGTAAATTCGCAGTTCGTAACACAGTTTCTCCATCATCATCATCTCGCTTAGACTATTGTATTTCGCGCCATAAGCCGCAAAATCAAATGTACTCGCGCAACCTCCCTCGATCCCTTGTATACGAACCTCTTCGGTAGACTGGAGTAGTAGGTAAATTTCCGCCCAGTGTACTTGGAGGAACAGAAGAAGACCATTTTGCTTATGGAATAATAGAATTTCGGATTTATTTATGAGGGTGAAGTATGAAGAATTGGCTATTTCTAACCATAGAAGAGACATTTTTTACAAAGAGAAATGTACGCATGAAATCAGTAGAGATTGAAGTTAAAAAAACCAGCGCGTCCACCAAAAATGTGAATTTATTATTAAGATATTAATTCCAGTTAATTGTTATGATGCGAGGCTACCTTACAGAGCATTTTCTTTTTATTTATACGTGAGAAAGTCATAGAAAAGAAGGATTATTCCAACTAATGAAATGTTGTATTTACAAAGTTATTTATTTCAAATGAAGGAGATTACTTACCTGTTGAACCCGGAAATTATACTCTATTAATGCTCATGCTTTGCTTTTGTTCTTTCGTGCGCGACGGATTATCTACAAAGCAAACGGTCATATAAATTTTGTTTGTACCCAAGCGAATTGTTTCCACATGTTACTGGCAACGACCAATAAATAATTATTTTATTTTTACTTTATACGAGGGCCAAGCCGATATTACCGAGAATAAAAATATCCAGGCAACGAAAACAAAACATGCATTGTTTTTAGGGAAACCTTCTATTTGTCACTTGAAGTTGAGTATTTGCGTTAATGAGAATCGAAGCTGTTGTCAAGAGGGTCGTGGATGAATCCATCCAGCATCCAAAGCAAAGAAACACCAACAAGTTAGCGGAGATCTTTAGAACTACAGAACTGCCGAAGAATGTCGCATCACGAAAACACATCGTCCTATATCGCACCTTTCACGATCCAATATTTGGCTGGTTTTATGGATAAAAATCATTTGCGAGGAATATCTTTGGTCTGAACTGAGAAATGTTGACGTCGACAACGTTTTCTTGTAACAAAACGGTGCAACGTGTCACACGTCTCGTCAGACAATGGTTTTTATTGCAATAGTCAACAGACCATCAGGATCGTGCGATTTCGCGCATTTGGAATTTTTCCTATGGGATCAGTGAAATTTTTGGTTTACAAGAATAAGCTGAAAACAAATCCCGACCTTAAACGGAACATTCAACGCATCGTTAGAAGTGCGAAAGAATAATCGCAAATTGGGCCTGCAGAATACATTCAATCAAGAGAAATCGAGAAAGATATTTAAACGATATTATTTTTTTAAATATAACGATACTGACTGTTCTTAAAAATAAAATATAAATTATTATTGTCACTTGTAGTTATTATTGTGTCCCATTTTGAAAATTCTGACGAGTTAATCGGGACATCCTTTGCAATAACAGTCGATGGTTTGACATTAACTCCGTATTAGTGGCGTATTAGTGATTCTTGTATTCGAAAAACTATGTTCTTGTGGATACGTAATGCAGAAATAGAATAATCGATATCTTATGTTGCTTAGAACTATTTTTGCAGATGCCTCTCGTAGCTTAGGAAGCTCCTCTATTGACCGCAATCTCCTCATATCGTAACAGGTTGAGGCAAGTTGGGTAATGATGACTATTCCAATGATATGCGTAGAACCCTAGTAGTTTACCTGCGCTTCGTGCTAGTTAATTGATTTTCCGTTCACCTTAACTGGTAAGCCCTCGTTGAAGTGCAGTGAATAGTTTACATTTGATACTGTTACCTATCAAGCTATTCGCCGACAATCAATTCAAATTCATTTTAAATCTTGTGAGAAGTTTCTGCGCGACGTTTCTATATCCAATAAGGCTTGCATCGTGCGAGTATGCAACGGAAGTTACGTCGAAAACCCTATCTAACATTGAAATAAAAATAAAAAGCTCCTCTTTGTGCCTTTGCTAATGTATTTAAATATACCGCAGAAGAAGGCCAATATACCGGATGAGACTGGTGTTTATTTAATAATCTGTTCTGTTTGTAATTCAGTGTACATAGGCTGATCCGGTGGGTAATTACAGAAAAGAATATAAGAACATGAAACTCAAATTAATTCCAACTTTTATAAACATAAATCTTGAAGCAGGACATCAAGTAGATTATCGCAACGTAAAACTCCTTCAACTTCATTCTTACACGATTCGCTTTCGCTTTCGCATTTAATTTAAGATTAAATTTCCATTTTCCAATTTCACTTTAACTTTCATAAACTTCATCTTGCACACATAACTTTAACTCGAATTTAAATTTCAACTGTCATTTCATTTATCAAGATTAAACCTGACTTTTTTTTAAACAACCCGGCTGAAATATACCAGCCTAACAGAGAAGCAAGTATTTTTGTCTGCGTTTATTTGTCTCCTTGTAAGTCTATACCTGCTCCGCTGCCGTTTCTTTCCCGACCGATGGAACAGTGTTTACCTTTCTCAGAACCGATTCACCCTTTGCGGTTCATTGTTTTGACCGTTCGTTGGCTTCAGGAGCATACTGATGCATCCAAGCTTCACCTACAGCTATTAATCGACGTCAAAACTTCATTTAAACTGCTTCAACAGCTTTTGGAAATGTTCATTCGAATGCATTTTTGATCCTGAGTGAGCAAGCGCGGCATCCAACTTGCGGTTAGCTTTATCATGCCCAAATCTTTGGTCTATATATAACAAACACGTTCTGTTATCTCTCTAACCTTAGTTTGAGTAGTGGACTTTTCCGATGTTATCAGTAGTGGGTGTTGTTTTTGGCGATCTTGGACATTCATCGTCAGCCATGCCGGTACGACTATGCTTAAATTCAGCTGCCCAAAATTTCATTGTGGCAAATTACGCTGGAAGGTCCCCATAAACAGCATTGCGGCTTTAATTTACGTAGACGTAGTGCCTTTCAAACTGAAGAATTTAAATATCTACTCTAGCGCAAATTATCTAAAATATCTTTCAACGTATGCGCAATTATAGTGCCAGAATATTTTTGTCAAGCAAAGAAGAACATATTGACCGTCAATACCTCCAAATGGCACTCATACGTCACCTAACGATACTCATACTTCCTGATATCCCTTCCGCACTAAAACGACAATGAAAGCCAGTGTATTAGCGACCGCTTTCAGTCGTCCTACGTACGTCGTGATCTATTATCCTTTCTGGTTAGTTTCAGTGAATAACCCTGCGGGGGATGGCATGTAAATGTGTCTCCGATGTGGTTTTGATGTAAAACGGAATCGGGGATGTTTTAGAGCGGTGAGTTTCGTCACGCAGGTGTTTAGATAAAACGGTGAGTTTTGGATGGTTAGATGTGACGCAAATGATAATGGCCGATGTTGTTTCGCGATAACTTAAATTTAGAGGAGCCTACTGTGTCGTAGATTAAGCGAAGTCAACGCGGATGGAGAATAGAATAGAAGCTTTATTTTAATGTTTGGAATAGAAGAGCACATGCGCACTTGATCTTCCGCTGTTTTACGAATTAATTTAATGATATACTTTCTTATAGATCTTCTTATAGATCAGAATCATTCATTAAAGCGCTCAAAAAATTACGAGTACTAAGCATCATAGATTTTAAAAGTATGCCCTTCTATATAAAATTCTTCTTCGTTTACCTGATTGGGAAACTTTTTGCTGAAGTTTTCCTTATTTCCATTGACCTCACTAACATCAAAATGTGATCAGTGTTGCTCCAGTAAGTAAAGTTAGGATCTATTAGTACTCTTCTTTAAAAAAAAATCAAAGCAAAGCCATAGAACACTTTACACACGTTAAAATTTACACACAAACGCTCTTGAGATTATGACAAGCTTTGAAAGGGTTATACACCCCGTTGGGTCGTCACCACACAAAAAAATCCTCCTTGCAAATACTCAAAATGCTCGGATAAGACAGGTTATAACTTAAAGGAGCGAAATCTGAATCACTGAATTATACTTTCGGCGTTGAAAGCTGTAGTTACTATGCAAAGAACTATGTTGGCTGTGATTGTTAATTGCTTTTAAAATATTTTTTTTGAACAAGGTACAATAGGTTTAAACCACAGATTTCCTTAACGCTGAATATTCAAAACGCCCCGAAGCATATCTGTCCAAGAAGCCTATTCCAGCGCCCATAATTTATCATTCATCATCAATTATTTGTTTCGCCATTTCGACTAGCTGTACATGAATATATCTTCCCTGCGAGATCAATCCCAGATATACCTGCGGCCACTGTACCTCCGCTTTGTCTTAATTCGTCATGGTACGGTGATATCTCGTCACGCTATAACTTCGATCCTCCCTCCTTATACGAAGATTCCTCTTTTACCCCACGCAGTAACTTCAGTATTTCCTTCATTCCCTGCTATTTCGTACTTTTCTCGCGCTTTACCCCCCGCTCTACCCCGCCTTCCCGCAGCTGTTAATGCGAGAGCATCGCAGAACGAAAAGCTCTTTGCCAACTGCAGCCTTTCCATTTCCAATTTCAGCAATCGGAAGAATTAATTGAGCGCGTAAGTGAGCAATGATGGTCGAGGAGCCGCGCAGAGGCAACGCCGAGAAAAAAAAATTAGAAGAAGGTAATGGAATTTCGTTTCCGGAGAACCCGGCTGTCGAAGATGCAAATGGTCTATTAGCGAGGAGTACTCTCTTATTCCATCTGACCGAGGTTGTCCACGCGAACTAGTCATAAGGAATTTCGCGCGATACAGCTTTTGTTGCGTCAAGTATTGCGGTTCGTATTCTCTGATTGGTTTTTCCCTCATCTCTCTATGTTCGTAAGACGGACAGTGTGAATGATGTAAACACGAACGAGGACGTATACAGCAAAATTAGTTATTTATTTTCATCCCCCTATTCACCGTCTCTGGTCGGATATTGATTGCTTACATCTATATCTACAATATATAAGGAATTGCTCCGGTCGTCACTGATTGAGTGCCGCGTTTGCTTTGTAATTATTATCGTCGACAGAATGCAGCAGGCAGGGCAAATTGGTTCTGGCGTACTTGAGTTATAACTTCAATTTACTGCGAGTAATGAAATAGTCATAAATAAAAGGGAATCGTAAGGTTTTATTGTTTGCGCGAATTAGGCTTCGCGCTTTCGTGTTTGACGTCAAAGTGAGACTTACAAGGCGGAATCGAAGGAAAAATTATAGTTTATACGGAGTAGACAGCTCCGATTATTAGATGTGAATTATTTTGTCAATTTTAGTTTAACATACAAGAACTTGAGCAAATGGACATGTAAGTTTGAATGTGTTTATGAGGAGTAAAAAGGTATTCTGGTATAAGGGTGCCGTTGTTACAACTGTGACTAGTACAAAATGCAACTACAAAATTCCTAACTAGTACAGCTCACCACTGCACATTTATGGAAAGTGGTAGACAATCGAATAAATACGGATGACACGGACATGTTTCTGCCCATCAGCGTGATTTTAACTCTACCTTGTTTTGCTGTTGCCTCACAGTTAATGCCACAACACTTTGAAACGACGAGCTGGATATTTCTTGGCCCCTATAGTGCCACCTGCCGTTTAGAAAGCAGGTACTGTTCCCGAAGCCATCCTTCGAGCAGCTCTTGGACTGCTTGCCATAAGATATGTGTTTCTTGGCACTAGAGGCACTAGAAGGAATGTTTAACTCGTCGTTTCGAAATCTTGTGGCATTAACTGTGAGGCAACAGCGAAACAAGATAGAGTTAAAATACTCTCGGAACCACGCTGATGACGTCCGTTGCATTGCGTTTGCCGTAAATGATTAAATCAATTCCTTCCATGAGGAAGCTTCTTTAGCATTATTATTTGGTTATGGTTTAGTTATGGTCTTATTGTTTGAAAACTATAGAAATCAATAAGCGTTTTAACAATGAATTCCAAAAATACAATTAACAAGACATCCCCAATTACCATATTCAATTATGATACCGATGGAACGCCACTGGCTCCTTGAACATTGAAAAAAAATTCACATCTTGTATCTTAATTTTCATAACGTTCCGAGTTAATATATGCAAACGAAGTGCCAAACCAGGAACAAATTACCATGAATTGTCTTTATTACGCTCGAAATACGGAATTATTAATTATGCAGGGTAGAAGGGGATCTCGGAGAAGGGAGGAAACCCGGAGACGAACGCCGAGCAGGTAGACCGGATTTCAAGTTCAGGTAATTTGAAAAGTTCTCCTTTACCAGCGCTATTTTGGCCGGGCGGAGTGGGGCCGAAGTAGATCGTCAGAAAAAGAGAGACGTCAAATAAATTACGTTCCGTTTGGCGTTTGTTTTATTTCGGCGGCCACCAACAATTTCAATAAAATTGTTTGCAGTTCGGGAATCCGAAAGTTTTTTCATAATGTTGGTCGGCGGAAGGGGTGGGGAAAGGTAGAAAGATGGAGGTGATTAGACGCATTGAATTCGGAATTGTTTGTTTAATATAAGTTTTACGGTTTTAATTTAATTCGGAAATGGGAAGCACTTAAGCGGAAAAAATAAGATTTTATAATTACCACTTCGTATATCCCTAGCAAGGTCGACTATATGGATATGAGATCTCCTTGGACCTGAATTTCTCTAAGATGAATTATTGTATTATGTTGCGAGTTGTCGTGTATTTGTCCTGTTTCGTGCAAGATTTTAACCTGCGACGTTTATTCAAAGATAACGGTCACCCAAAAAGATTGATTTCTTTCATGACCAAAGGAATACAATATGCATTCTCTCTACGCTACAGAAACCTTTAGGTCATCAGCTAATCCACCTCTTTAGTTTAGGACGTTGCCTAGAGCAATAACGACAAGGCCTAACCACGCCTCATACAGCATGGCTGTTCGAATTGATGCTATTGCACTGTCTCATCTTCGGCATAGTAATCTCTACATTACAGGCTTAATGGTAGAAAGGTGCTTCTTTAGCCAGAAATGTTCTGGAAAGTCTGAGATATTTTACTACTGTTCGTTTGTTAGGATAGGTTAAAGTGACTTTAGCGGTGCAGGTGGCAGGAATTGTTTTTGTTCACGGGTGATAGTTCTCCTCATGTTATTTAGTTCAGAGACTTCGTATGGAGCACCATGTTTATAACAGGTTGATGTTTCTGACTATTTTTGAGTCGCTTAAGAACTATATTGAGGCCAGTGCGGAGGATCTTCCTCTGGAAAAGATTTTATTGAAGAGAGTACAGGTTAATCAAATTATAAATCTCACTAGTACGTTTGCTCTCCTAACATTACAATATAATCTTCAATTAACTTTAAGGACAAGTAAGTTACATTTGTTCGATACTCAAGAACAATCAATTCTATTATGTAATAGATAGAACGGAAACTTAAGCAGCGAAATAAGCCTTCTAATATACAGAGCAGTGAGAAAGAACAAAAACATTAAAAATTTTCTTTGTGCGGATTCAATCGAGTACTTTAAATGGAAAACCAAATTAAGGTAGAGTATTCAATGCGTGATCGAAAAAGCGAGAAAAAATTGAAACAGAAGCTTTTATATTCCGGAATTCTGCGCGGTAGCGGAAAATAAGTCCCTGTGTTGTGTGTGAGGTAGTTTTTGGTCGTGGAAAAATAAAATAATCTGTGGAGGAAACGTGGAGGAAAATCTAGTATGCAGTTATTAAAATGTCATTGTTTGCAGTCTTTCAACGGCTGTGGCATTGCATTGCTGGAAGTATCTCTCCCTGAATTCATCATGCAAATGGTCTTTTTTAAACCACCAAAAAGTTTCTGCGTTTACCGTTTCATACGAAGATAATGGACCCATAAACAGAAGTTATGATACTTGATTAAAGTTGTCTTGCTCATATACAAGTATGCCGTTTACTTGACCTAAGAAAGATATTCTTGTTTTAAGAAAATACCTTTTTGTGTAGGTCACACCGCCTTTAACTGTTAATAATCTACGAAGCTCCCTTCAAATGTGTCGTGAAGACACATGTGCATATATATGTTAGAAATTCTGTAAATTGAGTAAATTGATAATGTCAGTATCGAGTGTCAGTTTTATATCTTCCCATAAAAAGTAACCGTAAGAAGTATCTACAAAAACAACGTATTATAAGGTAAAATATAGTGACTTAAACATTAAATTCCTCTTTTCAAATACTTTCCTTCCCACGGTTATATATTTTTCAATATACTACTTTCCACTTCTTCCACCTCAACATTTTATAACTGGAGTATTTTTCATATTTTTTTTTTAATAAAAGTCACCTCTTCTCGAACGTCACGGGAAATAAAATATTTAAAAGACCCGATCTTAAAACGAGAATATGTACTCACTTGAAGAGGTATATCTTCTCTCTGTTTCACGCCGTTTCCTCGCGTTCGTTTTCGTGTATTTAAATTTATGTAAGAGGCGGTTATTCGTTTAAAGCTGGGCGGTTAAAAATACAAGGTATATTAAAAGTACAGAAAGTTGCGGTTAATTAAAGTATTAAACTATTTATGCGTCAATATTTTGTGGTGATGTAAGGTTTATAGTATTTTTTGTGGTTTTATTAGGTGCCGTTTGATTTCTGGTTCGCATAAATTTTTCTCGACTAGCGATACGAAGGTATTCAAACAACGCTAACGTACTTTATTCTTACTGAAATGTTGTTAGATTAGAAATATCACCAGGTAACAGCGATTGTTTTACTTTTTAAGAAACTTCTTAAGTTCTTTATTGAACAACGTAGAAAAATGGTTAAGAACCTTAAGAGATATTAACAGCAATCTTAAGCAATTTTAGACGTCTAAAATCACAAAACTAAAATCCTGCTTGCTGCTTTGATCTAACGATCCTGCTCGATAGAGGAAGGTCAAACTTCCTTTGGCACGAGAAGGCTACTTTTTCTTCTTACTGACGCTGGTCCCTACACGCTTCATTCAACCACCTTTTAGTGATGTTACCTTGAAGTTGATTTTAGAGTTTAGTAAGCTCTATGCGCTTCAAGCTTTTATTTGTCGTATTTAATGTAACTTGTCGCGCTAACCAAAAGGAATTAATTTATAAGAATACTTCATCACATTAAAAGGTTTCTTGAGGTTATGATAAACTTCAAAGCTTATACACCCCGTTGGGCCGTCACCATACTAAAAACAAGCTTCCATGCTACGTTTCAGTGTAGTTTTGGGAAGACTTTACGTCGATGTTGATCAGAGCAATTACTTGTATCGCTAAATCTAATTGATTCGATGTCTAGCATCTCCTTGGTCTTGCTTTGTGAATAAGCAAGTCCATTTTCTAATTCCACAGATTAAAACAAAAGCGACAACACATATCACTTCAGCAATACCTTCTTGCCCTCCAAATTCCAAATAAAATGCCGTCCCGAAATCAAAAGTAACTGAGAAAAAGTAAAAAAGAAAAAAAAAGGGGATGACAAACATCAAATAATCCATATCCTTAACATCTCCTACGACTTGATCCACCTTACACTAAGGACGTCTCCCTCCATCCTATCCCTTTTCGATATTAATAATTCAACAGCGAATCTACGGCGACCTCTTCTCTCTCTGAAGGTGTCGATATGTGCTGGATAATCCGCTACTGTCTGTCACTTCCTACCGTCTGTACCTCTGATCCCGCCGGCTGTCGCGGCATTTTGTACCCGCTAAACCCTCCTCCTATATATGAAGACGATGTCGCCTAAGGTAGAGTAAGGTCCTGATCACCTATAACCGTCCTACGTAGAAAAGTTCGAAACAGGACGGATCTATCCGTTAAACCCTTCCTTTTCTTGTTCCTTTACGTGGCTCCTCTTCACGTAACGAATCAATACGACTTACTAATAAATCCGTTTCGTGATAAATACAGTCTGAATGAAATGTGCTTGATGGATATCGAAGAAAGGATGAAGGTGCGAGTTGTCGACGAAATGAAATTATCATTTTTCGGGGGTGACAAGATGGGGAATTTGACGCTGTGTACTTGCTTAGTTACCCGCTTCCGAACGGATTCAATTTACAAAGGAAAAAATGAGCTTAAAGTACGAAAGAGATCAATTAAAATTGCTAAGGTCTATAAAAATACAAGTTTCTGAATAGGAAGCTGCAAGATATTGCCGAAGAAGTGAAATAAAGCCAAATCAAGGAGTTTCCCTTAAAGCTCTGTTGTACCTTTTAGAAAGGCATAAAAACACATAAGGCTCTATACTTAAATGAGTGCATTAAGGGAAGAAGCCGGGGAAGTTGTGTACCAAATATACGTTCCTTTTTGGTAAATAAAAACGTAGTTTTGATATTTAAGGAACAACTTCCTAAACATTTTGCCCGATCTGAATCTAAGCAAGCTCTTGTTAAAACATTTAATGGCATAAGAAATTCAACATTTGGAGATAACATATCACTGTTATCTCTGACTTACATTCCATATCTTTTAACTAACAAGGATTGCTCGATTACCAAATTACAACATCAATACACCAACTTAGAACATCCTAAATACCCCTGCATTAACCCTCAACGCAAACACTTCATCACATTAGCGCTTTCCTTTGTGTCCGTATTCCTCTTATTCCTTTTCCCGGATTCTTCTTATTTCTTTTTCCTTTCCTTCATCTATCTCCCGCTCTTCGGCTCATCCAGATTGCAGAAAGTTCCCGAATTCGATTTCGTCCACATGGCATCGCTGGAAAGCAAAACTAGTCGTAGATTGACCCGAAATCAGACAAAGGTCTTTATTTCCCGACGATCTATAATCAAATCTAGACCGACGATCGCTCGGATTGAAAGTTTGGCCTTCGAAAAAAACGAAATTGACGTTTTTCAGATTTATACGCCGAGATAAGGACGATGGAAGTGGCCTTTAGAGTTTCACTCCAATGTGAGGGATGGAAAAAGGTTTCCCGACGGCGTTACTTATTTCTTTCGTTTTTCAGCTGCTTTTTTTTACTAAATGTAATAAAGACTCAGGCCGCTGTAATGTTTAGTTCCTTTTCTTGTGCAATATTTCAAGTATATATATGTGTATAGATATATATATACTATAATCCTGTGAAATTTCTCTTACATTTCTTGAATAAAAATATCATCCAATGTAAAGCGGGTTTTCAAGATTCCTTCTCAATCCTTTTATTAAAAAACCTTTTTAAGGATAAATGTGATCCTCTTAGCACCTAAATATTTTCTCAATGGGTGATTTGAAAAAACATCTGCAGAATGGTCGACTTTGTCTACTGAAAACGATTTAAAAGCAATTTCTTCTTAAGGTTTGCTATCGCGGAATTTATTAATTTTTCGAAACGGGTGGTCTCAAATTAGGAGAATTGTAGAAAAATATTATTGAGAGGCGAAATTACTAACTTTTTCGTGTTTATTGAAATAACTTTGTTATCGAAGCTTGTAGCAAATATATATGGTACAGAGTGATCCATTTGAGTTGGAATTGCAGGCTACAAGGACCTGAACTCTAATCTACTGCAACAGTTCAGTTTCTATTAAACGCCTTAGCTCAGATTTTTTTTTTATGAAATGAAATACTGGAAACTGTAGCTAAAGAAATACATCTACTTAGACGAGAATCGATAGCCTTGCATTAATTGACAATTAACAAAATTGCCTGCGAGTAAAATTTAATGTAAATATGATTATATTAATTAACGGGTCAGCAGTCCAGTGGTAAGAAGGCTTGCGCCTAACTAGACAGGGTTAAGTCCCGCTAGGATGAAATTTTCTTAGTGAATCCCAGTCACCATTCGCAGTTGGAGAACAATTAACTGCACCTAACCTTTACGAGAAATGATGTTATCCCTTCGCTCTCATCCAGAAAGTAAGATGATAGATTATCTTGATATTTGTACCTTGTTCGGAAGATTTCTTTCGATTGAATATTCGGGATCTAAACATAACGCTTACTCGAAGCTTGCCCGCCATCCTAAACACTTCTGTGTACTTCTACTTCAATTACGACTTTGCACGATACGTTATCTCGTAGTCGTCCCGTAATCAGACTTACGAACAATCCGGTGTTTCTTGTTCGTCGAAGAGTTACTGTCACAATTTAACAGTGGGAATAAGATTACGCCAACTGATAGCCAGACGGAGGAGCACGCGAGATCCATCTTGGTGACAGACAAATGGAACGTCAGATCTTCTTGTTCTTGTAACCGAAACTACTACAACCACAGACAGCCAGACAAGATAACGCCTTTGCCGGGAACCTATGCATATTCGTAGGATGTAGGGGTACATACAAAATTGCTTTGTATAGAATTCTGCCCGACTAGCCAAGTAATTTGATATATTAATTTATTATGCTTTGTTCCATCTGGTTCAGTGGCAGTTATCTAGTGTTATCAGATGTTGTTTCTATGGAGTAGGAATAAGGTAAGGGATTTTTGTGAAGAATGCTGAAGTTTATTGACTTCTATTGGTTGTACTTTTTATTTCCAAATAAATAAATAACGAGTAATAATAGCAAGGACTGTGGGGTTGTATGGCAAACACTAATGGTGTCACCGCACAAAATATTTTATAATTTCGTTAACGTATGCTTCGTGAATTTCCATTCGGAGAAAAAGTGGACGCTTGCAAGTACACTACCCGACAAAAACATAGACGCGGTATCGTTTCTATTTACGAAACAAAGTTTATAGACATTATTATATAAAATGTAAATGAGGGTTATTAATACTTGTTATGTAAATAGTCCATTTATAGATATTTCTGGGTATTTATAGCTTTATGAGGGGTAATTGAGATTTTCCCAGATCAAAATAGGAATTTTAAATGCGACAAAAATTTACACCCTGTGCATTTATTACATTAATATAAGCAAAAACGTTTTAATTTGATACTTCTCTTTATATGCAGCGGTTGTGCTGGTAAAGTGTACACATTTCACCGCGAGAAATTATATTTTATAAAGTGTTTGCAATATGGGTAGAAAACAGCAATTATCCTTGATAGAAAGGGCTAAAGTTCTAGCTTGGCACCAGGATGGTGTTAGTAAGAAGGAAATTGCTCGTCGGTTACGAAGAAGCGATCATTCCGTTAGAAATTTCCTAAAAGATCCGGAAAATTACGGCAAACCAAAAGGCCAGGGGCGACCGAAAGCTGTAAGTGAGCGGGATAAACGCATGATATTGCGGTGTGCATCCAATTCTTCTGCGTCTGCGACAGTTATTGCAAAACAGGCGGGGATGCAAACGCACGTGCGTAATGTTCAAAGAATTTTAAAGGCGTCACCGGTAATATCACGGAAGAAAATGTTGAGAAAACCGCCACTTTCGGCGAAACACAAAGAAGCGAGCTTGAGATTTGCCGAAGAACACGTATCCTGGAAGAAACGATGGGAAAAAGTTATATTTTCCGATGAGAAACGTTTTAATTTGGACGGACGGGATGGGTACTCACATTATTATCATGATCTGAGAAAGGGACCAAAAGTGAAAATGACCGGACAATTAGGGGGTGGATCTGTGATGATATGGGCAGCGATTGGATTC
>LR737386.1:2155847-2208055 GCA_902655005.2 Marronus borbonicus
AAAAACCTCCTTTGCTGTTAATCACCGCTCGAACTATTCTAGGCATTCTTTCGATAAGTTTTGTTAAAACGGATTGTGGAATATTAATCCATTCATGTTGCAGAATATTCCGTAAATATTCTTGTGAAGTTGGGCATATTTTTCGGATCCTCCTGTCCAGTTCATCCCACAACAACTCTATAGGGTTCAAATCTGGCCTCTGTGGGGGCCATGTCATTACTTTCAGGGTGTGCTGTTCTTCTTGCTCCTTTAGATAGTTCTTACACACTAACGCAGTGTGTTTTGGATCGTTGTCATGCATGAATGTAAAGTTACGGCCTATTATACGCAATCCTGATGGCACTGCATGATTCTGGAGTATTGCAAAATAATTTTCCTTCCTCATTACACCCTGCACTCTGCATAAATCTCCCGTCCCAGCAAAGGAGAAACATCCCCACACTAACACAGAACTACGCCCTTGCTTCACTGTAGGCACAATGCAGTTCGGGATCACTTTTCGGTTTTAGATCTTCGGACATAAACTCGTCGATTTTGCCAAAAAACCTCAAACTTTGACTCGTCACTCCAAAGCACGTGTTTCCAATCATCTAACGACCAATCTAGATGAGAACGGGCCCACTGTAGCCGTTTTGCTCTGTTGCCCCGACGTAATAATGCTTTTCGAATGGCAATGCGTCCATGAAGGTCCGCTTATTGAAGTCGACGTTTTACCGTACTCACCGAAACTTGTTCTTCACGGCCGCGATTGACTTCGGCTGCTATTTGTGGCGCTGTTAATTTTCTATTGCTTTTTGCTTCATAATACAATTCTCAAATCTTCAGCTTTTGTTGTTTTCCTAGATGCTCCAGGACGAACACGATTTTCTATAGTTCCAGTTGTCCGATATCGATTTATGATGTCATTTACTGTTGAACTTCTCATATTTATTTTTTCAGCAATTTGTCGCCCCGAATATCCTTCTTCAAACAGCGTAATAATGCGTGAACGTTTTTCTACACTGGTAGGCTTGCCACGTGCCATTTTGAAGTAAATTTTCTTAAAACTTTCGCGCAAAAACGACAGATGCACACCAACATAATTGCAATCTTAAATTTCAGGTAATTTATAGAAAATCATGACGCGCGATATATTTTCTCACTCGTGGCGATTAAAGAACGTTCATTTCGTCACGTAATTATTTCACCCTCATTACTTCGCTTCTTCGACGCGTATACAGCGGTGAGAGGGCCGGTCTGTAAAATCGTAAATCAAAGACAGCGGCAGCGGCCGTCTGAATACTTAAACCTTATTATAATTTCTCTCCGGCGGCGCTAAATTCCATCGATTCATTTACATTTTTCCAACATAAAACCTCGCGACTATTAAATGCAGATGTTCGCGCCGCGCTACAGCAACCACCACCTCCAGGCTTTCGCTGCAACGGCGATGAAAGCGTTTTAGATAATTCTACTAATTCTTTTTTAATAGCGGCTGAGACCGGCGCTAGCTTGGATGTAAAAAGAAAAGAAGAAAATGAGAGGAGAAGCAAGCGTTAGGGCTTGCTTTTGTTGAATATTAACTTCGTTAGTATGGCGTTAGAATTGCACACATTTAAGAAATTAATATACTTTGGAATCGCTTTAAATGAGCAAATTCTCGCAGCATAAGCATATGGTGGCAGTGAGATAGATGTTCTTAGGTCTAGCTTAAACAGTTCAGAAATTAACCAAAACTGCGATTTGGTATCAGTCCAAAAAATAAAATTACACATATTATATTGTATATGGCTGAATGTACATGTGTTATCTTTAGAGAAACGCTACGAATGTTATGAACCGTTCAGCAAACTCTAGCTCAAGCTAGCGACAATAATGTTGAGTTAGTTTATTTATAGAGTTTATAACGTAAATCGCTCCATCGAGGAAGTTAATACCGTAGTAATTGGCCATCGCCTTACATAGTCCCATAGCTCTAAACACGGTGTTATTAAATATCCCGTTGGAAATAAACTCCGGAACATCAAACGGCCGTTCGATTCGACCGACATTCGCTTAGCTGGTGTAACTTTGTGTACCGATCGCTAAATACGTAATCCTACTTTCCCGATCAATGCGCCTCGCGTAAATTCAATGTACGAGCTGCCACGGTGTTTATGGTGCGGTGTCGGAGCTGGGGGGGCTGGTTTGTATGTGTGTACTTGCCACAATCATAAACTTCGACCCGGTACGGACCGCGATTACATCGACTACACGTTTAACTACAGTTAAAATTTTCATAATACGAATTGAACTTATCGATTCGTTGACCAATAAAATTACCGGGTGCGTATTTGGCGTATTCGTGTCAAGTACGAAATCGATGCAACGGGAATGAAGTACTTAACGATGTACGAAATTAGTGGACTGAAACGCAAATTGTACGTACCTGAATATGTCTATTGTATAGTGTAGCGATTGGAGAGGAACCAATTGTTTTTGGATTGTAAACTCTGGTAGGTATTTTATTGTTTATTTCAAATGGGGCGCTTGATAAAAATCACTTTAATTCGGAAACGCCAGACGAAATTAATAATATTAATCTATGATGAGAGCAAGGACATTAAAGTATTGGCACACTCCACACCACGATTAATTCGGAACAACTGATTGTAAGCACCTAAGAGGACCTCCTTCTCGGTTTAATAAATTTAGATCCCGTTTCATATAAATGGTTTCGAAAGCGTCTAATTCTCGCGTTCTTAATTAATCTACTATTATGCCCGGTTTCGTTTATACTTTGTGCTTGATGATTCGATTCTTCCATAGCGGTAATGCGCCATGTGTTCTTTGAACCTGGTACCTAAAATTAGTTCAGTGTTGCTGCTGAAGATGATAGCTTAGCTATCGAAACGTACGTACAGTGTCAGTGAAGTGTTTGTGGTAAGGGGTAACAGTGAAGTGCTTCAAAATCCAAATTGCTGGAATATTTGCTTGACTTTTTAAAAGTCTAGAAACTATCGAAGTAAAACTGTATTAAAAAAAAGTTCTTCAATAGTTAGAAACTGTCGAAGAATAAGCAAGCTTCTCTGAACATAAGTACTCCAGTATCCAGCTATAATTGAAACAATCTAAAAAAATATTTAGCCTTTTACTGCAAATATCGTGAAATTTTTTGAAATCAAGCAAGCTCAAAGCGCTTATAAGTTTGTCGTTCTAAATCCGTGAACGTGAAATCCGACACCGACAAAATAGCGCAAATAACACGTTCGCCTTTTCTAAAATAGGGCAAAATAAACTAACTAACCGAGCGAGAGCCAGCCATCGCCGCTTAACGAGCCCGTCCGCACCACTTAACGATCTCAGCGTTCCATAAACTTTCTACCGCGCTAGAGGTACCTATACACACGTCAGTTGGCAGCCCTCGACTTGTGCCTTCGCGATAATAACAGTGTATCAGCATTTTTGCATGGTTGGCCTTAAGCGCAAAATATTTCCTGCTACCGGTTGGAAGCTGGAGAGATGAAATTGCTGCGGTTTGCTACAAAAAAATTAAAAATACTTTCTAGCAGTTTCTATCCGGAACAAGTAGAAGTAGCAGTTGTTTGACAAGTTTCTGAAGACTAACGTTGACTTAAAAACTTAGTGCATACAGTCTGCACAGAAAACTAAAGTAATTATGTAAATTACAAAGCAACTCGTCAAAAATTTGAGATTTTCAGTTTAACAACGTAATTTCTTACAACACGCCATTAATTAATAATAAACGAAATTATAACAATTATAATGGACCATATAAATTGGATAGGATAATGATGGTAAGAGCCTCAATGTGTTCGAAAAAATTTTGCTACTCTGCAAGACAACTGAAACTTTCTCTTAATAACTACAAAGATAGAAATTTCACTGGTAACCTCTTAGTAATGAGAAATCAATGGTGTTAGTCCCCAAAGGCTTTTCGTCGTTTCAAAAAGCTCAATGGGAAAACATTTCACACTTTCACAGGACAAGGGATTTTTTAAAATTTGGGAAGGAAATCCACCTTAAAGTCTGGGCTAAAACATCTTGTAAGACCCTGGTCTGGTTACTGGTCAAAGCAGACGAACTAGCCCAAACAGCTTCATTGATTGCTAACGATATCCCAAGGCCTTCAGTAGGCATGGTGCACACTAAACAATGGAAGTAGAATAAATATCAAGACTGGAGGAAAAATATTCCGGGTCAGAGTTGGGCCAAGCAATTTCTAATTGGATATGAACCTAAAATCTATCAAAACAATAGTAGACTTGTTAGCAGGACACTCTATACTCAAAATGCGTATGAGCAATCTGTCAGGTAGAAAAAGGCACTAGCGCCCACATTGCACGAGACTAACAGGAATGCGGTTTCCAAAAATGGGCTCAGAATATTCGAACGCCGAAACCTACCTGTTAGATCTGGTGAAAACAAGCAACTTTATGCATTTTCTGATGTCAGAATAAGTTACTTTTGAGAAAATGCAAAAGTTAAAATGCAATTTCCCACAGCTGTACGTATCTAATTTTCAAAATAGAGCGTCGCAATTTCATTTACAAACAGTGTATTTGTATCTCCAGCAATATTGTTCGATTAAAGCCTGTGCATCCGCAAAAGAAAAAGGGAAAAGCGTATGAATAAGTGCGATTGTGAACTCGAGCATGTAAATTGGAAATTCAGAATGATATATAAGGTTGGCAGCGGCTGATATACAACTACGAACGATCGGCGGTGGAAGCCTGGTGGAGAGAAATTGATTTTAGGTGTTCCACAGCGGTTTTTCCACGTGTTTGGCCCGCTACACCAGAAAGTATAAATCACCTTTCACTATAAACGTGAGCGAAACATGGAATTTATGAAATACGTCAATAAAAGCGATCTTATACAAAAGTGAAATTGATGGATTTATTGTCTAATTCGGAGATTAAACGGTAACAATGCCATTCAAAAGATTTCAACACGGACTTGCGGAGTGCATTCTTACCTCACGATCGAGTTTGATGTTTGGTCCGAGAAATACTTTAAAAATTAAATTATTAAAGTATGAGATCGATCGAAAATAGATTCTGAATCATCTGTAATTCGCTTTTCTAGCAAAATATTAATAATGCATCCTCATCGTTCATCCACTTTCCGGCAGAATTTGTGATTCAAAAGAGACGACCCATAAACACGTAGTGGAAGCATCATTCTACCTCCTATCGGATAAAATCCATAAATCCATCACCATCTGTTGTCCATGCCGCCTCTTTTGCCGCGATATCTCGTTGTTTCATTATACAAGGAAAGGGTCGATCGATGCTTTCCTGCTTCTACCGAAGCCTTTGCCTCCAGCCAGCGCGGCAACATCGGCGATGGATGCATTCTACCAGACAAACAGCGTGAAGGTACATAATTCACGCCGTTTGCTCGTTGAGGAGGATCCGTATCTATCGCTGCTAGATATTCATCCGCGCTGCAAAGTAATGAATTCGGACAATGGCGCGATGGATGTGTAGGGGGGCGATCTTGGTTTTGCTAGAGGAGGAACGTTTATCAGCCAACAAGCTGCCAGGTTGCGCAGCGTTGGCCTCGATTAGGTGAACGAACACATCGGAATTTATTAATGGCATTGCTAATGGTTTCTGATATCCACTATAGAGGTTGATATTGAAGTCATTGGATGAAGAACAACTCGAGTAATGAATGGACGTATATGGACAGATACAAGATGCGAGGAGTTTATCAACCATAGTATTTGCACATCCGTATGCAAATTATGTGCTGCATTCATCTTCCTCAAACATCCAGCATATGTATCTTATATTTTATTCATAGAAAAACTTGTTTTCCCTCTCGCACAACGACCTCAAACGTCAATAAATTTCTGCACCGCCATGTCTCTTCTGCCCTTATTTCTGATTCCGTAACATGCAGTAGTAGTGGCAGTAGTGAACTTTACGCTTTGAAAGGGAGAAACTTGGTATTGTTTCCTCTTTCTTTGACTGGCTCAATGCACGTAAAGAGGAAACAAATGAATATCTACATAGCTCGCTCCGTTAGAACTTCGTCGCGTACATATCGGAGATGGCGCCCCATCTAGCCGCCCTCTTCGAATGTACGCGATCAAGTTCTTTAACGTTAATGAAACTTAAGACGCTAGTTCGCTTTCCAGCATCGTCCTCATGCTTTGTATTTCATTTTGCGTCATTAAAAGTACCGTCGAGCGTCTCGCAACAATAGTATAGCTTTACCGATTTGGAAATTTCGAAAGTACAGAATCTGCAGCGCGGTATATATTCTTGATGGTATTGTTGAAACATGTTATGGAGTATGGAGTTGCAAAGGAGCACGAACGTTGGTTCTAATTAGGAAAGAGATCTTCGCGACTATTTTCTGTTAATTAGATGGCGATGAAATTTAGATGTTTGTGTAAATAGGTATACGGCCAATTAGCCTATGTAACTAGAGTTTGTGTATACATACGTACTGGTAACAAGTTCTAATGGATTTACTCTAATTGACGTGCTCTTCTTACTAGGGAAGTTGGTTTTATTTAGTTTTAATTAACTTGATTTATTTACTTCTATAATCGCCAATTTTCGTGAATTTTCAGTTTTTTCACTGCATATGAAGATAATCATTTGTTTTTGTGCCAGCAAAACAATTTCCTATCATTTAATTTAGAACCTTATTCTCTTAATTTTGAATCGTTTCAAGGACAGACGCACTCATCATCAAAACCCCTGATTCCTTTGCAAATCATCTTGAATCAAGGTTCGTGACACCTAGCGAATAAGTAAGATTTAAGATGGAAAGCGAAGAAATCAGAAGCGGAATTATAACAGAGTGAAGTGGATATAACGCAAAGAAAAATATGCATTCGGCCAGTCGCTAATCTACCTTTGACCCAAATGCGATTGTCTTGTAAGCACTTGATATCTATCACCCTCGCGTCCGCCGGCATGAGCAATTCATATGGCTCCCGGAAAAGAATGGATATGAAACGGAGGGCACGTGCGCTGGCAGCCTTATAGCTGCTACCGCTGCTAACATACATTCTGGGATATGCGCTTTTCCTTCTATGAGCTCTGAAACGAGACGAAGGAAAAATTCCAGATGTGACGCAATAATGCGGATATACGGGTGGATATGGTTATGCCGGTGATTGTTATAAACATTACCGTTAGGGTGAGAGAAAGGCAACGCGAGCGAGAATTATGCGTTTAATATAAGAAGGAGGTTGGTTTGTTGTTTATTGTTCGTTGCGAATTTCATGTTTATTTAATGGACTGAATTGATATTGGACATCCTGTGTTAGTACGTTCTGTATCACGTGAATCCTTCAAAGATTAAGAGGCACTATTGATGATATTTCTTCAAATCTTATCTTTAAATCACAGTTAAGCAAAAGTCTTGTGAATCATAGGCGGTGCTTTCATTGAAAATTCATATTCACTCAAAATAGCAAATGGAATACTGTTCTGGTGAATTATCTAGATAGCTACCACATTATCTCATCGATCTTTTGTATTAATTATTTGACTCTTGGTATGATCGAGAGATTTTTCGTATTTCCTTATGCAAGATGACGTAAAAGAAGATAGTATTTCGGTGGTAATATAACTCCATTAACCATCCTTACAATCATTACCTCTTATTCCATTTTCTCCAATCTACTAGTTGGCCGCAGTATTTTTAGACGCCCCTCATTCCATTATAACCTTTTCTCGGCGACGCCTTACTTCGTCACGTCCCGTAATAAGACGTTCCATTCTGCACCGCAACCCTTAACCCCTAAATAACACAATATAATGGCGATAATAAGGATTTCGCCACTCACCGTTCGCAGTCATCAGCCTTGCCTCGAGACATGTCCATCCAAATCTGCCCGCTTAAACTCATCATTTCTCATGGAACGCGATTTAAGATTTCGCGACGAAATGGAGCGTGTAGCGCAGATTAGGATTTCTTATTCATTTTCGCCCGAATGGGAGATTTATTATTTTAGTTTTGGGCGCCGTTCGAAAGCTCACCGCCTTCACTTCCCGCCGTCCCTATCGTTCTCCGATGTACTGACACTGTTCGTGAATCGCCTAGCGCGCAAAACGAGGAAGGAAGAGCTCGGAAGAATACAGCGGCCCAGTCCTCTCAGTTGTGAGAACATAAAAGGATGGTAGTTACGGTAGAAAGGGACCGAACGAATAGCGAAGAGAGTGGGAAGAAGAGGTAATTCACTGCGTTGCCGGGCATCGTAAAACCCGTTGAATTTTTATGCGGACCTGTCCAAAGTCTAATGGAATATAAACTTGGAGAGCAGGATAAATAGGAAGGTCCGATACAAGCGGAGCATTGTAGCGAACCTTCCCGCTAATACTACAATACAGGCGGACGCATTGAAATGGAGCAGACCAGCCTTTGGTAAAGTGCAGTGTACTTATTCGAGTGATATGTGTGAAGTTAATTTAAGGTTAACTTATATCGGCCTCGTCCGTGCAAAGTTTCTAGGGAACAGAGAGTGGTTTATTTGGTACGCTTTTCTTTCGAACTTTTATAGTAGTTAGAACGTTGTAAATATATTCTCTGAGCAAAACAGTGCGCTCCAGAGATTATGGAAGTTTACCAAGGCAAACGCGAACAGTCGGTAAAAGATGTAGTAAGCTTTGGGACAATTCAAGTATAGTAATATTTCGTCTATAATTTAGCGCCTGAGTCACCAAGGTAACTAATTTCTTTCCTACCCAAATGGAAACAAGGCAGAGAAGTTCTGACGACATTCCCTTTGTGCCTATAGCTTCCAAACAAATTTCCCTCTCTCGGTATAATTCCAAAAGTAGTAGTAATAAGCTTCATTTAGTAGTTTCCACGGCCGCTGTTTGGTAAACAAATATATTTTTCTTCCTACGATATGTTGAAGTCACGAATTATTCGGTCATCTTCATTTTTTTTTCCGATGTCGATGGCTTATGAAAGGACAAATTCTTGACTAGCAAGCAAAATAACTACTTGAACAAGTAAGCTACATTTATTTGATTCTGCAAGGATTTAATTGGATTAAACCGCCAAATTGGAACTGCCTGATTATGCTTTGTATTCAAAACTGCCAGCATACACTCCACCCGCAAATTTTAACGTCCAAATTTACCCCGGTCCCCCTGTACACGATTACTTGCAAAGTTTGCTTTATTACTCTAAATAGAAGCCGTAAAACAAAATCTAACATGTTTATCTCGTTTCTCATAACCGTTTTCATCATTTCCCCTAGCCACCGCTGCGCACTTCGTTGTATATAAACATTTATTCAGTGTCACGCGAAGGGTAACGCGTTCATTACTCCGGGGAGAATCTGGAGACATTGTTGATGCTTCAAATAAGCTGAAGCATCCCTGGAGAGGACCGTACATGCCCTCTGCTGGGAAGCAAGTGTAAGCATCGAACGAAAACTCCCGGATTTTCCAGCCGTATCTACCTGAACGCGGCTGAACAGTAAATTATTCTTGGAAAATATACCCGGAACCGAAGGTAGCTCGTATGAGACATCTCGTTGCGTTCACCTTCTCTCTATCCAACCTTGGCATCTTGGAGCGACTTTCGGAAAACGTGTGTTCGAAGCGACGCGGAGGGATGCGAGTGAGCAACTCGAATTGAGTGAAATAACGCATAAATTGAATTCCGAAGGATGTTTCTCGGTTGCGACGTTGGTACGCGACATGGGAAGAAAATATCGTCTTCGTTTGTTTTAAATGTAATTATTAGTTTCGTCTTGTTTTCAATGCCGCTATCTTCAATTTCTTTTCAAAATAATTTTATTTGATATTTGTTGCACGTAATTAAAATGGTTGCAAATGAAGAAACTTTGCGAACTTCCTTTAACAAATTAATTCTAGTTGGCTCAAACATATTAAATCCTTTCACGTAGAAAGTAGTGTAAAACTTTTCAACGATACTGACGTCGACGAGAGGCCGCAGTGAATTTAAATGTTAAAATTCATTTAGATTTATCTCTGTAGCAAAATATTAATTAGTTAAGGAAGCATCTATGTATGACGCGTAATTCCTTTACATATCCTGTACGAAAGATAAATAAATAACGTTGTACATAACCGTTATATTTCATATAACATCCACTACTTTTAATACGACCTCTCTTCACATTTCATGCATATCTAGCTCTCTATAAATATTTAAACACGGCCAACTATAAATCATAGGCCGAATCGATTAAACAACACGAACGATTGGCAAAACGAGCTGCACAGTAAAAGCCAATCAAGTGCAAACTTGTACAAACACGCGAGCGGAAGCAACTATTGATTCTGTCAAAAGTTTTCGCTACATAATTTCCAGTAATTAATATAAACTTCCGAGCAACTAAATTGGCCCCCAAGTGTGTACGCTACTGCACGACAGCAGCGCTGGTTATTGAGCGTTTTAAGTTCATAGCGAAAGTTGGGAAGATTAATAGAAGAATGATAACGAGAGGATGTATGCCGTAGCTATTTAATTCCAGCAGAAGGATGGTGTAGATCTTATACGTGTGATTGAAGTTGTTTCCCTATTTTTTTTTTTATTTCTTTTAAGTTGGTAATTAAGTTAGTAAATTGTTTTTCTTTGCTAGCATTGATTAATGTTAGAACAAAAAGTGCCGCTTTTATAAATACAGCCATGGTCATAAATAGAGCTGGCATTTTCGCGCGTCAAGATTGCGCGTACCTACAAACAGATTTTTCTTTATCTGTTCAATAAAAATTGCTTGCACACGCTCAGGCAAGCTTTACTTAGCAAGAAATGTTCGAAAGACACCACTGAGAATTTTCTAAATGCTACTTCTCAAACTCATCATTGTTAAAGATTGATTAAACAAATTTGAAATTGACCTCCTCTGTTCACCAGAACTTTATTCTGTTGCGGATTACAAATGAATATTACCAAAAGTAATAGCACCAAATTTCATTCAAATCACTTTCAAGGATATACACATAAAACGTTTTCTTCTGGAGGACAGAACAAGGATAGAGCTTACCCAGGGAGTGGCAACATTTTGTAATTAGAATTTCCTGATTTCCACAGCTAGTTCGAGTGTTAGAAGATCGACATGTTCGGTACGTTACAAGTGCTGGTTCGCATCCGAGGGAAACAGGATGGGGTCGTGTCATTAACTCGTGAAGTCCGGGGAGTTTCCCGAATTTCATCTTCGTCACCGGAGCAACACCTCTCCCCGGCTGTTTGCCTTCGGTGATTTAACACGGGAACCTCTTAAACAGAATGAGACCGCTTTGAATTTCAAATGATAGCACCTACTGCATACGAATATACCACGGCTTTAGATGCGAGGTCTATGTCGGCACACTCATCCATGTATACGTCGGGAAAGGAAACGCCGATGAGGATCGTGATGAATGGAGATTTCACGGTTTGTTAGCCGCCGCTCTTGGCCGCTGCAAGAAGATTGATTTTCATGCAAGTCTAGTGACCTGTTTTTCTGTAAGAGACACGGAAATAAATTGACGGAGCTCTTTCACGTTAAGGATGCGAGGATGTGGAAGACGATGTTCTGCGGAATAAGATACGAATTTGTTTATTTTTAATTAATTACGAATGTTAGTGAACGAAGCTATACAAGAATACAAGCAACAGAATTTCGTATTCAACAATTGATACGAACTCTAACAATGTAACTCTGAAGAATGTTCTAATCGTTTCCCATTTTTTCCTCTCGTGTACGTACGAAAAGTGCGTTGAAAACTAACGCATGAAACGCAATACGCAAGAGAAGCTCCGGATCGCTAAACGCTGAACTGGAGACGCGGGTAGATGCCAAGCCCAGCTTCGATAAATGCGGAATATACCTATTTCTGGATTCATTCGAGCATAAAACTCTGTTTGACGATATTGCTCTTCCTGCAAACTAAAAGCGAAATACGCTCAGAAACATAGTCAAGATGTGTATCGCATCGTTTATTACCCTTTTGCCGAAAGAACGCCGTAGCGTTTTAAAATTACTCGCGTGAGAGGTTTTCCCGTTGCAGAAAATGGAGCCGTTTAAGGTTTTAACGGTATATTTACATTCCTACTATACGCTAGAAATGTTAACAAAGTAAACGTGGAAAATGTAGTAGAAAATTGAAGTTAATTTGAAGAACAGAAAATAATTATAGAAGGTAACGATTTTATTTAAAGAATTCGGCCTTGAATAGAACTATGTGTGTGGCAGTGCTGGCGTCTATTTGCCAGGAGTTGATAATTGGAAAAAGAAAGAAATATTACACTATGTATGACAAGCTATATGCAAGAATACAACTTGTTGTAATTAACTTTCTAATGATAAACCACCTAATTAACCTTCTAAACATCGTTCTTTTAAATTCGCCTCTAAAGTATACAAAACAGTAGTTGTCCGCGTTCTTTCCACTTCCTTTAGCCGAGTTTAACAGAGTGGTAAAGTCAATACTGACAAATCTCTCTCTAAGAAGTGAAGTGTTTTGGGGCAAATAGCGTCCGCTTTAATTACTACAATCAGCGCGAAGGCAACGAAATAACTTTTGCCATAGAACAAAGCTCGCTCTCCGGGAAAATTAACTCAAACTCCGGATTGGCGCTCAAAAACTTCTAAAGAATCCAATATTTTCACGTACTGTGTGTTGCTATCTTTTTTTTTGTGTCGTTTCGTTCGATAGATGTTTCGCTTGAAATGTTGTGCTAACACAACCAGTGCTGGAACGCAGCGCCATTACTTTCCATTCATTTACTCTTCATAGATTAGAATGGAGAAGGGTATTACGTTAAGAAATGTATTTTAAATGCTAATTACTTGCCTTATCTGTCGTTTCTATTCGTCACGGTTACTCGTGCGAAATAACTACATTGGAATATAAAAGAAAACCGACAGGGAGACAATTCTATCCCGCAGCAATCAATTTTTTTTAAACTTAGTATGTGTGCGAGCCTTATAGTAATGCCATTTAATTTTTTGGATTTGGTGGTGGCATCATTCCAAATTAATCATATTATCATCTTCCTAGGGCTTCGTGACTTTCTTGAGAACACCTTTTATTTGAGCAAACTCCTTTTAGAAAGGCGTATTTTCAAGAACATGCAAGAGATACATGAACTGTGGTCACTTGTCGCAGTGTTAGAAATCAATTGGCTGCCATTAAAGCTGGCTTTAAGTTAGTCGATACACCACTAAATACGCAGCTCTTATACTGCCAAGTGGCTGTTAAAAACGGCGTTAATTTGTTCTTACACCAAACGACCAAGTTTCATAAAAAAAATGTTACAAGAATAATATTCTTTCCGTATGATTAAAGTCAGCTAATCTTTTAAACTTATATTTGAAGAATAACAAAGTTAATGTTTCTTTCGTTCAACGGCAGCGTTTTGATGCTGCCGTTTATAGGCTGGTCGATTATCAATTTTAAAAACATTTTTAAAAATCTAAAGAGGGTTGGGAATCACCGCTTAGGCGAACGAAAATAACAAAATTCACAAACCAGATTTAAAAATATTTATTTTCATTGAAGCATTGGCGTCGATAAAGTAAAGGACTATAAAAAAATATGATGAAATGTTACCTTTTAGCTTACAATAATGCAAGTAATGTTTTACAAAAACAGTACCTACACACACATTTTCGACGGTGCTTCATGAAACTAAAGAGCTTCATCACTCTCTCAGCAAAATTATCTATGCCTTGTACCAAATCTTTATTAATAGATATCATTGTACAGCAAGCAAGCGTTGCCAAAGAATATCATTTTACACGATATTGAGTAAAACAACATTTTAAACCTTTTCAACATGCAAAGAAACTCCAAAAACGTTTCTGAAATCCAGCCGCAAATAAATAACATTTAATTCTGACTTAAACTGAGATTTGCATAAATCGGGGTACAGCATCCAAAGGAGTTATTACACAATTTCTTTATTTTAGTGGGTATATGATGTTGATATTTCACATCAATTCCAACCCAACTAAAATGTTATGGAATCTCCATGGAAAGACGTGTTTCTGTTATTTGCTCCAATTCGAATTGAAGCAATGACCCCTACTAATTAAATCACAGTGGTCCCTAGCGGTTTCTTGCACTGCGGTCAAGTGACCTAATAATTTTTTAATCCCGTAGGAGTTCTGTGGCCTTTAAAATGTCCAGAGTTTTCTGCCGCTCCGCGTTTAAAAATTTTCCGGGGTTTATCTCTCGTGTCCCTAAGTTACTGTATCTTATGCTTCACAATGGCTTATAAGGCGTACAGCAGTTTCCTGTTCCTTACCGAATCGTCTACATGCTGGTTTGTCTAAATGCTTGTTTGGCGGGCAGTGGCAAGTTTCGATGCCGGTCAACAAGCAGATCTGATCGTGGGCAGCAATTCCTCCAACTTTTCTTTTGGGGGTCGTGCCAGCAAAGTCTTCGAGTGCATGTTTCCTGATTCTTCTTTCCAATATTTTTGATGCCACTGGTGTAGCCGTCTTTTAATCTGCGCCTTATCCGTCTCTAATGTGGGAATGCACTGCCGCTCTTTGCTAGTCAGTCTACCTTTTTATTGCCTGGTAAATTGGTATACGAAAGTACCTATACCAGTCTTAGTAAAATCGCTTGGCTTGCTATAAAATTCCTGTTTTTTCAGATCGTGTCTAATCCTTACTTCAACATACGTATATTGATATTTATTCCTCTTCCAATATGCAGCTCTTTGCAAAACTGCTGACGAACAGTCCCTGCAATCTGAAAGAGCTAAATCTCTGCAAGTTTTCTGGTTGGAATAATAAAATTAAAAACTGTTAACTTTTCAAGCATAACTTCATAAATTACCTGTCAATACCTTCCCTAGCAATCCTTTTTTGATCTATTAGAAAATTAGTCCCCGAATGAGCATCACGCGATAATATTTCATCGACGCGGTTTCGTAAAATTATACAGCATCCATCATACGTCGACAACTACTCATATCATACATTGCCGCGATATAATAAAGCCATATATTCTCATACCTAACAAACGCATTATGAACGACCAAGGCGAATGGCTGATGTGCATCAATCATGCGGCTGATTACCGGAGTCGATAGAGGGCGCTAATGCATATTTCGAATTTTTGCAACGGCTTAATCAAATCAAGAAGGCTAGTGCCCTTGATATTAATCGACCGCCACTTCAGTATTAATCATTATCCAGGATTTCGGTGGAACATGTTTTATGGATTAAAGTGCGATCTGCCTTATTGATGGGATTGAATCTGGCGGAGCTTCAAATGGATGAAGGTTAACATGTTTTATAGTTATTTTTGAATAAAATTTCATTTAAAAATATTGAAATAAATGAAATTACGTAGCGATTGCAATTGTTTTGTACAACAAGCAGTTATTGCAGAAATGACCGAGATCGGTAGTGGTCTCCAGAGATAGAGCGTTCTTAGATTTCATTAAAAAAAGAAGGAATCCCATCAGGATCGGAGGACTCTTCAAGTTATCGAATATCAATAGATATTCTACCATCAACAAAAAATGTAAATGGAACTGATACTGTCATATTTAAGGGAAAATTACGCCGTTACCACTTGAGCATTACGCTTATTAGATGTATAATTATACACAGCGAGCTCTATAATTTTGTTCTAATTTATACACCCCATAAAGTCTTTCGCATTCACATCTCTGTTAGATATTTACCGGGTAACGATATTATTTACGACGCGGAGGCCATAATAAATTATGTTGTGGAGAATTTAATCCAGCAGCGTGCCGCATTTGGTAGTAATAAAGTTTATATGCATACCTTAGTCTAGGTCCGCCCCACTATTAATAATTCGTAGATGCAAAGCAAGGGAGACGTGGAAATAATTTAGATAGTAACCGGATTTGTAGGAATTATAAGTTTTTCCTTCCTTTTCGGAGCGGAAGCGTAAGAAATGTGATGTTCACATTGGAGCTATTTAAATTTTATATCGTTGGTATTGGAAAAGTTTGAAGCCTGCTGAGAATTTGAATATGTTAGATGTGTATCCTTCTTATACTTCAAAGTGACGTACACTGCCGTTCAGTGAAGTTCGGTCATACAATAAAAATCTATTATATCACACTGTATACAATTATTAATACATAAAATTAGAAAAATATTAAGCATACACTCTTTTCTAAGGGATTAAAGCCATAAATTATTATGTAAAGTAGAAATATTGCGACAACCACAATAAAGTCCTTTTTATTATCAATCCAAGAATTTCTCGGAAGTACCGATCTTTTGAAACGGGTCGTTTGGGGATTATTAACGAACTTTACATTTAGGAAATATACCGCAGCATCATTCTTGTTTCTTTATCACAGGCGTAAAGATATAAATTTGCTTCATTTTACTGTTAAACGTGTGTTGGTGTGCATCTGTCGTTTTTGCGCGAAAGTTTTAAGAAAATTTACTTCAAAATGGCACGTGGCAAGCCTGCCACTGTAGAAAAACGTTCACGCATTATTGCGCTGTTTGAAGAAGGATATTCGCGACGACAAATTGCTGAAAAAATAAATATGAGAAGTTCAACGGTAAATGACATCATAAAGCGATATCGGACAACTGGAACTATAGAAAATCGTGTTCGTCCCGGACCATCTAGGAAAACAACAAAAGCTGAAGATTTGAGAATTGTATTATTAAGCAAACGCAATAGAAAATTAACAGCGCCACAAACAGCAGCCGAAGTCAATCACGGCCGTGAAGAACAAGTTTCGGCGAGTACAGTAAAACGTCGACTTCAACAAGTGGTCATTCATGGACGCATTGCCATTCGAAAACCCTTATTACGTCGGGGCACAGAGCAAAACGGCTACAGTGGGCCCGTTCTCATCTAGATTGATCGTTAGATGATGGGAAACACGTGCTTTGGAGTGACGAGTCAAAGTTTGAGGTTTTTGGGCAAAATCGACGAATTTATGTCCGAAGATCTAAAACCGAAAAGTGATCCCGAACTGCATTGTGCCTACAGTGAAGCAAGGGCGTAGTTCTGTGTTAGTGTGGGGATGTTTCTCCTTTGCTGGGACGGGAGATTTATGCAGAGTACAGGGTGTAATGAGGAAGGAAAATTATTTTGCAATACTCCAGAATCATGCAGTGCCATCAGGATTGCGTATAATAGGCCGTAACTTTACATTCATGCCTGACAACGACCCAAAACACACTGCGTTAGTGTGTAAGAACTATCTAGAGGAGCAAGAAGAACAGCACACCCTGCAAGTAATGACATGGCCCCCACAAAGGCCAGATTTGTACCCTATAGAGTTGTTGTGGGATGAACTAGACAGGAGGATCCGAAAAATATGCCCAACTTCACAAGAACATTTAACAAAACTTATCGAAAGAATGCCTAGAATAGTTCGAGCGGTGATTAACCGCAAAGGAGGTTTTTTCGATGAAAAAAAAAAGTAATGTTCAGTATGTTATATTAGGCCAGAATAACTTTTTATTTATTTATTTTTGTCTTTTTTACCTGTACATACAATAAAATTGCATTTTGTTTTTAGTTTCGTTTGTTTCTGTAACCTTTTCATGTTTTTTACCAACCGACCGAACTTCTCTGAACGGCAGTGTATATACTTTTCATCTACAGTTTAATAAAGAAGAGATATAAAAATGCAACTCCACATTTTTGTAATGTATTATCTTCTCCCTACTTCAATTTCTATGCTCCAAGATCAGCAGTCAATTAAAGATCATGAAAGCGGAAATAGACCCGCACAAACGACCATTGTTCCAGGAAATTAATCTAAAACCTTTGTCTGTTTATCGTTTCAAATAATATTCTAAATACAGCTCACGCAGACTTCCAGGGTCAGCTAGCTTACAGCGAGTGACCTCTTGTATTGTCTACGTCGATTTAATGACAGAGATTCCCGTACAAATCGTATCGTGGTTGTATAGTTTATTTAATGCTCAGTATACTCGCGAACTTGGACGAAGGAAAGCAAGTTATTGCTTCCGATAAGTTAAATTTAAATGCTGATATCAAGGAAAATATTGACAGTAGCTGCTGCATGGTAGGATGTTTTGTTTAATTGGTGTTTAAACTAGGATATCCTGTATTTTGGGAAATTCTATTGCGATCGTGCTGTTTCCCAAGTAATAGCTTGGCTTTGTGTGGAATTATATTATACCGTTATTGTTATTCATGGGATCTTAACATCATGAGGAACTAGAAAGCAATATGTTAGTTAATTCTCATGCATTTACTATAATGTCTTTATTGTTTAAAACGACTGCTGTTATCTTCTGAAAGATATACAAGACAACTTGTATGATACCCAAGTGCCAGTGGACACTGGCTGTGTGTCTTCGGAGCTAAAACGAGTAAAAGGAAAGCAAGAGCTCAACCAAGAAGAACGTGGCAAGAAGTAAGGGCGTCAACCATCAGGAAAGGAGTCAAATTGGGACGAAATACAACAATAGAAACAAGATTGAAAGCTATGGAGAAAACTTTGTAAAAGACTAATTCCAGACGACCTAACACCGCAAACACCCTACACCTTGTAGAAGGGTAGAAAACGTATCAAGTTGCTGAGTTCCAGAATTCATTAAAGATGGTAACATCGCAATGGAAACATTGCATCTTTGGGTAGATAAAACCAGGTCTTATAATTTCAAATTTGATGCACTAGCAACATATGTCTAAACATAAACGTAACTATGAAGTATCCATGTAAATACCTCCCATTTGCACTGTAGAATTAAACATCTAACTATCGCGAATACGTAAAATAGTTACAAACCTCAGATTCCATTGATAACATCGAAACTATTGTCGTAAGCGCGTTCCTTAAACGCTTTGTAACAACTAAACCGCCAGTCGACTGTACGCAACCGGCTAAAATCCTAGTGATCCCGCCAGGGCTGGTACCGCGGTAAATTGAAGACCATCGCACCATGAAAGCGGAGATAAACCGGGGACAAAGACTATTGTCCGACGGAATTAATCTAAAACCTTTTGTCTGTTTATCGTTTCGTATAATATTCTAAATATAAGCTAGCGCGAGCAGATTTCAACGGTCAGTTAACTTCCAACCGCTATGAAGCTCTGGTCTTGGACTATTATCTCTCCATTTATTCGATGACAGGTTTCACTGAAGATTTATAATGAGTATCCTGAATGTTGCAGTATATAAGCTTCTGAGGTTACTAAAATAATGTTACGCCGATACTACAAAACATTATTTTGGGCTGTTAAAAGTAAAAAGGGGAAAATTTAATTTTATTTACTAAATGTAAAGAATAAATTTGGCCAGGTTCTTTTTTTTAATTATTTTTGTTCGGTGTGGTTGTAGAAATATTTCAACATTTTGCTAAAAGCACAACTTACTCTGAGCCATTCTACTTCTTATAAAATAACATTCGACTGTTGATAACATGTGGATGGTATTGCAATAGATCTTTTACTTTTGAGACAATAAATGATATCAATACTTCACGCTTATCTAAAGAAAATTAAGACACATCATTGTAAAAGGATTCGCTGCATTTCATTTGGGTGTAAAAAGGCAGGAAGATTAGGCGAAATGTTCTCAACTTTATCCAACTTACTTAGTTGTATAAAATGAAAATTCTTCTAAACTACTTCTTATTTTAATAACACATAAGTATCGGCACCCTCCGCACCACACAAGTTTATTTGATTATATAGTAATATAATAAATAGTCCGGGACGGCCGTTTCGAGGACACGAATGGTCCTCATCCATAACCGGTGACCGAATGATGTGAGAAAAAGAAAAACTTTTTCTAAAACTAAACATGCATGAACTGTCCCTACTTCTTAGAACAGATATTCTTTACAAGTGCCTATTTCTACCTCCTGCACGCCTTGCAGCTACGACGTGCGAAAAATAACATGCATGAACTATCCCTTCCTCCGAGAAGAAATATTGTTTTACAAGTGTCTAATTCTACCCTCTACGCGTCTTAAACTACGACTTGCGAAAAACACGGTCAGATAGACGGGAAGATCTCTTTTATGACCCAAAATATAAACAAGTGCCAGCCTACTGCAAAAGGTCAAAAAGGACAGAGTACGACAACGGTCCGTTTTCTCTGTTCATCAGATTTTTATTACTTTTTATGTAAACGGCCTCGTACGCATCTAATTCTCGCGGCGACGTTACGTTTTTAATCAATTTTAAGTCTTCTAATTTAATACTATGCCCGGCTTCATTTCTATGTTGTGCCACACTCGACGCGTCCAATCTGCCGTAGCGATAATTTCTTATATGTTCTTTGAATCTAGTTTCTATCGCTCTTTTTGTTTGACCAATATACGCTTTATTACAGTGGCTACATTCAATTTTATAAATACCCGACCTTTCTCCCATTTTCGGTTTATCTTTAGGATTACCGAGAAGATTTTTAAGTGTGTTGCGCGGACCGAAGCATACGTTCATATCTTGACTCTTCAAAACCTTACTCACGCCTTTCGATATGCTGTGAAAGGGGAGTTACACGAATTTCTTGCTATTAGTTTCTGCCGGGGTTAAGGTCGTGGAATTTCTTACGTAAAGCCCATGTTGGACTTCCTTAAGCAGGCGATCGACTTCTATAGAAGAGTAACCGGTATAAATTGCTACGTTTTTTATGAATTTAAATTCTCTGTTAAATCTACTTCTACTTAAAGGGAATTATACTTCTTATTTTACTCGTTCAAGTACAAAATAAAGGACAATTCGTTCTCAATACCCTTTGACTAGCATAAAATAATTTACCTCACGTGTGCAGCTAGACTAAAACAAGGAACAGAAAAGCGATATGAATTTCTAAGAAATAGAAGCATTGCTCAAACAAACATCTGAGTCTAACGTTGATTAATTTTTATTTATTTTGTTTCAGGTAAGACTACCACGCACAACAACCAACTAGGGATATTCGTAGACGTGCTTTTTCTTTTAAAAATGGTTAGAAAGGTAAATCGTTTCAATTTAACGCATGATTTTGTCATGTTAGAAAGATACTATGTAATGTTTGCTTGAAAAAAAAGGAAAACTTCAAGCAAAGGAAATGCCTAACATTTCTATTCTTTTATATTGGAATATTTTATCTAATATCTTCCAGTTGCATTACAGACTACAATATTATTAATCCCAATGCGAATTTACTTATGCCAAATGCGCTCGTAAATAACTATTCCCATTACACACTACATTGTAACGAAACCGCACATTGTATCTTTCATCGATGGCAATTGTAAAGTACTACTAGTAGACATATTAATCGGCACTATATTTTATAGCCTACTTTATTGTAGCTTTATATCTGCCTATTATTGTACAGCACTAAACATAGTTACTATCGAAGAAAACTCTTAACCGCAAACTGTAAGTAGCTGTAAGTAATCTTCTAAAAGGACATAAAATTCAAGACCGAATTAAATATACACTTAAACTAGTTGTTGTAATTGTAGACTACGTAGATTTGGAATTGAGATTTTTCCTTCTTGAGGAGTCACCGCTAAAATTAAGGCTTTGTGTCTTACATTACATCGTTGCATCGTCGCTTAAAGCGTAGCTTCATATTTAATTTACTAATTAAGGACACATTTAATCAACCATACCGATTTCAACGAATACCAACGTAGAACGCATAATACCGGCGCCCAACATATTGAGTTTAATCTGACATTATAAATTCCCTCACGTACCTCTCCTAACGCCTTTATAAGCGTTATGGGTCCCACGTATAGTCCCAAAAACACCCTTACATATTAAATCAATATCACACGTCTACCACGATATGAGGGGTCGGAATTCCACGGTGGGCTTTTTGCCGTGCGAGCGCTCTCTGTCGTAAAATTACATATTTTCCCGGCCGCCACTTTAGAACGTTTCGAAACCTGACCATCTTTTTTGCCATTAAAATGTAAGTCAATTAATCACGAATGATGAATGTGTAAAATAGATGTGGGAGTTTACAGTGTAAGTTGATATTAATAGGAATATGAGAGGAAATTCTACCGGGAGAGATTTTGATTTAACGAAATAAATTCAATTGAATCTCTTTAACATATGAATATTCACTGCGATTGATTGAAATCATTCGTTAAAAGTGTTATGGTTTATAAAAGTTCTTTTTTTTTTTGAAAATTTGGAAGTTGATGCCGACATCCGGTATAGCCGGAAAAACAACCATCTTGAAAATATTTTCATCGAGCTGATCATGATTCAATTAGCTTTATTCCAAATTTTCAAAGAAAGAGGGATTACACCTCATAATACTTTTAACGATTTGTATTGTATTGTAACAGCCTGTGTAATGAGATGTCGCATCCCCTATGTCTACCATAACAATCACTCTCCAATCAATATTGTAAATGTAAGTAACTTTTTGAAACTGACACTCGTCCACGACGCAATACTTTCAATCACAACTTTTATTTATTTATTTTTCACGCGCAAGTAATGTGAGTTTTGTTGTCAATCAGTAGATAAACAGGGTACGATTGATGATTTATTGCGCGGACTCGTTCTTGTGAGCAATATTTCTAGATTGCAATTCTCCAGCTTAACAGAAAGAAAAAAATAGAAAATAATTTATTATTGCACGTCTGCAAAGATTTATGCGCTTGGTTGTAATGTTGGGCGTGAAAAAAATGTTTAACAGATCAAGCAACCTTCAAGCTGCAATTTTCAAGGACGTAACTTTTATCGCTTTAAGGTGAAGTTTCATACAGGTTGTCTTAACTATTGTTTTAAATGTTTTGAATAAAAATGTCATCAATTGAAAGTATTCATCTCTTTAATTTACTGTTGATTATACAGAGTATTCCGTTAAAGTTGTACCGAACCAAACTTGGAGCACCATGTATATGTCATTTTCTGATTCCACGCACAACTTTAAGGTAACTTTATTCAAAATGTACTGTTATCGCTCTATTCAACTGTTTTTATTAAAACTTTCAACTACAATGCTTAACTGTTAATGTGACAATTATGCTTCTAATCGTTCTAATTATTTATGTCTTCGATTTTTCTGATATTAATGGTAGAATTGACTTAGATAAACAAATGCCAAACATTTGAGCTTTTCTCTTTTTTCCCGTGTCAGTGATATCAGCGATACATTCGAGCTTGTAGCTTTTGACGATTTTAAGTAATATAGCTGATTAGCATTAAAACGGTACATTTTAGACAATTGAACGGGGAATCAAAACAATGACGTAATATACAGGGTGCGCCATTTAAAATAACGAAGTTTGGTTGGGTACAGTCACACCGAAATACTTTGTGCAATAAGAAACGATCATAAAGATGCGCGCTTTTAGTTGATGAAAAATGAATCAAAAAAAAGACTCAAACTGGCAGCTTTCTTCACCATCACCATTTTTATTTCGGCACAAAGGAAGCAGAGTGACATGACAGCTATATATATATATATGTATTTCGGCTTCAGTTTCCACATTTTACGCTGTCATGTCTTGATTTATATCAACAAATTATCCGCTATATACATTACAACATATTCCATATTTTCTGCTTCCTAAAATAGCAAAACGACAGGTCTAATTGTATCCTCGTCCATCCAGAAATAATTAGTATTGAGAAGAATCTCTTCTAAGATTCAACTTTAGTTTAGTATCGTCCTTAGTTGCTGTTAGTTAACTTTCCTTAATAGGATTTCCGTGTTCTTGCCTATTTCAATCTTCTTACGGATCTTCAATCCGTGTTCTCATTAGTGGATGCTTCCTTTACTTCCCTTCTGCTCCTACTTTTAATAAAATACGTCTACGTTTGGAGCTGGGAAACTAGATCTTGAGCGACAGTATTAAGAAGAGGAATGAACAATGAAATAGGAAAAATAAAAGAATATCGGTTTAATCAGTTCCGATCGGCTAGTTATACAGTCTTTTTGTGATTATTAAACGATAGACATTATTGCATTGAAACTATATAAATTTAGTATTTCTTTTCTTTTTTAATTAATTGCATTGAAAAATACCAGCATCAACATCCTGCAAACGCACATACATATCATTTAATTGCATTAATATCTCGCCAAACTTGATGGTATTTCGGAGTCTCCGGAAAAACAAGCGGACATTTAACTAAACCAGGCATGCTAATGGAGGGTTTGAATATGAAAATTAATTCACTTTTTTTTTATATTTCTTCTACTAACATGAGCTCATAAAGCGTTTAAATAATGTTCATATGAAATGTTGGGAAGCCTTAGGATCGTTACTTTAAATGTTGTTACGTTCTCCTAGTTTGAAGAACAATGCCGCTAGTCGTCTGCTTCGGTGTATCTTTCTTATGAGGCGAAAGGACCAATTGCTTATATGTAATTCTTATGTGTTTACTCGCTTAATTAGTTGATCTCAAATTAAACACAGGACGTAGATATACAAAATACATTTATTAAATAATTCCCTTGTATATCTATATATAAATTCAAATACATAAATAGCATACTATATGGATTTCATAATTCGGTTCCTTCTTTGTGTACGCATTCAAATGTATCGGGACATTCAATGTCTAACGCTAGGGCCACCGCAAAACCCTTCCGGAGCATGAACGTCTGGTTGGGCGACAGCAGCAAATAGCCGATCACTACCGCAAAAAGATGTTATACAACTCACGGCTACCCAGACGCTCGTGTTATTTCGTGTACTTATTTGATACACCACCTCTAGCATCTTGCTCTGAGCTGCTGTCCCCATGTACAAGCGGAAAAATCAGAAACCAACGATAGTGCGGGTCTGAGCGCTGTGTGACTCACAAGCGAAAGAGAGAAGGCAGGCAGTCATGGTAGTTCGTACGTTCGACTTCCGACGAAGTTTCGATAACTTGTACTAAGTGTACGTTACCGGCGGTAACTGGCGAACATTCCTTACCTAGCGATCGATCTAATATATGAATTAGCAGGAGCTTCATCAAACAGATCTAATAAATTACTATTAAAGATATTTTTAATTAGAACATTGACGAATTTTAAATATTTGCGAACTTTACAAGAAATTATACGTATTTTTACATTGAATGCGCACACGTTAAAGTTTAAATGATGCTAAATATGAAATATTTAAATTTATACAATGCAAAACAAAAGAAACATTCAATTTATCATAAAATAGACACAAACAAAATCTTACTTTCGAATAAATAGAAATGGTTACATTTATAAAATAAAATAAAACAAAAAAAATTAAATGTTAAGTCCTTAACACCAATTCTATAAAGACCGAACGCCGAGCAACCACGGCCATACTTCGTACAACAGCAACGCAACATGCAGCAGCCCAGAAGAAGCCCCATACAATTGAGAGCGAAACGTCGGCAATTACAACGGGAAACCCAAATTGTTTAAAATGAATTTAAGTAACTTGTATTTAATATCTAACAGTCATTTCTTTGTGGAATTCAGATAAATCTTTCTCAACACTGAATAAAATGCAATTAGTCTTTTGTATTCATATATTTCCTACATACATTTATAAAGCATTTTTCTATAATACATATAAATAAATTCATAAAGTTTAAATGATGCTAAATATGGAATATATAAATTTATACGACGCAAAACAAAAGAAACATTCAATTTATCATAAAATAGACACTAACAAAATATTACTTTCAAATAAATAAAAATGGTTACATTTATAAAATAAAATAAAGTCCTTAACAAATGCATTAGACCAAATTTCGCCCCAATTGAAGACGGGTAAAGTAATGTATGATACTTTACGAATCAAATCTATGATTACTATCAACAGCATGTAGAAAAACTAGATACAATAAATTCAGTAACGATTCTTACTTAATACCAGCGCATCCACCAAAAATGTATTTGCTCTCATTTCAAAAATATAAAAGCTTTTTTATTTGCTGTACTACTACTTTTTAATAGGAATTTCGTTTCAAATCAATTTCCTCAATCAATCTGTCTAACTTCAACGGAATAATTTATCAGGCATCTATGTGTGAGTAGTATAATGTTGGGAAACATTTCAGGTTCCAATTACGCTAAAGAACATCAGAATATTAGTTCAAAATCAGCATCGGCCACTTTTCAAACATTTAACTTTATAATAGTTCGATGTCATCTGAAGCTTTTGGAAACTGAAAATACTTTGGGGAATTGGGAGTAAAATATGTTAAAATAAAGTAACGATGAAAAAAAAATTTTTGAATAGTCATCGCTCAATTTAGCTCCGACCCTCTCAAGTGATAAAGTATTTATGACATCAGCTTCCCTTATTTCCAAATACGTTAAAATTCGTCTTAATTACGGGAATCTCTGGAAGATTCAGAGTTTGCAATATTCTTGCAAGCAAAAAATTTTTATTAAGTAATTAAAGGCAGACCTACATTCCCTGTTTTATTATGGGCTCTATCTACTTGTCTACCTCTATTTGTGTTTATCCATGAAGGATTGATCCTTTTATTTTATATTCAATAGATCAGGTATTTATAATATATCCCACAAAGATGAGCTACACGTTACTACGTTTACGTATTTCTCTCTTTACTAGTAAATACCATGGTTATTAAATTCTTTCACTGTGTATCATATTAATCCCAGCAAACGCATCTAGTCACAGTGTAGCACAATACAATTTTTACACAATATCAGATACTTTTGTCAAACATTAATTGCAGATTATACCTTTAGATCGATCGAGTATTAAATAATTATTTCATTTATCAATTAGCGATAATTAGATTACCTACACGGGTATCGTATTTGTTCGACGTTGTACAATAATTAATTAAGAAACAAGGGGTCAGCCTGTTCTGCTTCTGCATGTTTATAAAACACACGCACATCATCCAATTATGTGTATCATGCTCACTCCCTTTTACTATTTATTATTTTCTACTTATTTTATATATGAAGATGTATCATAGGAATATTAAATTTTTGCATGATTACATTGATATGTTTTCAATTATAATAACTTGTGTTGTTAGTGATACCATTCACTAACATCGGAAGAGATACTTTTTTTACAAATCAATATCGTGTTGTGTTTGTTTGTAACGGTTAGTAATTAGTAGATAAGCATGTTATTCCTTTTATTTTCTAAAATCAATTCAATAGCTGAATAGAAAGAGTTGTCGTTGGATACCATTAGAGTAGGCAAATTCGGGTGTGCACCATCGGCGCAGCTAACGAATGGATTCCCGCATGCGAAACACTAGTCAGTATCTAGTTCGCTGCCGCCTGGAGCGTACGTAATAGTAGCAGCGAAGTACTCTCTACTCTGTACTCTGTTTTTAATAATGTCGAAGGTTGAGAAAACAGCTATCATCAAAGTCAGTGAATAGGTTGATTAAGGATTATCCGGATTTGACTTATGACGGCGTAAAAATTAAATGTTTACTAACGTGTTGGTCACAAACACATTGTAAACGACGTGTGCAAAGTGCAAACCGTAATAATATCAAAACCGGTGTGGCCGCAAAATACGAACAATTCTTATTTGATTTATGTATAATGATGATTCAGTGTAATCTGGCGTTTACTTTGTTAAACAACGATTCATTTATTTCGTTTTGGAACAAATACGCCAACGTTACATTATCGAGCAGGACCAAGTTACGAAGTTATTTACCATCTGTGCGTGTACATTTAGAAAATAAAATTAAGGCTCAACTGAAAAATAAAAAAGTGTGCTTGTGTGTGGATGAAACAACTGATTGCAAGAAAAGATCTGTACTTAATGTTATGGTGTGCAAAATGGAACCACATTAATCGTCATCTTCAATTCTATTAACTTCTAGACGAATAGAAGAATGTACTGCCCAAATAATTTCAATGTGCATTAAACATTGGAAAAATTTGAAATATCCAGAGATCAACTCTTAATTACAAACAATAGACAAAAGCTGCATACTCCAACCAGCAATGAATGGAATATGGAATAATAATAACAACGTTTATTAATTCTATAAATAACACATAGGACAAGTGATGGTTCTAACAAACACGCGAAATAAAAAGAAAAATCAAGTTATATACGTAAACGTAACATAAGTGGTTGCACGAAATAACTGAATATATATTTTAAAGAAAAATCTTGTCGCACTACTTCTAAAGTGGTCCTTATTTCGTAAATAGCAGACTCAATCATAGCATCACCTAAAATTAACCTCCCATCGCATCCCATTCAAGTTCTTTTGCCCCACTCAAAATGCACCATCATCGTCGTTTAGACGCGACTCCCTCGACTTCTGAGTAAGTGCAAAATTTCGATTGCCACTCGTCAAGCGACCAATGCAAAAATCGAGCTAGGAGGAAAAAAAAGAAGAGGAACGCAAGTATATGCGCCAACTAGATCCGTCGAACGAACGAACGAACAAGATGGGGAGCAGAAGAAGAAGAACAACAAAGAAAAGAACGCGGTTAAGCGTAATAGTACGTGCCCCATAGAGAGAATAGTCCCTTTACCCGCTATCCTAGTTGCGACCACCTCCTCCCACCCTTTTTCCTATACACACGCCACAATTCCACTACCCCCCTCCCACCCTCATAGCTGCCCTTATTCTCGCAATTCGAAATACATCGCGAAGCGTTGCACTTCGTTTTCGAAGCGCGGTGGGGAGGCGGAACGTAGCGTCCGTCCCCGCCCATCCCCCCGCGACGCCGCCACTGCGTCCTCGTTGAAAGCTGTCCCGCCCTCCCCACCACTACCACCACCTTCACTATACGGCGGCGGCGGTAGTCGTGCATCCACACTACTAGTCGCGGCGTCGTGGTGGGGGCGCGGTGACGTAACACGCAGTGCGGAACAAAACACAAGCGATCCGAGAACCAGTCTGACATCTAGTGTGCCGCTGTAGAGGTATGAACATTCTAGGTAAGCTGAAATCGTGTACCTCACAAAAACTGCTAGAGAGATGACTTGAGACCCGCGTGCTGTATTGTTGGTCACGAATCATATTACCTGATGATGGCTGATGATGAAAGAGAGTAAAGTATATCTTGGCGTATACTTTGTAGGCGATTACAACTGAGGAGTTTTTTTGGTACTTACTTAAAATCATATATCTAAATGTTTTTGATTTTCTATTCTCTGGTTTTTGTTTTTGTTTTTGATTATTTCTTGAATGTGGTTGATGCGCTTTGATTGTTCTCCCTCTCGTTTTTGGTATTACTATCTTGTAAGCTCTTGTTGTTTGTATGAATCTTGTTTGTGTATGTACTGTAAATACTATTTGATGGTATTCTTCCTAGGATAAAACAGACTTCTTCTACTTTATTTCTATCTGAATATAATCTATTACTTTGCATGATTGTTTGTTGTTGTACCATGTTAATATGTTTATATTATATTACATTTATAATCTCCGCGAAGAGAACTTATCGAAAGTTTCTTCACGCTTTAAATTTTACAAATTCGAAAATGAAAAGCATTCCTCTTCATTCTCTGTATTACTCCTAGTAACGTAATGAAAGATTTCCATCCACTAGCGAAACGGTAAAAATAAAATCCTTATTTCGCGTTTTCTAATAAAAACTTTTGACTTTTACGCGCGCACGTACACAACTTTCACGATTACTGTTTACTCGCCTTGCATACTTTTCAACTCGCAACAAAACGATATTACAAATTCGTTTTATAATTCGGTAATTCTTTTGTAAATTGCTCTTGTTGCTGCCGACTGTTCCGTTATACAGGGTTTAGTTTGTTCCTTTTCATAAAGTTTTCTGGAAGTAATTTGAATATGTGTATTTGCATATGTATACTTTTCGAAATGTAAATGTGTTTAAAAAGTTCGCTGTATAGGTTTACTTGTGCCATTTTGTGAAATGAGAATTTCTTTGAAAGTTGTTTTTGTGGGACGGGGATTTCTACGTAATATGTTTTAATAAATTTACAAATACTGACAATTCTTAGAGATTTATGTCCAATTCTATACTTATCAGGAACTCCAATAGATGATGCAACTCGATTTAAAGCGCCATATATCTTCAAAATGGTGTAATGTAAATCTTTCAAGTCAATTAGTTTTTCTGGTACATCGCCAAGAATCTATTAGTGTGGACGTATATGGTGATCCACTTTCCAAAGTGGAGCACCATAATACTTTTTAAAATGAATTGCTGGGGTTGTATAACGGCGAGCAAAAGTCAGCATTTTTATCATTTTTAGTCAGAAATATCAACATTTTTAATCTGACTGGAATTCATCTTCAACCTGAAAATTTTAAGTAGTAATCTAATAACTAGAGCACGATAGCTAGCCTCACAAGAAGTAATCCTACACCCATTCTTGAGGGAAGTTAAAATCATAATATCGGGGGAACCCCGTCTTGCTGAAACTGGTAACTCTTCCTCTTCCATTAAGCCGGGGTTAATTTGCATATTCAAAATTCAAATAGGTTTCACCTATTAAATTACAATTCAATAAATAGGCTCCGATTATCCTGTAAATACCAGCCGAAACATTTAGTTTTTGGGTTACTCTGGAACCAATAAGGACAATTACGTTAACAAAGCGAAGGATTTAAGGAAAATGTTCAGAAAGAATAAGGTTTATTGCAAAATTGGGATCACACCAGCAAATCTCCATTATAACTTAACAAATACCAATTTATCTGAATCCTCATCAAAAAGTTCTTGCGTAAGACGGGGTTTATACTGAAGATATTTTTCCTTTTTTAAAATTCTTCCTACTGAACGTCAACTGATATCATAGATACGTGCAAGACTTGTTGTGGATGTTTTCGGCACATCTTCTAACGTTTTGCATCTTATTGTCGTCTGTTGCCATTTTTTGGCCGTCCTGTTTTGGACAGACTACCAGTGATATCTTTTAACGTTTTATAAACTAAAAAGTCCGTTATTGGTTGTTGATTTGGAGATAGGCAATTAAATAAATCGTTAACTTCATGATAGGTTCCTCTGTTTCCGTAACAAATCAGCATTCAGGTTTCAACTCGTTCTCTTCCTCTCGTTGCAAACCACACTAATACACAACTATTTAATTATTTGACAACTACAACTTCAATTTAATCCTTACTTTTTTGCCGACAGAAATCTCCATTGTTGTCCAAATTTAACACTATTTTCGTAGACAATCAGAAGACTTGTTGAAAACATGTTGTTTTAATTAACCCATAAAATGTCGATACCAATCAAACAAGTTTAGGTGAGTTACACCTTTATTCAGATTAGTTTCTAGTCAATTTGGAACTGGTAGATTAAAGTTCCGAAAAGGTGCGTCCATTTATATAAAGATCGGCAAATCAAACAAAAATTCATCCTTTGACTTTTTATGTTACGATCCCTGCCGTTATTAATAAAGTTCTGCGTCTTCAGAATTTAATCAATACAATTATAAACCTGCTAATTCAAGTACTTCGCATCTTCTCCTTCGAAAAAGTGTAATCGTTATTGAATTGGAAATTATTTCGCTTGAAGCTCTATAAAGGCGTTATCTTTGTCTAACTGACTTCATTCGCCGCGCCAGACCGAATCCAAGGAAGTCCAGTACGACCAAGTTCCAATTATCCCTTTCTCAGAGAAAGTCTACAGGCGAACAACTTAAGTGAAACAACTCCGAGACTTTGAGACTTTCCGCCGTCCGGAAGAAGAAATTTTCACAGAGAGAGAAAATTCTCTTCCCCAATAAGAGAAGAACTCCGAAAATCAAAAGAATTTTCATCGCAAGAACAACGCCGAAGCTAAACTTTTCTTATACTTAATATAATTGATTCGCCCTTTCTACTTCCTTTCGCTTGTTAGTTTAGTATTTAGAGTCGATGCGAACTGAAATGGGAAAGGAGGAAGATGCGGTGGAGGTAAAAGAAGGTAAGAGAAAGAGATGGAAAGTAGAGGACATTGATATCCCGACACTAATGATACAATTGTTAATGAGAATAACGGAAAATTGAAATGAAAAGCCGCATCGCCCGTGGGCCTGCCGGGAAAGAAGGGGTTGATTTTCAGTCTTCCAAGGGCGTCTCTTCAAACGCTAATGGTCGGAATTTCTTCTTTGAGCTATGTTTCGCTTAATGCGTAAAGTTATTACAATTACTGGGCGCTTAACGTTGGAAAATTTTAATTATTCGGTAGAATTTAATTGAGAATAACTCGAGGTGAAAGTTAACATCGGAAAATAAAACTAAACGAAAAATTTTACGTACCAAAAGCCAAAAATTGACTGATAGAGACATTGTATCTAAAGTTGTTCGCCATTGCTAACTTGGCTCTTATTGAAGCGACCAAGTTAGAGACTTAATGGGATTATTTTTATAAGTTTTTGTTGCCAAGATTTATACAAAAATAAAAATTTCCTACTATCAGTTACATAAATCAATCATTACTGCTTTGATTGGAGGGACGTAAGTGCGATTTACGAGTTTTGATTTGTTACACTTACCGTCTGCTTCTCGTTCATAGCAACACTTCCAAAATACAAGCTCTGCCCTTATTCCAAATCAAAATAGCAATTTATTTCGCTACAATTGAACAATATCTACCCCTGATTTACCTCTATTTAAGTTGAACTTTTCTTTCCGAGTGGAGCTTTAATAAAAATAGAATAAATAGGCAGTATCCAAGGCGTTACACCTTTGATGATACCAATAAAAACTTTAAACATCTTCTAAATTGTTTTAAATTTTATAGTCACTATTCCAGGCGACATTCTCCATTTCTCCTTTACCAACCCTGAGTCAGGTCGACCTTTCTTTAAGGTTTAACAGGTAACATTTTAAGCCCTTATCATCGAACGTAAAGTTTTTTACGACTACTCCGCCGTACCGCGTTACCTAAAACTGTTCACTCCGCGAATAAATCTTAATAATTTCCTTGTTCTACCGTCGCCTCCGCCATGTCGTAAGAGCTACAAAAGAAACACAATGACAAGAACGATATCTGCAGCTTTCAGATCCCTTGCTTTTTTCTTTTTTCTACGGTTTCTTTTTGTATTGTGAAACGGAAAAGCCACCGCTTCGACGTTGCTCGAAAAGCACGTAATTACTTTCGATATTATAACTGTGACGCGCTTACGCGAAGTCTGGCCCGAAGAGTTGAAATCTCGTCAAAGTTTCCAGCAACTGTCATTAATCTATGCTAAAGCAGGGAAGACGAAAGAAAGGGAAGAAGAGGGGTCGCGATCGCGATAACGAAAAGGGATACCGTGGAGAGAACTAAACTTAGCGAATTAGTTAGAATGCGGAGTTGCATATTCATTCGCTGCGTCCTCGTTAAATGTATGACTTTTAAATTGCCGACAAGATAAGAACTTATGTGTAATCAAGTTTTAAGTAATCAAAATTAATTGCCCTTGGACTTACTATACTAAATGTATGTGCATTAATTTCAGCGAAGATCCTTCTTTTTATACTTTACTGCTTCGGCTTTGCAAAAGCTCTATCTAAAAAAATGTAAAATTTCGCCTATTCTTTAAATTAATATCGTTCAAAAATCTGTCCATATACGCAGGGTGATGCACAAGTGGCGAACCAGGCGTTAACTTTATTATTTTATATGGAGTGCATTGTTCTTGGTTTTTCCGTCCAGAAATAAACCGACATAATTCAGGTTTCATATACCTACGTTCAGTATTCAGCAGCGGTCGCATTATTTTTCTATGGATTTCTATTTTTATGACATCAATGGCAGGAACAATACATCATTCCCGGCATTTTTATTACCAATATAAAGGAAGTAAATAACTTTTGTAATTATACTAATGACGTTTGGAAAAAACGGGGGTAATATATTTGAAATGGCGCACCCGGTGGGATACACGGCTAATAGTTAGAACGGGAAATCGCTAGATCCATCGTTCGCATTTTGCAATTACTCGAAATTAAACGCGAATATCAACACTCAAAGATTAACTTTCGTGTGTACACACTAGGCTCATTTTTTATTAGTATGAAATCCGAAATGTTCGTAAACTGCTTGTCGACCGCATAATTAATTACGCTTCCAACTGAAATCCGCGAAATTTTCATCTCCCGCCGTCCTGTTCCGAATGGTGAATTACATATAATATTGATTTCGCGAAACAATACGTCTGGCAATTATCGCCGACAATTGCGTTTCGTGTCATTCGATCATAGGCGCACGTACCCACGGATCGTTGAGCACCGGTGGCCACGTCAAAATCGCTGTTTGTCGCTCTCTTTTCCGTTTCGAAGTTCGCTAGTTTCATCCACGTATCCTTCTGTCTCCCCCGAACAGCAACCTATTTGGGGACGGTGTGTTATAGGTGAGGTATACGTTGTATGTGTGCGCGAATGGACCTTTTTGGGGCATCCCAACCCACCTATCATGCCTATCACTTTAATCTGATGTACAAATTTAATTTATGAATATGTCCGTCGATGAGCGTACTGTTCACCGATGACATCTGACCTAAATTCATTTCTCGCCGCTTGAATTGGTATATCGACGAGAGGCTACGCGGTGTATATTATACAATGTGACCAAATTCGGATATATTTTATATGCTAGCTCGGTTATAAAAAAGAAGAAAAATCTTTTTACAAGATAAATTCATTGTGAAAAGGGAGCAATCATCTTTTGCTTTTGAGCTATAAACAAACTTCGATTTTGTAAGTTCTTTAGCAACTGCTATCCGTATATACATGGCGTTTTGCTGAATATACTGCTCCTTCAGAAATTATCTTCAGATTTTTGTTGTTGTCTTCGATTCCTTGTTTCGCCATCGCCTCGCTTTGTTGAACCGCATCCATTCCTGTGTAGCGGACCATATCTATCGCTGTTCAACTAATGTCCTTTTCGTGTGTGTTCAACCTCCATATGTTGCTTACTTTATAACCGTCCGCCCTATTGAGGTTGTTCATGTTCTTCGTTATTTTCAGCCACTCTTTACAAGTCGCTGGTAGTAGTGGCTGCTTTTAGCAGCTAACTTAACGTTGGAGCCAATACTGTGCCGTCCTGTTTAGTAAAGGTATTCAGCAACTGCTGACTTGTCTACTTTGGTGTTTCTTAATTCTGCACTGTACACTGAGTCCACTTGGTTCAATATTGTTCAGCGCTACATTTTGCAAATTGGGCTAACTGTTCTTTGTTTAAAACCGCAATTCTGGCTACTTTGTTTTTGAAATCGAAAAAATATATATATAAAATACAAGTTTATTATCAAAGCAAAACGTCTCCTTCATGTAAATTTAACAACCAAAAATATCGACTTTTAACACCCTAAAAATCAAGCAATTACTAAATAACATTTGGGTAACTTTAGTCCTAGCAACTTCCGAGTTACGCCACACGCGACACAGATTTTTTTTCTCTTTCCCGTCTACAAATTCCTTTCCTCGCTGTCCGCCCTCCATTAACGCTAAATAAAAAAAGAAACATCATTAATTTGTCAACTCACGTCTTCATGTCGTCGTACCCCTCTCCGGCACATTTCCGCCCATCGAAAAATTCATTTATCATTTTTTTTTGTCGGTAGGTTACTTTTCTTTGCATCATCGTCACGGATTCAGTGAATTAATAACGATACCGACAGGCGGCGCTCTAGTTCAACAATGCAGTCGCCATTTGGCTGCCGAATCAAGCTTTGTACCGTTGTTCCGGTGCAATTTCTATTTGAATATGAATGAGGATTGTCAGTTGGTAATTTTGATTTTGGCATATTTTAAAAGTGAGCAACGTGAATTATTCTGATTTAATTTTCAATTCCTCAACATGCCAAACGATGTTAGCAAAACAAATAAACCAACAGCGCTTTTGCTAAAACCTTAGTTTGATTGCCTTTAGTTAGATGTACCGTTTTCCGTTAAAACACGAAGTTGCGCTTTTAAAGTTCGGTAAACTAACGATATCTAGATCGTTTACTTAATTTCGTATCCCAAGAACGAAACGCAAACTCCTAAAACCGCCGAGCAATCCCGTACAACTTTCCCCGAAGACGCAAACAATTATTCCTAGGTACACACGAATTCCGCCAAGACAAAACAAAGCCGCGCGACGTTTATTCGAACTGTAGAAGGTGGATGTGCATTAAACTAAATTAAAGGTATCTTGTTCTCGGCGTCGTCTCCCGTCTCTGTCTCCTTAAGCCGACCAAGAAAAACGCTTCCTTATTTCTACCCAACTCGTAGGCGCGACACGGCGTTTAATTTAACTTCGGCGTACGTTCAATGTCTGTCGGGGGATGATTCCGCGTTTCTTTTCTTTGTCCCTTGTTGTCTTTGGCAAGCTTTGCTCCAACAGTACCACCGGCAAAGTTATTAATTGGCCAAAGCGGGCAAATACCCAGAGGCAATTTTCTAAATAACGCTCCGACGCGGTATCGTCCTCCATGGAAAAAATTAGCCTTCACTCTGTCAGTCTTTTATCTAGAAGTTTTCGGAGTGAACCGTTTTCGCGGCGACGATGACGACAAAGAACACAGTTTGATGTGGCAGGTACGGCTTTGGTAAAACATGGGGGGATATAAAGAAACGAGGGGATTAAAAAAGCGGGTGAAGTTACGGGAAGCTTCCAAAAATTCGATAATTAATAGTACTACTTATACAGATTTGAATTACTCCGCTTTGTTTTCTGGTTTGAGATCCAATGGTAAATAATGTAATTGTTGGCATAATTTTTTTACAATTAAAAATATTATTAATTAAAATTTCGTCGCTGTTTAGGTTATCGATTGGTTAAAAGAAGATCAGAGCGTTTTTTCTTAAATTTCTGGCTTCTGGATTCCATCCCACATTCAAGATAAGATAGAGATATCAATGTCAAGAACATGCTCTAAATTTATCAATTTTCAGTCATCAAAGTTATTTTCCTTCTTATCTTTTAAAAAGAGCCGCTTGTTAATCATCTACTTTTGTTAAATTTTGATTGGATCTTACCAGTTATACTACCAAGCCCTGTATAATGCACAGCGCCAAAAATTCATTTTTTCACCCTTTCTCATTTTTCTTTTCCTTCTTAAATTCTCACCCCAACAACTAAGCGACACCACATCATAAGCATTCCACTCCAGCTTTTCATTTCTATTTTTTCTATACATCGTAAAACCTCACGTTCGCGACATTCACTTGTTCTATCTATTTCTCTCACCACCCATTTCCAAACGATCCCCGTTTACATCATCACGTGACGACTTTTCGTGCATAACATTCCCCGGGAAGCCCCACAAGCACCTAGAGAGTTCGCAATGCCAGCTTCGCTACGTTCCTCCCTTTGTCGACTTTTTCCATCTCCGTGAACTCGCTGAATTGTTCAGTGCAGTGACATACCTTAACCAGGACATATACTTGCGTTTTCTTTTCAACGGCGCGCAAGGAAAAGAATATAGCGGGATTTGAAATATATTTATCTCTTTTTCGTACAAAGAAACATAACTCGGGCATCTCTTTTATTGGTCGTGGTGATCGTTTTCGGGACAATGGTGGTGTTTTGCGGTTTTTAGTTTATCTTTGGGATACGTTGATTTTGGATTGCTTCCTCTTTTTAGTTTTAGAATGCCTTGTCCACGAGACTGTTACTCTTTTCTTCTATTAACATAAACGTCACCGTGTTATGTTTTTGTTGTTACTTCTATTTCCTCGAATCGTATCGCGTTACCAATACACTGATCTGCGGTTGTGCCAATATTGAGTTTTAAGCTTTTAAAACGTGTTAATATGTTGAACGGTGGCATCAGAAAAAGTACGTAATTTCCTTTACTCTTTCTAGCTAATTAGTTTTTTTTTTGTTGGTTGCGGAGAAATGCCCAAGCTAAGAACTATATTATGGATTGTGTTCCTAAGAAGAAATTGAATTTTCTGTAATTTCAGATATCTGCTTCTGGTAACTCTAAACCATTGAAATTTGTCGTGGTCTGCTAGTAAGAAAAGCATTAATTTTGACAATAAATCTCTAATTGTATTGGAACCGCTGCAATTCTTTGAGTTTACCTTTAGACCACGTCATCAGTCCAAACTGATGGATTATGTAAATTATTTTTGCAGTAATTTATTCATGCTCCAATTTAATTAAAATACAATTTTAGTTGAATATTTAAATAAAATTCTAATGTTAGATAAGCTGCAAAGCTATTATGAGATTTAGATTGATTGGATCAATCTCTTTACCCATGCACGAAAGCGTTAATTGTGGGGGACGGGGACCAGTGTAACTATCCTTGTCCGTCATAATAATGAACTGAACTGCTTTCATGGTCTGCCTGTGAAACAATGCAAATCTTGCATCCTTTTTTGCTATGAGCATTAGAGGAAGATAGCTATACTAATAGATCATATCTTGCTGCACGATTAGGTAATGATAAGTAGGGTAAAAGTAGGTAAGGTAGACAAAGTACGGAAGATTTTATTGTAGTTTTAGTTCGTATTAAGCCTGCAGAAAGGAGTACGCTTCACGAAATTAGCAAAGACTAGACAGACCCCTGTTTTGTCGACTCTCGATAAAACCAGTAGGCAACACGAACCCATTCTCACGAGACGAAGAAACACGAGTCTGTCTAGTCTCTGCTAATTTCGTGAAGCGCAACTCGTTTCTGCAGGCTTACTTCGTATACACTGCGTCCATATTTCGATGCTCCCCATTTGGTATATCGGTTAGCTGGGCAAGCAAATTTCGATTCTGATTTCATTTATTTCTTAATGAATTTAGTCCGCTGAACACGATTATGATTAAGAAAAAACTCAATCGATTTAGGACTTTTGGTTTCTTCTGGTCGTTTGTAATTGACCATTTATTCTGGTACTGTTTCTCTGTCTTGGCGGAGTCCTGATGACAACGTTCACTGTGCCGTGACTTGTCTGTAATTATAAGGAAAGCAATCCAAGTGGGAGTGGGAGTGAAGTAAATGAATCTTTAAAGACAAAGTGCAGTCGAGTTCATGAATTCCTTGCAGTTTGCGGCCTTCTTGTTTCCAAGAAAATTTTCTGTCACTTCATCAGAACAGATCCCAAACCTGTATTTCTTTACTTCCAAGAAATTTCTTTAAGTTGGGATCTTTGAAGGGTTGTTTAATCTAACGCCCCGTAAAGACACCCTCTTTCATTTTTTCATACAACTGATCCATTCTTATTCATGCCCTTTACCAAATTTTTGATGAAGTCGAACTTGTATGTAAAGGAATAGTGATGACGTGAATATCTCTGCAATGAAAGCCGATCAATTCAAGGTGATATTCGTGTTCGGTACGTTAAATCCATTCAGAATTGGATATGTTCACCCAAGAAGCAATTTCATTGTTGCTGTCAGTGTTAATAGAAGACATAGAGCAATGGCTAAATAAAGAATGTTTTACAAAATTCAATACTCGCAACAAATTCGTCCTAATTAAAAATTTGAGTTGAATTTAGTATTACTATCTCTTATAAAGTTATACCATCTCGTATTGATTCAAACCTCCCCTTCAAAAAAAATATTATTCACTATAAAACAGCGTTACGCCACTTAAAACATATTTTTTGCATTTTCCTTTTCTAACTCTCCGTGGAGGAGGATCTCAACTTTTTTAACAAACGTCACGGAAATCAGTCCACGAACATCGCTCCTGAAAAAAAAAGAAAAACACAAAACAAAGTAAATGAAGATGCAGAAAGTTAAAAAGTAAAAGCCGATAGTGCTCTCTTCTTACACAGCAAAAGTTTATGTCGTTAGCGAACTTCGCCGTTGCAGCGCGCCGAACAAGTTGATGGCGCCCGACACGAACTTGCACTTTATAATGAGAAGTCACGCGCATTCACCGATTTTAACATTCTAACTCGCTAGCCGAAAATTTATCCACACAATCTTAGCGGGAATTTGGAAAAAGGACGAAAACCTGCTTATTATCTTATAATGGTACCAACAGACGCTAATCGCATCGCAATGTCAGTGTCATTAAAAAGAATCTTGAAATTAATAGAATTGAATATTATTATGGCTCTTTAAATAGAAAATGATTTGCTTTTGTTGAATAAGGCTGCTTGCTAAATTTCTGTAATAAAGAATAATTGTTTATTGTTATATATTGAAGCTATGTCCAGAACAGGAAAGAAAAAAACAGAAATAGGCCAACACCTTTAACACCAATATTTAATCATTAATTTTCAACATAATGTTATCAACGTCAAATAAATATTTCAGAATCACATTGTAGAGCAATGGTAGCACCCTCGGCTAGTAGCGTTGCTGATCTTGTCATTTTTATCGTCTAGATCATGCTGCTCCCACCCAAAAGTAATCCAAAATAATTTGTTGAGTTTTGGAAGTTATATAATCAATATTGTAAACTGTAGAAACAGAATATCCCAACCTGGAATTGCAAAATTGCGCCTATTGTATAAATAGTAGGAAGCCAAAAGTTTTTAATGACATAATAGAGCTCATAAAGTATAGATTCGTACATACAAGGTAATCAATAAGTAACGAACCAAGCATTTACTTTCTTCTTACAAATCGAACGCTTTGTAGTGCACTACGTTGTTAATCTCATGTAATAAATCACTTTTTCCTTTATATTCAAATGACAATAGTCTCCAAAACATTTCTTGTAAAACCTTCCACATAATATTCACAAAATATCTCTTGTTTGGAATAGATGGCGCCGCTGCGTATCCTTCACAAAGTATCCAAACACTTCCGTTGCAACAGCTCAATTATTTAAACGAGCACTCGAAGATTAATAGCTAAACCGCAACGTGAATAGAGCCAGTTTATTGCGTCAAACAAAGATAGATATATTATAAATTATAATTCGCGTAATGGTGTTGTGATATCGCATGTTTGTCGGACGATTAAGTCAAAATAATCGCTCGTCAGATACGATTTGCATAAAATACGAGAAATAGAGTAACACGGAATGAAAACCTGAAACGATTCAATAGTAAAAGTCGAATTAAACGGAGACAATAGCTTGATTTCAAAGTAAATTTACCGGAAACTAAACGATTACATCGATCTGTGTAAAGGACGAGGTTAGTAATTAAATGGGAACTCATCTAATACGCATTAATTTGATTATTTATAAATGCTCGATGTGTTGCATGACCTCTCCTGACCGACCTGCTTTAATTTCAAATATCAAATCATGTGAAACTACAATTTCCTTTATAAACAAGGCCAGGATAGACTTATCAAGGTTAAAACTATTTTCGAATGAACCTGTAGATGGGAGACTAAAAATTCTATAAACGCTTGATAAGATAAGACGTTGATCGTCTACAGTAATCGCTACATACACGTATTATGTATCATCAGTGTGTTTTAATTTGCGGGAGCATGTGATCGTGGTCGTGAAGGCTTGTCAGTTCTGTTTTGTTTTCAACTCTAAAAGATTATGTTGAAAGCTCTAAAATTTCAAGCTCAAACGAAAGAATTCTTAAAAGGTATGTTATATGTTTTCTTTAAAACAAAAGATTCAATATGAAATTTAATAATCGTAACCTAAAATTCAATTTTCTGATTTGCTATGTCTCATTCAATTCGTAGTGTTAAATTTAATTGAATTCTTTACTTTCGTGTCTTATAGCTGCTTATTCCAGAAATGTCTATAAGATGATACTGAGGTGTCTTTTTTGCATTTTATTAAACCACTTAATTCCTCACAAATTATCCATGTATCTACTAGCGAAATATACAAAAAAAAAACCTTTTATCAGGACATCCGCACGTTACTACATTACTATCACACCAGAAACTGATCGGGTCCACCCGCAAACAAATTTAAATTCCAAACATCGCGCAACAACCACAGTTTATGCACCCCTTAATTAAGATTTATTCTCTTCTACCAACACTCACACACAGACGCATGAATACATACAACGTAACCGCCTCTCATAAATCATCTCTCTCGGATATTCCATCGTTGACCCAATTTATTACGTCGTCTACGCTATTTCGACCTTTCTCCCGATAACGGTGGGATTATGCTAACATCGCCGGACCCGATCCGGAGCGCTATTATTTTCCGAACCGTTTTCCACGTTAGGCGAACGTATGGAGCGCTAATCATCCCCCCGAGACGGGTCTCCGGATGAGTTCCCTGAATTTTTACGACGGAAATTAAGTGTACGTATAGAATGCGGAAGAACGTACAGGTCAGGGAAAATTAAACATAGCTCAAAGAGCTATGTTGAGATTTTTTAGGACATGTACAGTACGTCAAAGGATTGGAATAAACTTACTGCTAAATATTTTTAAACAGCTTGAACGCGTCAATTTTTACTTTTAATCGGCCATCTGGAAAGATCTCTCTGTACTAGATTTTATACGTTGCAAAATTCAAATTTACTCGATAAATAATAAAAATATTCAGCCAATCGCAATTTGGACCTATCAAGTTGCCTTTGATATTTCATTACAATATGTTAATTTTCTTTGTCTAAAAAATAGAATGACTACTTAAAACAAATCAACTTGGCCTTGGGTCTCAAAAACAAATGAAGGTATCACATCGACGTATGTAAAAACTAAACGTGGACCGTGTCGTGAAAGAAAACTTGACGTTTCGCCCACAATCATATGGCACTTCTTCAGGAGAGGAAAAGGTGGTAGGCAACAGTCAGCACAGTAACTTAACATGTAAACTGCGCCAGAGGCGAAACTAACCGAACGGGAAGCAGTTGATCACCGTAACTCAGTATTAAACGTCGAGTTTTCTTTTAACAAAAAACGATATGACACGGTTCAAACACGGAACACGGTTAGTTTTAACCGGCTCTGGCCGTAGAAGCCTACGTTTTCATAAATAATGTAACTAACAAAATTTCAAGAATTTTCGCTTATTAATTTTTGAGATATTTAGCTGCTCCCAAACTGTTTGGTCACTCCCCATTAGGACAATTTCAGTAAATCATCAACTGTTAACTATAGCAGCTGAAAAAACTTCCAACAAAACTGATTTATATGAACCTGACTCCGGATTCCAAGTAAATCTTCCTTTCCTATCGTATCGTCTGAGTAAGGGAACATTTACGTAATTGCCCGTACGTCAACCCCGACAGAAAACCGTGGAATCCCGGACCCGGACGCGTACGCACACAGCGCCCAAAGTGTCAAACGTACGAGCAAAGTCGCTGATAAGGGTTCGTAAAACGCCCGTGCATGTTTGGGAAAATTGAATCCTTCCTTGTTGCGAGCACCGTCTCCCGCAGCTACCCGCCCATTATAACTCATCAAATATTGACTGTTGGGAGTTTGCGTCATCGATGCGCGAAGTACCAGACGCTAGATGATTATTTAAAGCGGCTACCCGTTTGGACCTTGCGATACCATCCGAGGACGTGAATTGCGAATAATCGGGCGTGAAATTTATTCATATACTCAAAACTTACTGCTTCGTAGTGAAAGATTGTACGCGTAGAGTCTCTGTAGCTTCAAAATGATATAGACAGAGTGAAATGAGGGTTTAATAGTTGCGAAATCCTTCGAGATAAGAGGGTTAATCCAAGATAACCCGTTATTTTAAAGACGAAGTTGATTTTCGACATAATGAATTAAAAACAAATTTTTCGTAAAGGGTAGCTAGTTTATCATCTAATTGAAACAAACGTTTCAACAGCAACTCTATTCACAATTTCTGTTCAGACTCTACGGAAAATATTTCAATATAACTCAGAGCAAATTCTGATTCTCTTTGACGAGTTTGGATCAAAACCTGCCGTTATGTCTGAGGGTAACTATTATTCAGTCTCTATATATTAATTTTTCCCACTCCTTTCTGTATTTTGCCAAATTCCTTGCTTCGTTCCAAACCATTCTTCCAGTATATCCCTTATTCCACGTTCTTCCACTGGGCCTTCCTTTTGTTCTTTTGGTCATTGGTATCGCCTCCCATATAACATTTCCGGCTCTTTCTTCTTCCATTCTTATTAACCAAACCATTTCAGCTACCGCTCGTCGATCGTTTTTGTTCGAGACTATATTTAATTCCTCTTTAATTTGTTCGTTTCTTATTCTTATGCTTTCCTGATTAATTGATTTTTACGTATTTCCTTTGTTTGTGCAGGTGTAATTTGAATAGAATGATACGTTTAGGAAAATTAAATCAATTAAATCAACAGTTTAATATGTAAACATTAAGCCTACTCAACATATTTATACATTTTTATGCGTCGCACTGATCCATTTTAAAATGTTCCCAATGCATAAATCCTAATTCATTTTGCTTTCAAATTACGTTTCTTATATACAATCTGACCTGTCATTTTTGGGCAACGAAGTTAATAAATATTTCACGTCATGTTTACTCCTTTTCATCAAAAGAACTTTTTTGTATACTTTTCGTTGGAAACCGATAATTATCTCTCTCCGGTACTCCGCCGCGCATTTTAACTAAGTAATCAGCGGTTTTTCACCATTAAATACCGTACCGAGCGCGCTCGAGAGCGAACTTTATTAATTATTAATTAAACCAACTGGAGATACTCCCGGCTAATATATTCATTAGTTCTTTTTTTGAATTCAACCGCCTGCCGTCTCACGCTCCTTAGTCTTTACATCTGACGTCTATTGAGTAGGAAAGAGGAACCTTTTTGCTCACCCTCAAAACCTTAGAAAATGCCGAAATACCTCGCTAACGTTTAAAGGCATTAAGGAGATGCTTCAGCCTTACGACAGAGGATGTGGAAGAAAACCGAAGAGAAAGGCGCAGGGCGACGGTAGGGAAATTGCGACTCTGACGAAAATTTCACGTTCAGGAATACAAGTCGTGACAATGAACTGCGCGCAAGCATCTCGAAGTTATCTCGAAAAACTTGACGTTGAGCGCGTTGTTAGAGTGCAAAGGTTGCTAAGTAACGGGAAGAATTCGCGTCGGTACGTCCTCGTTAAGTATGCCAAACTTGCGCTAGTATTTAGAACGTTTGGTGTTGACGTGTGCGAATATGGAGACATAGTTTGATAGTTGCTACGACAACACCTGATGCTTTAAGTAAGGAAAATAATTGGGGATGTTTTAGAAAGTGAAGACAGCTCGGTAGAAACTTACTTTGATATATCGAGAAAGCGCTCGTATTTTCTAGAGTACAGATAAATGCCCCGCAGAACGAAAGGAATTAATTTGTTGGGGAGGCAAAAATATATTTTAATCATGATTAGTTAGGAACTAGCTACGTTTCACATGAAGGCTACCCGACAGTCTTCATATTACACGGAGTATGGTGTACTTACTGTCCCAACCTACTGAAATTATAGAGTTGCGCCTCAAATTTTATTCAATTGAATATTTCTTGGATTTTTGACAATTACTCCTGAAATGTTCAACAAAATACGAGGAATTAGCTACAATTTTTTTGAGGGATAAATGGTGTTCACCTCGATTACATGTTGAAACTATATCCACAAATGAAATTTTACAGATTATTTTTAATTAATATTTTTAGGACATTTTTCGCCTAGGACACAATCGGCAACAAATTGCCTTGATTTTACCTATCGCAATACAGGCGCATAGAAATTAGCGAAAGCCCCGTCCCTTATTTAATGAGCCTGTAAGGTTAAGGCGCTTGCGTAATTATTTTTCAATACATCAATCCAATAAAGGAGCTCCAAATTCCAAATAAATAACTGACGTTGCTAAACTCCTTTCCTTTTCATATTCGTATCAATCATATCCAATTCGGTCGCAAGAGATATAGAAGACGCGTAAAGTTATTTTCCCGACTTACGGAGCAGCGAATTCTTCCAATTTTCTCCTTCGCCGGAGAAAGCGGAAGCGTCCTCGTTGTGTCTGGCCGTAGCTATTTATGTACGGATACAATACCGACGCGTTCTTAACGGGGGAAGGGAAGGACCGGTCCTCGGACGATAAGAAATAAAAACGGATGAAGAAAAAAAGATTCCTTCTCCAACCGTTCCTGCGTTTCTCTTCCGACCGGCTTCAGTCGTACAACGCCCACAATTTTCCACCGCAGCGCTGTTCGATTTGTCGCCTATTCGCGTCCGCCGGAAAATTGCTTTTCCATCGGCCCGGTTTATCGGGACACCTTGCCGCAACGTTCGTGAGACGCGTAGAAATGAGATTTTCTATTCGAGCACCTTATATGTATTACGAGGAAAACGGAGATATTGAAAAATTGATTGGGATAAGGATTTTCCAAGAGTCTAAACTGAAAATGAAAAGGAACATTTAGAAGAAATTGATAAAACAATCTGTCCGTTTATTGCAATATACAAGATTTCAGTGTCAATTGTAATAAAAAAGGATATGATTTTTTTCTGTGTAAGCAGTCTATTGTCATATTTACTGTTTTTATATTAAAAAAGCAATGTATGGCGAACTTTAATAAAAGTTTGCAAAAATCTATTATTGGTGCAATGATTTCCTTAAATGTGGCAACGCTGTTAAGACGTAAAGAATCTTTCGAATTCATGGTACTGCGTAAATTAAAAATAATTTTTTTAGAGACATACAAAAGTTTTCACCATGGCTTAAACAGTTACATCAAAATATAGCAGCCCAGTACTAAATTTTGTTATTACAAATTAATTTTCTCTTGAAAAGTTAAAAGTTTTGCTCTACATCACTTACAAGGTAACATATGTAGATAAATATCCCTCATCGATGTAAAATGAAACTTTGGGCTGTGGTATAAAAACAACGGTAACTTTCTTAGCTACTTATTCCCACATTTAACCTCAACACTAACCTTCGACTTTGACTTAATAACAAGAAGTTTAAACCGTCTCAAAGGAGAAGACTTAATAAATCACAACCCGAATAAGACACGATTCAGGTGATCCTCAGATATGGCAAAAAAATCCTCGAAAAACTAGAGCACCACCTTTGTTAGAGGATTCCAGAAACGGATTAATCTGCAGGAAAACTAGACAATTGTATTAATTCATACAGTGAGTACTTTGTAAGAGAGTAGGGTACCAGTTCGTTTTGACATCATTGATATTTTACTCTCTTACAAAATATTTCTTGTATGACCGCTTCGAAAATTGTCTCAGAAGCGCGCCGCTTGCGATTTGCAGAAGAAAAATGAAGAAATGCAAACTACATCGACATTTCCAAGAGAACTTAGATATTTTCGAACAATACGAGTAATGCCGTTGGACAAATGAATATATGCTCAAAAATTCTTAAATTCTATCGGTTTGTGACGTATATTAGGGGGACCCTTGGGTATTTGGATTACTTAAGGTATGTATACGCTGACATTTTAGTTGCGACTCCATTACCATCTTCAGGATAGTAAGAGGAAAGACAGAAACATCTCTTGTATAAAGAACACATGGTTTTACTGTAGGGATAACGACCAAAACTTAAAAAACCTAGACTAATTTTTGGATATCTTCTTCAATGATGGATACTCCCTTATTTTCTTATAAAAAGGGTGATGCATGTTGTTGGCATTATAAGGACAGATAACATAACAATTGCTAAATAACAGTAGAAACCCATTAAATAAATAAATTAAAAAAAAACAAGAAACAGATTCGTCAATGGAAGTTTCAAAGATACACTTCGTTTTATTTTAACATTCAGAAGATTTGCAGTTTAATTGCGTCTCAGACGATGCTTTGAAATAAAGAGAAATAATAGTTGAAATTAAAGATTAATTCTTTTTTAATGTTGGTCGTTATCCCGACAATAAAATCGCGTGTTAGTTCGTAATAACAGCCATACTTCACGGTGCTACTTACTATTTTCTCGCTCCGAACACTTTTTATGAAGAAAAAAGATCTAACTCTGTTATCGACATTTTCTCTGCCCTCCGGCAAAAGTAAATAGGCGGACGTTTATAAAAGAGGACATTAAATAAATCATCGTATTAAAGGCATGTCAGAGGACATCCAGAAAGGCAATGCCACCCTACTTCACTGTACTCGTATATCTACGTATATACCGACCATAGTTGAGGTCACATATACTTGTGATTTCCTGTCATGTCAACGCGTAATTAGATTTGCCCGATTTCAAAGCTTCCATCCACTCAGACAGAGGTCGGACGAACGGACTGGCCATTTACTATCCCCGGCTTCGTCGTCGTCCTTCATAGCGTGTCATATGCAGACAGGACGTAGGCTTTTTTCAGCATTGTCTAGCGCGGTGCGATGGTACGTCTATACCTATATGGACGTTCGCTATATACGTCCACGTGCTGAATTGTATTGGTCGTTGGTGCCTGACGGAAATTAGAATATACGACGATGGAAAAAAGAAGCAAGCCGGATCGATGCTGATGTCGTCACTGCTGACGCTCTTAAGGCCATCGCGCTGATGTTATATAAAGAATTCATTGCCATGTAGTATGTGGTGGTCTTTTACATTGATTTTTTTTGTTGTCGGCTTGTTTGTCCTTGATAGGTTTTGTGGTTGAAACAACTGTTTTTTTAATATGATGATTTTCTAAGAAGGCTATCTTAAACAATTTATGACTTATGATGTAAACTACAAGGATTCTTCGATAAATATCTGCGTTAAGGGAACAACGCAATTGTTTTGCATTTAGTACATTTATTTCCCAACATAATCTCTTTGTAGCTCTATATACTAAGCCCAGCGAAGTTCCAACTTTTTTTAATCCATCCAAATAATAAGATGCCAAAATAGGTCTCTGTTTTGGCAATGATCTCTTCATTTGACGAGAACCGCTTTCCACCACGTTAAAAAAAAATGGAAGAAATCACTCGCATTGCTTTGAAGTCATCCGGCACCCATCTTGTCGATAACTTTCTCATACTCAATTTTTCGTGAACTTACAAGGATTTCACCATACCTAAGTACATACGTACACTCATGCATACAAAAAGAGTTTATTTTGATGCGCTTTGATCCATTGCAACTCCTAACAATATCTATTAAAAACTTATTAATTATTTAAGCATTAAATAGTGACATCTCCGATACTAAGATGCTTCATTCAACAGCCGTAAATCTATTATTCAACCCTCGCAGACTAAAATCTTCTTGACGCAACCACCAATCGATAATATTTCAAAGGCGTAATATGATTCGATAACACAGCGTTCACCTTCCCTATTTACGTGCTTAACTGCTCGTACTGTTTACATTCAACTTGTTTGCAGCGTAAGTACCTCTGCCTCTACCGTTACAAAGCTTTCCATGTTGTACATACAAGCGACCCTGTGCATACCGAAGCTCGTTCCATCTAGCTTCGAAGATTGCCATTTCGCCAGCGCCATAGCAGTCTCTTAACGACGGCGACGACAGCGTCGACCATTCGAGGCGTTGTTTACACTACGCGAATCGTTGATTATTACCTCTTCATACTCGAAGCTTTTTAACTTCTATACTTACTCTGTTTCCTCATTTTTTCTTCCCATCTTGATTCCTTTCATCGCTTCAGCAAAACAAAAATTTGTTACGCTTTAATAATGTTTGTTTTGATTCGTTCACGTTCCGTACAGTGTGGTGATATTGACCCTCATTTAACGGAAGTGTTTATTTGTTAATTTAAAAAGTACGGTCCACGTATCCTAAGCCTCACATGGAAAGAGGACGTGTAGAAGAAAAATCTCTTCATTATTCCTCAATATAATCTCCTGCTATTAGATTGGTTAGCTAACACTTCAACAGTTCAATACCATTACAAAGAGAGAACGAAAATTCATCATCGGTACTAAAGATTCTCCCTCTTAGCCCCAATTTTAATTTTGAAAATTAAAAATAATAACTTGGGGCAAGGTCGGTGGTCGAGTTCCTTGAATCCGCATTGGCACTCAGCAACCTTCGAAATTGCAGCTGTGTGATGAGTTGCATTATCGTCCAAATGCAAACACCTCATCCCAGCTTTCCTCGATGCGTTTCTCGATGATGCTTGATTAACAAAAGATCTCAAAAAATTGTAGTCGTCACCGTTTTTGTGCTTTTTGTCACCTTGGCTTTCTTAGCGATGCGCCACTCCATTGTTTCCCTTTTAGACAAAGGACCGTGGTATTGTTTCATCCTCAGCCACTATTTGGTTAATGGTCGTATTATCAGCTTCGTACAGCTCAAGAAAGTTCCGCCTACATTCGACACGTTGTTACTTCTGAAACGCGCTGTTAACGCTTTTTGGAACCATCTTGCGGTAATTTTTATCACATCCGAATGCCCGAATTTTTACTGAACAAATAATCCGAAAATACATCGTGTTGTTACTCGAAACAAGAACATAATCGCAAATAACTACCTTTTGTCAAATATTCCGTTGGTATAAATTTCATATTCCATACTAAGCTTGTGTTAATTTATCGCAATTGCACATTTTAATGCATTCCCACGAACATAAACTGCTGTAACATGAATACTACCAACACAAATCTATCCAATTCAAACAAAACTTGCAAACAACCGGTATTCTACATTAATTACGCTGGCGAATAATATTCTGAATAAATTACATCGGATAAATTGTAATTTATTATTAACAATCCTGATACATGGTCTGTTTATTTATACAGTATCAATTCATAACATTTAATAATTATTATACCTCGTAATGTAACGAGCATGTCAGGGCGAAACATGCCCTTCATTACGGCAAGTTAACAATGTCGAAAGCCTGAATGACGGGAGTAATTATCAGACGTGGTTATGCATTTGTAATGAATAAATAATGTGTATGTATATATGGCTGTAATGATACGCGGACTAAAAACTGAAGCGTCTATGCCAAGTAAGTGATTTGTGCTGGATGGAATAATCGATATGTATTCTGAATGCATGGACGGATTACTAAAATTTAATAAAAACTTCATGATTCGCGCTTTACTATGTAGTACGTCCTGAGCGATTTAGAGAAAAAATTTTCAAATAAAAAATATTTTGACCCAAGTTCCACGCAACATAGAATTATGGCCAGCTATACAGAATGATATAAGTTTAGTTTTTTTAATGGAACGTCGTGTAACTTTCAATTCGACTTTCTTCGATATTGCCAACGCCCATTTATCTTAGTTTTCAAGATAACTAAGATTATTTAAGATTTTTGCGCGATTTCGCTCTTTCCATGGCCAATATTTCAAACGCTTTTCACTTGGAGCGGTAATTCAAACTTTATTCCATCGAGTATTTCTTGAACTCCCAATCATTGCCATGTTTGATTCGCTATTTCATTCCGGTGCAGAAGCTATTCCAGATTTTTTTTATAAACACTTCCCTATGCCCAAAATGCATAGAGTGCTGGGACGAAAAACAATAACTTTTGTTTCGTTAAAGATAATGATTAAAACTGATGTGTAAACGTTGTACTCTTTCATACAATTCCCGCGTCTATTCGAAGTAGTCACGTACACTGCCGTTCAGAGAAGTTCGGTCGGTTAGTAAAAAACATGAGAAGGTTACAGAAACAAACGAAACTAAAAACAAAATGCAATTTTATTGTATGTACAGGTAAAAAAGACAAAAATAAATAAATAAAAAGTTATTCTGGCCTAATATAACATACTGAACATCATATTTCTTTTTCATCGAAAAAACCTTTGCTGTTAATCACCGCTCGAACTATTCTAGGCATTCTTTCGATAAGTTTTGTTAAAATGGATTGTGGAATATTAATCCATTCATGTTGCAGAATATTCCGTAAATGTTCTTGTGAAGTTGAGCATATTTTTCGGATCCTCCTATCCAGTTCATCCCACAACAACTCTATAGGGTTCAAATCTGGGCTTTGTGGGGGCCATGTCATTACTTGCAGAGTGCGCTGTTCTTCTTGCTCCTTTAGATAGTTCTTACACACTAACGCAGTGTGTTTTGGGTCGTTGTCATGCATGAATGTAAAGTTACGGCCTATTATACGCAAGCCTGATGGCACTGCCTGATTCTGGAGTATTGCAAAATAATTTTCCTTTCTCATTACACCCTGCACTCTGCATAAATCTCCTGTCCCAGCAAAGGAGAAACATCCCCACACTAACACAGAACTACGCCCTTGCTTCACTGTAGGCACAATGCAGTTCGGGATCACTTTTCGGTTGTAGATCTTCGGACATAAACTCGTCGATTTTGCCCAAAAACCTCAAACTTTGACTCGTCACTCCAAAGTACGTGTTTCCAATCATCTAACGACCAATCTAGATGAGAACGGGCCCACTGTAGCCGTTTTGCTCTGTTGCTCCGACGTAATAAGGGTTTTCGAATGGCAATGCGCCCATGAAGGTCCGCTTGTTGAAGTCGACGTTTTACCGTACTCGCCGAAACTTGTTCTTCACGGCCGCGATTGACTTCGGCTGCTATTTGTGACGATGTTAATTTTCTATTGCGTTTGCTTAATAATACAATTCTCAAATCTTCAGCTTTTGTTGTTTTCCTAGATGCTCCGGGACGAACACGATTTTCTATAGTTCCAGTTGTCCGATTATCGCTTTATGATGTCATTTACTGTTGAACTTCTCATATTTATTTTTTCAGCAATTTG
>LR737386.1:2208065-2295968 GCA_902655005.2 Marronus borbonicus
TTGAACGTCCTGCAATTATTAGAAAAGTTTGCCCCGTCGCTCCATAAAATATGTCACCAATTATTGACAATATTTTATATAGCAGTAGCAAAAAAAAAAACAATTTACTTCTGCTGCTTTATTCTCCATATTTTTGTTTTGAGGCTACCCTAAAGTTTCAAGAAGAATTCGAAGCTTTCGTCAATGCAATCTACCCGAATACTTTTAGATTTACTCATGCAGCAAGAGTTTCTCATAGTGATGTTTTCCAAAAATATACGCTGAGCCACCTCAATTAAGTTTTCATATTCATGATAAGTAGGATTCCAGACAATGGAAGAGTAACCCTCTAATTTCGGACGTACGTAGCAAGAAGCACTCTATTATAAAACTGCCTAATGTTACGAATTAATTAATTGTACCGGTAATGCTATAAGGAATCGGTACTGCAACAGTTCAACATGTAAAGGTAAATAATTCTGTACTTAGCAATGTTTAAAGGTAAATAATTCTCCAGACGCCAGCAATGAATATTCTGCAAAACATCGCAATCCGCCACAACACCATTTTCCAAAAAATCTTGAGATCGTCCGCATATAACAAGCAGTTAAAAAAACAATTCTGGAATATCGTTCCGTCTGATGGATATGGCTAAACACGTTACGCGCAGCACCGATGTTTTTTTGGAACAAGTGAATAAGATACATTTCTTCACATTCATATTTTTCAGGCCATTCATTTTGATAGTCTGAGCGACACATTTTGTACTGTGCATTGCGTGAACAAGTCCCTAACACTTATTTTGCATGTTGAATTGTCGATCCCCTATTTCACTCTGCATTTGATTGCCTTTTAATCAACACGTCGTGAACATTTAACATTCTGCGCCACCAAAAGTATTTATATATAATTAGAAATTATTAGTATAACTATTACATCGCTTTTGGTTGCTTGGCTTCCTAATAATTTTGTGAAGTGCTCATTAAACGTAGTCCACGTAAAATGTTCGGTTTGCCGTTTTAAACGCTTTTATAGATTCGAGCTTTATTACAATAGGTGTATGCATATTTACGTTCCCGATTGTGCAATTTACATGAACGATATCATGCGCGGTATCGCACGTAAAATTCGCATTAATACCGCAATCACGTAATTTGAAAACATAAATATCAAGTTTTCGGTGGGAAGTTCGATTGCCCATTGTACACGTAAAACCGTCTAACCCGCTCTAACGCTATCGTCGGCGAATATAAATTACATAATGACATTTTCGTCGCTGTATCGGCGCGATGGTCGCTGGAAATTCGCTTCCCTGCCCGCCCAGCCTCCGCTTCGATACAAATAATTTTAAAATGACATTTCAAAAGCGGCGAATGCAAATTTTCAATTACCGAAATTTTGGTAGTGGATGATTTATTTAATTTATGTGCATTGATTTGAATAACGCGGCATTGTGTATTGTGATTTTCGGACGCTAATAAACTGAAACGTTGGGACGAGAATGAAATTGTTTGAAATTTGTAAGAGAACAACAAAATTTGACTGATTTTTAGTGTTATGCAGGATAACGTCGTAACGCTGCAGCCCCATGTCCCATTGTATTAACCTTAGATTTCCAGGCTCAGTAATCTGTGCACCGCCTATGCTGAGTCTATACTGCGTGCTCGCAAATAATGTCGGAAGATCTTGTATAGACTTACGCGATCATTGCTTTCTTTTAAAAAGAATGTAGGTTTCCGAGTTGTAATTGCATATGTCTGCCGACGTTTCCCTCTCAGTTGCATGGAGCTTCTTCTGAGCTTACCAAAAAGGGTTAATATTACGCCCAAAATTATGAAACGAGTTTCAGTGAAAAACAATCTGAACAACCTAAAAAATATAAAATGTGTTAAAGGCAAAAAATTAATAAATGGATAAACTCGTACAAACACACTTGTCTGGCAAATTATCTGTTTGAAAATTAGAGCAGATACAAAAAAGCAGCAGCTCATCAAAAAATGTACTTATTCTATGTATTTCTTAATTATTTTACTTTGATTTGACATTAGCTCAGTGCATAAAATTGACGACGCATGATCAGTGCTAACCTTCTTCAAAAGGGATGATAAAGATGCTTTAAACAAGAACAAATTAGAAATTCTGGCAATAAATTTAAAATGACGTAAAATGCTGCAGCTCCTTCGCATAACAACTCTTCAGAGGCGGAACTTATATTAAGAAATTCCTTCTTGGTTTACACCGATACGAGCATCAGCATCAGTCGTTATCGACGTCGGATCCAATGTATAACACGTGTCGCGTTCATAAAAATGGCAATAGATGGCGAGCGCCGTCGGAAACGTCATTTCCTCGTCGAACATGCATACATATCCCGCTTACGTGAGACGGCTAATACGTTTTCAATTACTTTACGTATCCAGCTCTCCGTCACGGTCCGCCGAAGAAATGCATCCATCCCATCATCGCAGAAACGGCGGCATATTGTAAGCTCGCCTGCGCTACTTCGCCTACGGTTTTCCTCTTTCGGTTCGTTGACTGCGCCCGGTTCGGGAACGTGTCAATTCTACACCTCGTTTCATATAAAACATCCGCGTATTGACAGCCGTTTAGTAGCGCTACGTAACCTAAGTAAGCGTTTCAAACTCAATCCTCGTTTGTGGCTCTTCTCCCATCGATTTTCGGGCTGGCGAGAGCGCGAGAGGTGGGCAGCCCATTCCAAGACATCTCCCGGAAGATATGTTAAAACGTATACTTTTGCGGTAAAATTTGCGTTAAAAGTTTAGTTCTTCTGTTTCTATCGTGTGTTCGCTCGTGCGCGAAATGTTACATTTTTGCATGGCAGGAGAACATGCTGTGATATTGAAGTAAAAGTAGAACTAGGACAACCTATTAGGCCGTTTTTTTTTTCAAAAGCGAACAGATAAACTCTTCATTTTAGAATCTAGAATTTTAAAAAGTAAAGTAAGTAAAAAATAAGAAAACTCTGATTACCGGTTTGATTCAATTATGCGCCTCTATAAAGCAGAGCCATCCGGGAAAATTCCTCAGCATCGACGGAAAACAGATTGAATGTAAAATATTTCTTCTCGTACTTAGCATTCATTTGATCTACAATCGTATAGCAAGAAATATTCGTTATTTGTTAATACGTGTTCTTGTGGAAAAACGATGTTTCTTCATTGGAGCAACAAAAGCGAAGCAGCCTCTTCCTTTCTGCTAATATTTCTTAGTTCTCTTCATACTGGGGACTTTCCACGGTAGCCCCAGCTAAATCCAGTGAGTCCAATTGAGATGACATGACGTGGTCTTCGATAACTATCGTGGTTTCTGTCTTCCCCCAAGTCCCAAGTCAACCACAAGTCACTTCTTTTCAGAAAGTCCATTCTTAATTGGTCTTACTGATTACTAATTATTAAAGTTCGCCACTTTCCGTGCGTTTCACGAAATTAGCAGATATTAGACAGACTTCTATTTTATCGACTCTCTCGAAAACCAGTAGGCAACCCGAACCCATTCTCATGAGACGAATAAACACGAGTCTATCTAGTTTTTACTTCGTGAAGCGCACGGAAAGTAGCGAACTTCACTGATTTTTTAATAGCTCGCAAGAAGACGTAATAATTTAGAATAATTACAATTATTCTTCATTATTAACAAAATAGATTGAATTGTAGTAGACATGTTGTACTCGTAATTATAATGTTTTTCAGGAAATATTTTTCCAGGAATTTCGTCTAACATTGTTTAGTGAATTCTTCGAATGAACTAGTACAACAATTTAACCAATACCCTCTTTTGCTCTATCTGTAGTAATTAAATTGTCAAGAAAACGAAACAATTTTTTTTACCTTTAAAGTAATCTGTTATTTTAGATTTTGCGGAAGCAATAATTACGCTGCAGCACACATTATTTCGTAACGATGCAAATTTACATAATATATGTAGATTAACGCTAAATATAAGTTTGGTAACGGTTAAAAATACCACTTTACCAGCGCTTTCGCGTTCGATATATGCATGCCCGGAATATGCAACGTAATGCTGCGATTTTAAAACCTTTCGCCATCCTCAAGGATTAGCTTAATACAAATACATCAAAGATAGCGTTGATGTAAAAGCATCATTCCCCATCGATTACACTCTCAGCCATGCCCTAGCTCTATCTACCCTACTCCCCCGATAAAAGCCGTCCAAGTAATGTTAAACTCAATTGAAACTTTTAGTCCGGGGGAAGTTTACCTCAAATGACCGTTTAAACACGGCCGATATGCAGATGGCCGTTTTTACTGCGTGTAATTGGAAAACCACAGAGACCTCTATCACGGTCTAACCTTTTCCGTTACGTACGGACCATCCGGCGCAACCGTGCTCCATTAAATGTCTTTAATTTATTTTCGACAAAACCGTTCGACTCGAATTAATTAAAGGTGCTTATTACTGAAAGCGGCTCATCGCTATGATTTAGTAATGCAGAATTTTCGAATAATCTAAAGAAAAATAGTTCTAATCTTGTGTATTTACTTACTGAAATAATTCAAACAGTTGTTATTTGAACAGAACACATCAGAAAATGCCTAGAAACAATAACCAGAAAATAATGCTAAGATAGCTTAGCTTCCTCATGGTATTGATGGAATAATTCACGGTAAACGCAATAAAAGGAGAGAAAACAATATATAGAAGGAGAGTGTTAGTGTATTTTTTTCTCTCTCCTTTTATTGCGTTTGCCGTGAATTATTCCATCAATACCATGAGGAAGCTAAGCTATCTTAGCATTATTTTTTGGTTAGTTGTTATTTGATTCGTTCTTAGTGTTATTTGCATCCTTTTGTGAAATCACATAAAACAAGCTAACATACGAATGTACTCTGAAAAGTTTCAAGCTTCAACATGAACAAGATTAAAAATATTCTGTTGGACCGTCAATTGTTACTTAACAGTTATTTGTGTTAGATGTTTCTGTTAAAATGGCAAAAATCAGCTTTGTTTGACAACCTCTACAATTACTTAAACAGTAGGCTTTACAAAGTTAGTTCGTTTATAAATAGCCATGTTCTTCAGCAAAATAAGTAAAAAAGCTCTTTAGAACCTCTTTCATTTAGAGGCTATGCTTTATAAGTTTCTTGTTTGTGCTAGTGAGAGGAACACATCTATTACTAGCACCACCTTTTTAAAACATCCCGTATAGATTGTTTGCCAAAACTTAAGCCTCTCCTTAACTACACAATACTTATTGTTAGTCCAAACCTAGCACCATATAACTTATCACATGGTAAATACACTATATAAGATTTTAAAGGAAACCCGCCTCAAAACTTGTCCCAGGCCTTAAATTCAAATTGTGCAATTGTACCTCATATCCGAACCCTTTCTCCCGTAAATGCGATTTTGACGAGGGCTACTCCAGCCGGTACCGCATTCATCCTGCATGACGAAGTAAATTAGAGAATTGATTTCGAGAGACTTGAAAACGGGATCCATCTGCTCCCTAATAAAGTGTAGGAATCGAATTTATTTCGGTTGCGAACGCGCAGGAACCATGGCGATCTGGAAAGGGAAGCGAAATAATGAAGATTGGACGTTAAACAATGGCTTCCTCTCCGCTAGAATGATTGGGATATATATCGGTCGGTTTGCGGAGGATCCGTATGGAAGCGAGGTTGGAGGGGATCACGTTGTTCGGGTTTTAGAACATCTGCGACTCGCCGGTTTTCCGAATGGAGTGATTTACACGATGGTAGGATAGAAATAGGAAGAGGAGATCGTTTACTACAAATCTAGATTAGTATGCCGTGTTAAAAATATATTTATAATTTTACTACGTCAAACGTACTCTATTTCCTTAAAAAAAAAATTCGAAATGCAAATATATTCTAGCTTAGACTTTATGACGTGTTGCACGCTTGCCTTTTGTGTTAGGATGCCTTCGAAATACACAGTACAACCGTGCTAACTGCAAATTAGATGAAGTTGTAATGAAAGACGCAGCTTTCTCAGGTCGTATGATTCTTGAGTAATGAATTGGCATGCACCAAGAAATGAAAGAATTGATTTAAAAAACATGGGAGTGATGGCACGAGATTTTATCGAACGCATCAGAAAAATCTGCCATCGACCCTAGCAGAACTCGTCTTTTCTAACATTTTAAACTAATTTAATTGTACCCAACAAGCACATATATAAATAATAGATAATAAATCTGCTAGAAAGGAGATCTCGTTCTTCCAATTTATACGACCCAGACGATGTAGCAGTCGTAGTAACAGTAAGATGAGGGTTTCTTAACTTTGTTTCGCGAGAAGAGGGACTGCGGTTTTTCCTCCGGTTCGAGATATCGTCGTTCCGTAGACGACTGCCTTGTTAAGGAAGTACTCGAACTCAACAACTGGCATTAGGAAATGGGTTACTTTACCGCGAAGTTTTTTCGCTCGTTTCATTTTTTTCCTTGTCCAACGGAAAGTTTCGTAATTTCGTTTACCTACCTGTGCGCTAGCGCGGACCTTTTGCTGGAAAATTTTCTATCGTCGAAATCGAATAACCGAACAACAATCGGTACTAGAGAATTGTATGAGTTTTCGATTGGTAAAAGCAAGGAGGTCGATTTTCCTGTTCCTCCGGTTTTTATGCTTTTTACGGAAACGGCTTTGAGGGAAAGGTTGTAGCATAGAATTCGAATTCTAAAACTCGATAGTGGATATTTTGGAGCTTTTGTTAGATTTATGATCGATGCAAGTTAAAAATTAATAATTGCTTATTTGTTGTTCTCCCAATTGAAAATTAGTTAAGCTTTGAAATGAAAATTGTTTCACATTGAAGTAGTAACAGAGCTACCTTTTTGCTACAACAAACACGTTTTCATATTTTCCACGTGTTTAGACAACGGCCTTGTTCGGGTCTCACAAGACCTCAGAAGAAATTCACGATATCAGGAAACTATACACAGTGTTACACAAATTTGTTGAAGGTCGATGTTCCTTTTTCAAAATTTGTCTTTTTTCCGTGCTTTACACCATTGGTTTTTTAAAGACATTTAGACACGTTTTGTTAAATACACGTGTACAAGTTAAAAATAGAGATGCTTTTGGATAGAAATATTTTTAGAAGAAATAATAGGTTTGCTATCATCTTAACTCCGTGACATTCTACCATTGATAGCAACAAGGTAGTCGATGCTCTTGCCCAAATGGAAACGGAGCAAACTCCGCTTGAACCAGAACCTTTAATTGGTGCACCATTTAACCCCCCAAAATTAATGCTGCCCGCTCAGAGAAGAGTCAATACGTTTATCTCATGACAGCATTTATGTAGCCAGCCGAAGCGAAGCCTCCAAACTTCAAGAGTTTGCTACCAAGGCTGCAACCACATTTCTTATCGACCATACTCGATTAAGAAAACGCCTACGTAGGATGAGACTCGTTCAAAGCAAGGAGTATGGTCTTTGTTTCGGAGAGGAGGGGTCAATTGAGAACACATTTCGACACAGTCCTGTTGTCTGTAGAATCAGATCTTCGCTGTGTGGTGAAGCTTTGTAACGATATTGAGTCTAAAGGACCTTCGCTGAGTGAAGATCTGAAATTCGCTAAAAGAATGCTAGCTTTAAGATTAACAAGCCCCGAATCGATCTTGGTCACTGTTGACCCAGGGTTACCAATGCGAGGGGACCTCACAGTTGATCACATTACTGCGGAAATTATAAATACGTCTTTCTTCAATAATCATGGAAATATGTACGTCAAAATTGCATCCACATCTGCACCTCATATCACACTTTAATTTCAGGGAAAACCATCTCTTGGTACTCAAATGTTCATTTAAAATCCGAAATGCGAACGTAGAAATAGTAGCAATTCCAGTTTGTTCAAAGACTAGCGCTCTAATTCGACCATCTGTATAACGCTAAATCCGTAATTTTCCTTTTATAAACTGGAACCGACATTCATGGCGGTATAATCGGCGCATAGCCACATGTTTTCCGGCACCCGTCTCATCATTATCGCGGCCAACTTCGACGCGCTTCAACGGCGATTTAATGAATTCAATTCCTCCGGCAGCGCTCCTTCTCTGCCTGACGTCTAGTTCGGTTGATAGCAGATGGCGTTACATTCGTTTCAATGAGGGAACGAGGATCATTTTCAATTCTCTTATTCGCGTCGGCTAGCGTCTCGTACGCTTCGGGTCTCGTCTGGTCGCTTCTTCGATTTGAAGAGGGACTTAATTGAGTGACTCTCCTCTGCCGTATACAGAGCTCCGACGAGAGCACTTTCATTTCACGATGCTCTGGCACGGAAAGTTCTATTTTGTGGAGAAGACACAGTGACATGCACAGATATACGTGGATGTATGGAAAAGTTGCAGTCCTTTGTCTTTTTAAGAGGAAGAAACCGTGATACACTATCACTTCTTAGGTAAGTTACTCAGATTGTGAGTAATTAGAGATAAAATTTTCGAGGTAAGAACATCCTCAAAAAAATTGACGCCGGCTCCTTTACAGCGGATGGAACGCATCTCGTCTTTTACGGAGCCGGTTCGCCATGTGCAATCCATTGTCTTAACTGCTGTTTCATTTCCGGGATATAGAAGTATATCCAAGTTTCGTTATTGTCACAAAACAACGCAAAAGCTACTAGATTTTTTTTGAAACACTTGCATGTTTTCGGCAATTATTCGCATTTGAATTTTGCTCTGGAATGAGTAAACACGGTACCCATCTAACGTTAAGCTGTTGCACGTGCAATTCCTTATACAAAATGAAGTGAATCCGCTCAATTGAGATGCCTGTGGCTTTAGCTAACTCGGCCACTCTCAGCTAAAACCAAATCATGAACTTTATCGATGATTTCGGATGTCACAGTTGATTTTGAGGCTCCAGGATGTGGAGCATCTTCAATAGTTCTTCTGCCGCGCTTAAATTCGATTACCCAAAGTTAATCGCTCACATAAGGACATGAGTCACTCATTATAGGTAAAATCCTCACATGAATTTCATTCGCTGTTTTCCGTTCCAACCAACTTTTTGCTTCAATTCAGTCTAAGCTAAATTAAGAAGAATGGGTTCGACAAATTTTATTGCGGAGAATAAGGCAGTGATTTCGTCACAAACGCTCTTTCAAGATTTAGCAGAAATATTTTTCAACGAGTAAAACTCCAACGCTGCAGGACCTCCGTCAACATATCTTTTATTTTCCCATTTCCCATATTTTGCAACTTGCTGAAGTGGTTAATTTAAAGTTCGTAAGAATGAAAACATGACTTTATTGATTTTTTGAAGATTAGACAATTCGTCCTAATCAAATAAATCGCAACCCACGCCTCAACGAAGTGTAATAATAGAATTCAACAAGAGCAAGCGCTATAACAATAAACGCGCCATCTATCAACATTTAAATTGAACGTGTCGCATTGCGTCCCAACTCTGCCACCCCAGAGGCGCACCCTAGCAACATCTACTGAAGCAGGGACTATTTTTCGCCGACCGTTCAACGAAATGGCGCGGATTTTTCAACATAAATCTCCGCCGACGGGCCGTTTTGCATACTAACGAGACAGCGCGACGACTACTGAATCGCTTCCAATATAACGTCGCCGAACTTATTGGAAACAATCGAAATTCCGCTAGCAAGCGTGTCGTTTGTCGAGTCCAATAAATCCCCGTATCGTCACCAGATCTCGCCTACATCCTATCGTATTGGATTCATCGATGAGGTGGTGTAAATTTCAGACGAATTCAGCTAATAAAGGAGCGCAGTGTTGGAGCTGAGCAAGTATGTTCAGCCCATATTTACTGTGTGGAATTCGTGCAGCTAGTATATGCACACAGTACATAACATACTCAGGCGACATCAGTCAATAGGCATTCTAGGATCCGTTTAACTGATATTTATTCTGTTCCACGGGCAATAAAAATAAATGAGAACAAAATGAGAATTTACTGTCTCTATTTGTAAGGGAATCAGCAATAAATGTTTATTGAGAAATTATTCCTGTATCTGCCTTTACACTACATTCGCTGTTATATTTGCTTAAACCTATATTTATGTAATTGAAATTTCGTGAGCAACTGAACCGTTTGGTGATAAATACAGATTGTTTTTGTTTCCTTCATTTATTGAAAAAGCTGCAGAATCGAATCTTGTACTGTACGATTCGACTTCTTCGGTGTGGACTTGATGAGGTGAGATACCTCGTCCCATGCGAATTGTAGCTCTTGCGAGAGAGCTTTCATTGGCTTCTGCCCATATTTCAAAGTTTCTTTAGCCTCATCGGAACAAAGAATTGGGTACCGCACAAAAACTTCTTAAATGTAGCATTGTTACCTTGAACGTATGCGAGAAGTGATTTAATGAGGTAAGCAATGACACATCAAACAATAAGAACTCAATGTAAAGCACTGCCTAAATATAATACACTAATGGAGAAGGGTGGAAAATGCAATAACTTCTCATTGTCGCAATAACTGGCCTGAATACTGAAAATTATTGAAAATTAAATCACTTGGGCTAGTATAATGTTGTTATAATTTGTTCTAAAGAAAATAAACTAGAATGTAGTAAAAGGAGATGATAAAGGACATAAGCCAGTGAACAATGAACTAAACTCTCTGCATAAATCTCCCGTCCCAGCAAAGGAGAAACATCCCCACACTAACACGGAACTACGCCCTTGCTTCACTGTAGGCACAATGCAGTTCGGAATCACTTTTCGGTTTTAGATCTTCGGACATAAACTCGTCGATTTTGCCCAAAAACCTCAAACTTTGACTCGTCACTCCAAAGTACGTGTTTCCAATCATCTAACGACCAATCTAGATGAGAACGGGCCCACTGTAGCCGGTTTGGTCTGTTGCTCCGAAATAATAAGGGTTTTCGAATGGCAATGCGTCCATGAAGGTCCGCTTGTTGAAGTCGACGTTTTACCGTACTCGCCGAAACTTGTTCTTCACGGCCGCGATTGACTTCGGGTGCTATTTGTGGCGCTGTTAATTTTCTATTGCGTTTGCTTAATAATGCAATTCTCAAATCTTCAGCTTTTGTTGTTTTCCTAGATGATCCGGGACGAACACCATTTTCTATAGTTCCAGTTGTCCGATATCGCTTTATGATGTCATTTACTGTTGAACTTCTCATATTTATTTTTTCAGCAATTTGACGCCCCGAATATCCTTTTTCAAACAGCGTAATAATGCGTGAAAGTTTTTCTACACTGGTAGGCTTGCCACGTGCCATTTTGAAGTAAATTTTCTTAAAACTTTCGCGCAAAAACGACGGATGCACACCAACACAGTTCAACAGTAAAATGAAGCAAATTTATATCTTTACACCTGTGATAAATAAACAAGAGTGATGCTGCGGTATATTTCCTCAACGTATTGTTCGTTAATAATTCCCAAACGGACCCGTTTCAAAAGATCGGTACTTCGGAGAAATTCTTGGAATGATAATGAAAGGGACTTTATTGTGGTTGTCGCAATATTTCTACTTTACATAATAATTTATGGCTTTAATCCCTTAGAAAAGAGTGTATGCTTAATATTTTTCTAATTTTATGTATTAATAATTGTACACAGTGTGATATAATAGATTTTTATTGTATGACCGAACTTCACTGAACGGCAGTGTACATATTCGATCAATCATCAATTTTTACCTTTTGTACCTCATTCCATCAAATCGATCTTCTTGTAATTATACACCCCTTTGGGCCGTCACCACACTTAAAAAAGAACCCCCCTTAGAATTAAACAAAAATGATGAGAAAGTAAGTAATACGTATTTAATTCTTGTTTCATTCCCATATTGACTTTGATGTTAGGGGTGCTCTCCCTTATTATTGATGTCTGGGGTTTAACATTTTGCGTGCAAGTATTTTCGGTAAACTCCAATAAGAGTTGGTAAATACAGGCGGGAACATTTTTCCACTCTCCTTTAGTATTTCTTTGTAGAGTTGCGTTAATGAACCGAGCCATTTCAAAATCTATTTTCTTTATTCTCCAAACACTTCCTTGACAGAAAATTATTAATAAATCCGAAGGCATTTTCTATCCGCGTTATTAACAAAACAAAGTAGAGGTTGATAACATTTAAGAAACTGATAGTTTGCATTGTGCTTCTGCATTTCCTTCAAGTAGCATGAAAAAAACTTCTTCGTAATCGTACAATTAAAACGCAGCTTGAGTACGGAATTACTGCTGACGGTATATCATACTCTAGCATACTCGATCTTCGTGTATAATATTCTATTATAGGGCCATACCGATTACAAACGCATTTCTCTGTTTTAGATATGTATTTTATGTTGTGTTGTCAGTTTGGTTATTATTATTATTATTATTATTTATTGTGAAAAACAATAAAGCATTATCATTATTATTGCTATCATTATTAAGTTTGGAGTAACCGTTTGGTTAATGAAATAAATCAACCAAATCCTTGCGAAACCAGTTGCATCCATAATCTTTTACGTATAAATAACCGTGTCGGCGTATTCATTATTCAATCGATACCAGTTTGTTTTCTGCAAATCTCAAACATTCCTTAAGCCAAACATCGACACAATCTTCTCGATACATCTAGCATGCTCTTTACCGTATAGAAAATGGTGCACTAACCATATACTTGTTATTCTCTTTGCCTTACTACGTATCTATCTTCATACGAGAAATTTAGTTGCGAATAACACTTTTCGTTATTCCAGGGGCAGTTGGCGGTGATGACGATGGGGACGATAAGGAAAAGGAAGAGGAAGCCGAAAGAGAAAGGTTGGAAGCCATCAAAGAAGCCGAAGAAAGAAGGAAGGAGAAACACAGGAAAATGGAAGAAGAAAGGGAAAAGATGAGACAGGAAATCAGAGACAAAGTAGGTGGTGAATTCTCTTTTTAACTATCTTTTTGTTAATTCGAATTAATATCGTTGAATATCTATTTTTTTAAGTGACAATGTAGCTTTTCAAGCAATAAAGTAAGATTATTTTTTATTTTATACAAGGTGGCGCACCACATTCATATTGGCTTATACACGATAGAGCGATAAAATATTTTTAAAATATTCCCTACGCGTATATATCTTAATTTTTTAGATAATTGATTTTTATTTCAACTAGCGTCTACAAGATGGTCTTAGAAACCGTTGCTATGTTTGATTCATGCTATTTCAGTTTTCTTTTAATGTAACATCCTGTATATTTCTCCAAAAAAGTCTAATAGGGGAGCTCGAAAATTTCAACAAATTAACATCTATATTAGTACGTTGATGCACAATTTTACAATGTTAATAATAACGACACCTAAATAATAGGCCTCCGGCCCACTCCGCGGCAGAATTTATAAGCCAAACCTTCCAAAGCGCGGCAGCAAAAATACGACACTGACTAGGAGAGCACCGCTAACAACCGGAAGTTACTAGCACCCACTGACAAGCTGATAAATTCCCGGGACGATGAAAAATCTTCCGTTTTCATTTGTTTTATTAAGTTCTTTGTTAAACATCATTCAAGCGGAAAAGATGATACCCATGGGCGTTCTTTCTATATTAGCCGTGCGGGTACATTGGTGGAGGATGAGGGAATTGTCCGTGGTGGGAAGTAACAAGAGTTATCGGGATTATCTTTCTTGTAAATTCGCCTGCCCCGGGATCCTTACTGTAGTTCGCGAACGAAGGGGTTTTTGTTTGTCGTTTGTTATTTCGTTGTGCTTTAGTTCTGTTTGCTGTATGCTTAGGTAGTAGATGAAGCTACTTTAGTTTTAGATGAGATATCAGATTTCTTTTCCGGACCGTGATGTTGTATTCTGAAATCGGATTTGTTTGGTATAGTTTATAACCAGGCTTCTGTACTAAATGATTATGATGCTATTTTAAGAATTTAATAGAATTTCTTTTCTTGACAGTACAAATTCTAAACGTACTTCTTCAAGCTTATCAAGTTGGTAAATATGTTTACGGCAAATTAGTGATTTTTTTGAGTTATTCGTTTTTGGAAGAGGCAGCAACCCAGCTCCTACAAATTTGCATGAAAAAAGAGTAACTTAAGCAAGAATGGTAACTCGAAATGCAACGGCCAAATATCTACAAAAACAACACATTTGTTCTGCATCAGAACAGCTCACAAGCTCACGATGCCATTTCTATTAAGGACCCTTTGGCCGATAAACGCATTCCAGTTTATGAACATCCCCCATGGTCACCAGATCTTCCTCAAAGGAAAAAGTGTTTTGAAAAGAACTCAACCGCGGAAGAGATAAAAGCAAAAACGGCGGAGATACTGAACGAGTTGGCAGCTAATAACCCGCAGCATTGCTATGGACAGTGGGCTAGTATCTATTTACTACGTACTTTATACAAACAAAATTGTTGGTATGAAACCAAGTAATTTGTCCTGATCTGATTTTTGCAAATTGAAAACTTTAAATCTAAACATTCCTACCCCTATAGTTGAGTGTAGGCTTTCACGACCGCAATCCATAGTAGAAATGTCTTTCGGATGATGTCGTGTAGTTAATATTTTACTTGACGTTTCGCTGACCATCCTGTCAGCTTCTTCAGAAGATTTCTAAAGACTACTGTTGTTGTCTTTTGCTGCTCGTTATATATTCTACCATTCCTTCCCCGTTTTAACGGGCCTACATCCAAAACCAAAGCGTGCAATTTTTCGTTGGGCTGTTAATTGAAAACATCATCTACTACACTACTGCTTCCACTACCACTACTTCATAAAACCGTAGAGCGTCAAAAGCGCTAAACTCTTAACGCCCTAATGAACAGACATTAACGATAATGGAGCTCAAAAAGCTGTTCACAATTTAATCTTCTGGCGCTTCGCTCGGACGGCTGGCAAGTAATGGAGCTGAATATCTTAGTAAGATCTTAAAAAAGAAACCGCCACCACGCTATTCCCGCCCTACTACATGCATACTATCTATTCTAACTATGCAAGGAAGTTAGTTTAATGAAGAACAGGAACATCAATTTCTAGGGTGCGCGCTCGGATCCCCAATTGCATTTTATACGCTCAGCTCGGCTCGACCGGTTCAAGTTGAATGGGAAACACGCTAAGGGATTAGCTATATACGTTAGGTATCAAGTTGAAAGACGTCATAATCGTATAAGGAAGACCAGACGGGATAGTGGAGCGACGTTGAAGGTTAATAGAATTAAGTTTCCAAATGCGACGATAAAAGCTTTACGTTAGGTTACGTTAGATATTGAGACGAACTAATTATGTACATATTGAGCCGGAAACTTGTCTCGCTGCAACTTTATAATGATCATCTAACGTCATTAAGGGATGGATTAATAATTGACCTGGAAATGTAAGAAATATACAGGATGAGGCAGGATAAATTGTAGGGATTAATGCTTTTGCAGACATTATAATACGTTACTGGATAAAAATCCAAATCCCAAGTGTTTGGTAAGGAACACTTATAAAAATTACATGCACAAAGGGATACCAGATGCAGTTTGACCAACCCAGCCCATTTCCTTTTAAAAATCTGGGGCGTTTAAAATTGTCGATATCAATTTATTTCTTCTCTTGGCAGCACCGCACTTGAGTAGCTCGTAAAATCACTGCAGCCCAGCTCAAGGTTCCGCGTCTTTTTCGAAGCCCCTAGCTATCGTTTAGCGACCTAATTGAATGATGTCTACAATTATTCAACAAAAGAATTAGCTCAATTGAGCAACACCAATGAACGGTAGAATGAACTTTTTCTATCTTACCTTTTACGAAACCTATATCTGAAGCTCAAACATAGCTGCAAGTTCATTGCAGTAAATCGCTGGCAGTAAGTACTATTACAAATTCCTCCCTCAGCAAGCTACGCATTATCTACATCTCCATTTTAACCATACAAACAAATAAGAACTAAAATAAAAATCAGGTCAACCCTTATCTTTTTTATCCCTTCCACGTAAATTGAAACGAATTCCCTTTTTAATTCCGGAAACGTTGCACCTCGCAGAGCCAAAAAAAAAACAATAGTACTGACTACCGGAAAAATACATCTACCACGGTCCAATCGTGCCAACCCAAAAAAAAAACACGAAGGTGATTCTCCCCGCACACTAACAGTCGCTCGATTTGCAATTCAAATCGTTTGGCCCGAAATCCAAGACATACGGACTAATAAGCTTAACTTCGACGGCGCGCGCCCGTCCGCCAGATGGCGCAACGTTTGGCGGTTCCGATTTTTCCACCGTCTCCATGAAAAATACGCCCCACAAAAAAAGTTTTGATAATTGCGGTCGAGTCCGCGGTGAGATCGTTTTTAATCCGCTTATGCTTGTATGTAAACGACACCTCGAATGTTCCGGGTTGGGGGAAACATGGTGTAGTAGCAACCTGCATTACCGATCCCTGCGGTTGATTTCGGAGGTTTTGGGGTTGGAAAGATGAGGGTGGTTTCCGTCGATTTAGCGTATTTGCGCTTAATAACGCGTTTTGTTTGTACGACTTGGACTGCTAAATGCAAATGGCATGGAGAAAGCACAGGATCACAACATATCATTTGGCTATTTCTAACGCCTACTGGATTAAAGGAAGAAAACCCTAGATTAGTATTAACGTCCATCAAAAATCTTCCACTATTCCAACACACATATGGGCACTGTTACGCCTGATTAAGGCATCACCACTGTGACTTGATTCTGTAATAATAACCATCCTTGTCTATCACAACTAAGGAATAATTTTTTCATCCTGAATTCAGAATTTTTCCACCAAGTATACTTTCCTCCTTCGCAACAAATCGGATTTTAATATTCCCTTTAGCCTATCAAATTTATTGAAGATGAATTTAAATTTAATTCTTTTGTACACGTAAATAGTTCTCGAGATTATTTGAAGACCCTGTATCAAAACATTCTGTAATTACTTCAAGCTTGTTTCTGAACATCTAAAACGTTGGCAATCTCCCTTTTTAAAGCGAAAATATCTTAATAAAACTGCAAACACGGTTAAAAGGTGCTTCATTTGTTGTTGAACTTATCTACCTCGTTCGTAAATCAGGATTAACACTCCCGCTTCGAACGGAAGCGTCCGTCGAAGACGTGAGCACACAGCTTTACCTGCTATTCGCGTAAAAATTCTCACAAATAATGGCTTTATGTAAGTCGTTTTTAATTAAGTCGCAACGGTAATTTACGCCCAGTAATTATTTAGCCGGGGATTGTCGGTCGGTATCGGTTTTCTTTAACGTCGCAGGTACAGGGGAGACGGAAGCTGTGAAAGAAAAAACGTAATTAACGAGTTGTGATTAATTGCTACGCGATAGCGTTGAAATCGCGTTCGCCAACTTGATGTTTGCGTATAGTATGAAGCTTGACGTTTTCGAAACAAGAAAAGGGTTTGCTTCTTCTTTTTTTAGATTTTGTTTTTTGTTATGGATGCTTTGTTTACTGTGAGATAATTGTTTTAATTCAACCTTACCGATTTTCAATCATTTTTTGAAAAAGGTTTTTTAAATAGCTGAATTTAAAGATCAATACTTTCTATGGTCTATAGGGAAGGTGCGCGCCCTCTCTAATATCGTTAAAAAATTAATTTTCAATTCATAAGCAAGATTATACCTCACTCTCTATACTCTCTGCCAACATCTACCAGAGGTTGAATATGAGGCTCCAAAATACCATCGATGTATTTCTGTCGTGTCAGAGATCCATTTCTGACTGGCGAGAGCTGACTAACACCATTCTCGCATGCCGATGGTTTCAAGTCAATTTTACTCTTTTAACTGGCCTCCTGCTATGTAGATTGGCTTCTCGCAATTTCTAGCGGTTTACTCTGAAAGAAGCACACCCCTAGCTGCAAACCAGTCATTTTGCACATGCTGTTGCGAGAAACCTGAATTGTTAAAAATTGGTCATCGAGAACCGAAGCTGATCTTGGACGGCGCTCTCTACGTCTTCTCGCAACACGCGTCACAGCATAATAGTGGTATCCGGTTTTGTTCCCAATTCAATGCAGCCAAGGCGTATAGCGTGTCTTTTCATCGTAACACTCACAACAAAAGTAATTTACCCTACTCAAATCGCCCGCAATTATCGCATCCTAGTCAACGAGTAATGTAGGACAAGAGATCGTCAGTCAATATAAAACCCGGATTATATCTCTGTCTAATATGGGCGGCGAGATCGTTTTAGAGATAATTTCTAATAACCTCGCTTATAGCAAACGTACACAATTACGGGAATAAATTAAGAGGTGCTGGTAATTGACTGCACTTACTTTTAGAACACGTCAACTTTCAATTATTGAAACATACGGCATCTAGTGCCATGAGTATGTGTGTATGTACATACGTATGTATATGCTCTTGCGTGCAAGCTATTTACATATTATAAGTGTATTTCAACGTACATAATAATTGCGCAAAATGAGCGGCTATTATGTTCTGGATTCGATGTCGTTTTCCGACTGAAATGTGGGACACGGAAGTAAATTTAGTAAATGAAGGGGTTGCCCCCCCATACCTCCCATATGTTTTATATATTTTTATTAATTTTAAGAGTGGTAGGTACAATGAGAGCGATTAATACATTTTCGGAAAACAGTGGGGCAGGTTTAGAAAGAAAATAAAACGCCCATAATACATTCAATGCACTATAAAAATCTAAAAATCCTGAAAATGGATGGCAGCACTGTATCCCGAAATCGGGGAATTCAGCAGTTAAAACAAATGCGTTATTCTTATACTATGATATTGGATGATACTCTTTTAGTCTCTACAGTTTTATCGAAAACTGAATGTTCGGGTTGCCGGTGTTCCCTTGGAAAGAAATCTAATCCTAGCGGAACTCGAACGCACAGCGCCTAACTCTGCCGAGTCAAGCACAGCCCCTCTTACCACGACACCACCGAGCTGTTAAAAGTTATTAATATTTGTGAAAGGAATCTTTAAAGAAACTACTTTACTTTACTTTTTTCAGGAATTTGTGCGTATTCTATCGTCGTACAACATTTATGATTTACATCCCGAACGACCTTGGATAAATAATAAAATTTCCATCGATATTATTATGAAACTTTCGTCTTAACGCCGAAACTTCGAACTCTACGGAATTATTAGAATAAACTCCGCTAATATTGCGTATTTATGGCAGGTTATTTACGACGAGTTAGTTAGTCTATTAGTTCTTGGGTCGAGTTTAGCGAAACGCGCCCCGAACTAATATCGAGTTGACGGCAACTGTTATTAAACTCAAAGTTTAGGAAATGGCCTTATATAAATGTCGAGATACATATTCCCCATGTTAAACGTATTGCCGCCATATGCGATACTTTTAAGTTCAGTCACGTTTAGAATTTAATCAGCAGCTAGTTTCCTTAACGATTCAAGTATGTACACTGCCGTTCAGAGAAGTTCGGTCGGTTGGTAAAAAACATGAAAAGGTTACAGAAACAAACGAAACTAAAAACAAAATGCAATTTGCTTTGCTGTTAATCACCGCTCGAACTATTCTAAGCATTCTTTCGATAAGTTTTGTTAAAACGGATTGTGGAATATTAATCCGTTCATGTTGCAGAATATTCCGTAAATGTTCTTGTGAAGTTGGGCATATTTTTCGGATCCTCCTGTCCAGTTCATCCCACAACAACTCTATAGGGTTCAAATCTGGCCTCTGTGGGGGCCATGTCATTACTTTCAGGGTGTGCTGTTCATCTTGCTCCATTAGGTAGTTCTTACACACTAACGCAGTGTGTTTTGGCTCGTTGTCATGCTGCATGAATGTAAAGTTACGGCCTATTATACGCAATCCTGATGGCACTGCATGATTCTGGAGTATTGCAAAATAATTTTCCTTCCTCATTACACCCTGCACTCTGCATAAATCTCCCGTCCCAGCAAAGGAGAAACATCCCCACACTAACACAGAACTACGCCCTTGCTTCACTGTAGGCACAATGCAGTTCGGGATCACTTTTCGGTTTTAGATCTTCGGACATAAACTCGTCGATTTTGCCCAAAAACCTCAAACTGTGACTCGTCACTCCAAAGCACGTGTTTCCAATCATCTAACGACCAATCTAGATGAGAACGGGCCCACTTTAGCCGTTTTGCTCTGTTGCCCCGACGTAATAAGGGTTTTCGAATGGCAATGCTTCCATGAAGGTCCGCTTGTTGAAGTCGACATTTTACCGTACTCGCCGAAACTTGTTCTTCACGGCCGCGATTGACTTCGGCTGCTATTTGTGGCGCTGTTAATTTTCTATTGCGTTTGCTTAATAATACAATTCTCAAATCTTCAGCTTTTGTTGTTTTCCTAGATCCTCCAGGACGAACACGATTTTCTATAGTTCCAGTTGTCCGATATCGCTTTATGATGTCATTTACTGCTGAACTTCTCATATTTATTTTTTCAGCAATTTGCAGGCCCGAATATCCTTCTTCAAACAGCGTAATAATGCGTGAAAGTTTTTCTACACTGGTAGGCTTGCCACGTGCCATTTTGAAGTAAATTTTCTTAAAACTTTCGCGCAAAAACGACAGATGCACACCAAGACACGTTTAATAGTAAAACGAAGCAAATTTATATCTTTACGCCTGTGATAAATAAACAAGAGTGATACTGCGGTATATTTCCTAAATGTATTGTTCGTTAATAATCCCCAAACGATCCGTTTCAAAAGATCGGTACTTCCGAGAAATTCTTGGAATGATAATAAAAGGGACTTTATTTTGGTTGTCGCAATATTTCTACTTTACATAATAATTTATGGCTTTAATCCCTTAGAAAAGAGTGTATGGTTAATATTTTTCTAATTATATGTATTAATAATTGTATACAGTGTGATATAATAGATTTTTATTGTATGACCGAACTTCACTGAACGGCAGTGTACATGAACATATGGATGTCTACTAGACGTATGTATACAGGGTGTGCAAGTGTCCGCTCGGGACTTGCATGTGGCCACCTTCTTTGTTAAATTCTGAATCGTTTACCTTAATTGAAAAATCTTCTATTTTACATCCTGCGAGGTCTGGAAGTTTCAATGTTCAGTTAGTCAATATGCATTTTTATCTAGTCCTTTTTGTTAAAAGAAGCAGGAGGGTGAATTATTGTAGTATTCTGAAGATATGTTTTCCGTAAATATTATCGTTTCGCCTCATAGTCTCGGTTTTAACATTTCTTTGTTAACATATTTTCATTGAAAATACACGCGGCAACATAGTACAGTGAATGCGGTATTCAATTGCCATTTATCTTTCTTTTTATTTCTTTCGTTTAACATGGATTTTTCATTTATCGAATATGTTGATATATGGAAATTGGCCGGAGGCATCCTACAGCAAATGTCTTTCGAAGGCTAGACCAACGTCTTGAAAATTCTGGTAGACCAAGCCAATTTATCCCTACCATTTTTACGGGTTTGGTATAAGCATTAATATTGAGCCTTCCTCCTGTTTGCTTTAATTAAATAAATAAATCCCAGTTCTCGTATTCATATCTGTTGTCAACACCATAAAACTGAGAAGCCTGTTCAATTTACATTTATATTGTCGAGCAGTAATAATACACATTAAGATTAAATACATAGCTTCTTGAAGCGCAACAAACGCTTCCACCATTAGAAGCAACTCGAAACTATCTCCCTGCAAGACCATCCACCGATGTAGCGCCAGACTATAAACTGTCACGTTACGATTACCTCTCGACGGTCGCAATGTGATCCGCTTTTCCAAACACCTAACAAGACGCCGACGACAGACTACGATCCCTCCCAATCGATTAAATTTCTGTAACTGAGGATGTAATCCGGCTGAGGAGGCGACATTGTTCCCGGGTGCAAGGCATCAATACCAATTTAGAGGCGATGTTAGGCTGCCGCCTGTTACTGACTACGTGAAATCGAATTGTCAGCATCATACCGCATACTCCAAGCACAATTACTGTATTAATAAAAGTAACCGTGCAGCTATCATTAACGCGAAGATAGAGGAACTACCGCGTACATTCGAATTAATTAACGACGGGGCATAGGACCGCGAGACCCTAGAGTTTGTATTATGTGTAGTTGGCAATGCAGCCAGGAGGAGGCAAGTTTATGCACGACTATAAATGAATAGGAATCGTACACGCATACACACGTGAATTTTGTTATGACGCCCGTTCAATTAGTAGATTTGCGCTTTATGTAGGTTGTATCGTAGTAATAGGGTACTACCAAGGCTATTAAATGTAATGAAATTAATTTCAAAAGGGAGGTTTCAAAGCAGAGTAAAAATAATGCCATTAGGGAGATTTAATAGGTTATTTGCTATTTTATGCAAATATTCTACGTATTCGCAGTTTGCTCTTTTATTTGATTACGTAATTATTTTAATGGTATTTTGTAAAATTGGCCGTTCGAAAAGCGCGAACCTTTCCTTTGTTTTACATTCTAAAACTGAAATAATATTACATAAAGGTTGGAGTAAATTTCATAAGAAGTCAAGATACCAAAAGTTCCGAACCTCAACATGAAGACGGCGTTACTCGTGAAAAACATCCTGGTAATATAAATGGGCATGAGTTGAAAGGTATTTTCAAAATTTCGGCCATATTGGACGCTCACTTGTTGTTTTACAGTCGTTTGTGTCACTTGATGGTAGAGTTACTATAAAAATGGAGAAAACCGAATATCGCCATAAAATTCTTGAAAGATAATCCGCCTTCGCAAATTAAAACCGAGACGGACGCTGTTTACTGGGACTCGTCATTTGGCACAATGAAACTTTGGGCAGCTGAATTTAAACGTAATCGTATATCGGCCTGGTTGACTATGAACATTCAGGAACCATTATCGATAACATCGGAAAAAATTGCCCAACGGTGCTAGACGACCGTCGAATTAAGGTTAGAGAGATGAGAGAGGCTATGGGCATATCGAAAGAATATATTAGCAACAGATTTGCGCATTCGAATTAACATTTCTAAGGCCCTGTTAAAGTAGTTTAAGCGAAAGAAGTCGGAGTTTTCGGGTCTACTAACAAATACCTATAAATTTACTCTTGTGGTTCCTGCAATAGTAATTATTTTGGTAGAACGTACAGAAATGTTGAAACTCGTACCAAACAATACTTGCGCTGTCTCCAACCTCATAGCACAAGGTTTCCACTTTGCTGTAATAAAGGACATTTTCTAAACTGTTTACGGGAACTTGATCTAAATTAAAATCCTTCTTTTTGATATTTGCCCTGCCTTCCAAATCTTATTTGAAGTTCGATTTGCTTACCCTGGTTTGGACTTCGGCTTTAACATCATCGTTGTACGTTAGATGGAAATGTCGTGTTTTCTACTTCGCTAATTAAAAAAAAACAACTTGATTTTTATTCCTTTTTATTGCATTGATGTTAATACGTTGCAAATGTTATTTTGAAAATAAAATGGTTGCTGTCCCAACCCAATGTTTCTCTGTGCAAGACAAGGCATTATCCGTCAGCTCTTTACCCTTTATCCTTGTACTAATGCGATTTAATTATAGAAATCTCATATTCTGTACGATATTCTATTTTTTTTCTTAATATCCTACTTTAATAAGCACGCAGAGAAAGGCACGCGAAGTCAAAATCAATCCTAAAAAAGCAACCAATGCAACATTACTTGCAATTTTACAATTTTCGCCCGAAAACATTTATAAAGCTCTATTATATGCAGGGAAAGAACCCTTGATATCTCAAAGAAAAATCGGCCGATCGATGGATAATTGTATACGCAGAAAATGACCGCATAAATCACAGTCGACAAGCAGAACAGACACGGGATACATTCGCTTCCAACCCAGCACGAGTTCGGCACCGGTAGCATGCATAAAATTGGCTGGGGGTAACCTAATCGCGGCAGTCGTATTATGCATGTTATCGATGTACAACTTAGCCATTTGTAGGTACACTCCCCGACAAAAAAAAAAGACGCGGTAAGATGTTTTACGGGTTTTAAGTAAAATAAACTTAAAAATATCTCCTCCAGTAATATATGAACTAAATAATAAATTATTACTCCAATGTTTAAACAATTTCTGCGACAAAAATTTAGACGCTCTGTTGCAAATGTAAAACAAAAATCAACAAATGAGTGATCAGTAATGCGTTGATCCTCCATTGTTCTTAATCACTTCCAATAGTCTGTTAGTAATAGATTTATATAAATTTAACGCATAATTTTGAGGGATATTCTGCCATTCAGTCACTATTGAAGTTTTCAGTTCCTGTACCGTGAAGTATTGACGGCCTCCGCCATAAACGCGACGTGCCAATTCACCCCACATGTTTTCAATAATGTTTAAGTCTGGTGACCGTGCCGGCCACTGTAAAGTTTTAATCTTTTTCTCTTTAAACCATTCAGTAATGTTTTTTGATTTATGAATTGGCGCGTTATCTTGCTGAAAAACAAAATTGCGCCCGGCCCATTGGTTTCCAAAACGTAGATTGTCACGCAATAAGTCTTTATATGCCACAGATGTCATTTTTTTTTGTGCAAAACACTATCCCACTTTTATCGCGAAATCCAATCGCTGCCCATATCATCACAGATCCACCCCCTAATTGTCTGGTCATTTTCACTTTTGGTTCCTTTCTCAGATCGTGATAATAATGCGAGTACCCATCCGGTCCGTCCAAATTAAAACGTTTTTCTCATCGGAAAATATAACTTTTTCCCATTGTTTCTTCCAGGATACGGGTTCTTCAGCAAATCTCAACCTCGCTTCTTTGTGTTTCGCCGAAAGTGGCGGTTTTCTCAACATTTTCTTCCGTGATATTACCGGTGACGCCTTTAAAATCCTTTGAACACTACGCACGTGCGTTTGTACCCCCGCCTGTTCTGCAATAACTCTCGCCGACGTAGAAGAATTGTATGCACACCGCAATATCATGCGTTTATCCCGCTCACTTACAGCTTTCGGTCGCCCCTGGCCTTTTGGTTTGCCGTAATTTTCCGGATCTTTTAGGAAATTTCTAACGCAATGATCGCTTCTTCGTAACCGACGAGCAATTTCCTTCTTGCTAACACCATCCTGGTGCCAGGCTAGAACTTTACCACTTTCTATCAAGGATAATTGCTTTTTTCTACCCGTATTGCAAACACTTTATAAAATATAATTTCTCGTGGTGAAATGTGTACACTTTACCAGCACAACCGCTGCATATAGAGAGAAGTATCAAATTAAAACATTTTTGCCTATATTAATGTAATAAATGCACAGGGTCTAAATTTTCGTCGCATTTAAAATTCCTATTTTGATCTGGGAAAATCTCAATTACCCCTCATCAAGCAATAAATACCCAGAAATATCTATAAATGGACTATTTACATAACAAGTATTAATAACCCTCATTTACATTTTATATAATATCTATAAACTTTGTTTCGTAAATAGAAACGATACGGCATCTATGTTTTTGTCGGGTAGTGTATCTAAGCGAGTCCTAAATACAAACAGTACTATGACGAATGCACAATCAATTTTAAAGTATTAACTAATTTTGACTTAAGCTAATTGACGATGCAAATATTTTCAAGATGATTATACGTCTCGTATCAACATCAATTTATTTATTTTAAATGGAATTATTGCGTTTTTATTGCATATTTCATTTCCACATGTTATTTTAGGTAGAATTTCCTAAAGTGAGCCTATACATCTGTCTTTTCTTCCATTAGCACAAGTTGTCATATCGCCCGCAGTATGAGAGCAATTAGATAGTGTGCATTTAGCTAACCTCGTGTACTTCCTCTCCAGTAATAGTAACCTGGCAGATTTCACTTTCCCAAAGCGTGCAAGCTATCGCTTTCTAACCAAGAAAATGATAAAATTAAGAACAATTCGTAAAACAACCAATAAATACGTCTTATAAAATTGCAAACAAATAGAAGAAACAAAAAATTATTGCTACTTCCTCAACAGGCGCTCAAATCTCCTAGCAATTAAATTAAACTTACATTTTACCAAAGTTCGTGTACACAGCTAAGCTTAATAACAACATTCTGTATATCTAAAGTGTATTGCTCCCCCTACCCGAGAGGAGACGAGGGGTACAGTTAGTCGCCTGATTTGCATATTCATGTAAACGGGACATTTATAACTCGAACAACAACGGTGGTAGGAATATAAATTCGTTTGCTTCCTTAAAAAGGGCGGCCTGTCCTGTATACGTATATGTGTGTATATCCTCCCGGTTGGAGTTTATGGTTAGGGTTGGGTCGGCATGTTATGATAAGGTAAGTTGAGTTTGTCGGGTATATGGGAAAAAATGTTCACCGTAGCGTGTGGGATCAGATGGAAACCTAATTTAAGAGTATAAAGGAGAAAATACTATCGTACAGATCGATGACGGCGGAGAAATAAAATAGCGAAAATAAGGTGAACCGAGATGAAGTGGATTTGCCTTTGCAACTAGTAGGAATCCCGTTACCAGTGCAGATATTACTTTTTCTTCCGCGAGATAGAAAATTGTGTTGCTATTTTAATAAAAAAAAAAACATGTAAAAGAAAAATTACAACCAAAATGCCTTTTTGGATAAAGCTCCGAGCAACACGAAAGTGAAATACTACTTTGGTGCACTCAAGTTGTAAATTAAAAGCACAAAAACACGTTCAAATTATAACAATTTATTCAAAGAACTTAAACTATATAATGAAGTATAGAACATAGATAAAAAGTACAAGAAATGTAGGTAGCTGACGGTCCAAATAATTTACAGGTCTAAATAAATTACAAATGTTTCAATAATTATAAACAAAAAATATCAAAATGTTCATACTAACATGTAATACAATAATAAAAAATAAAATAAAAATAAAAAGTTTATTTAATCAATCTGGGACAGCTGTTTCGAGGATATGTCGATCCTCATTTTCAACCGTAGACCGAATTCATCATGATTCCGAACGTATTCCATTTTCCAGCTATTTAATACCCGATTTGTCAAGCAGCCAATTCATCGATCTCAAATTTCAAATCGACTTAGAAGTAAGTACGTATACGCGGTGGCTACGTTTAATGCAATGCCTCCTTCCTTTGCTTCCACGATTCTGTAACAAATACTTACTGGGAGGCGGCATCCTCAGCAGTGACAGTCGATAGCACTAAGAGCCTGCAGGATTAATTGTTCCTTGAAGAACAATAGGATGTTATTATTGAATGAAAGCACCATTGAGATGTCAGACGGGCGTCGTATCGATCCCAAAATGCACGTACGTGAGTCGTCGCCATCCTATCGCTGCTATAAAGGGACGCCGCGATGTCGTACGAAGGGGGGCCGTCTGTTCCGCAAAGCAGAAAGGACGAAGACGTGTGCGATAGAACAGTCGAGCGATGACGACGACGGAGGACGTATTATTGTGACGTACGGAGACGGATACGATAAGTGAAGAGAGGCTGCTGTCACCGTTAATAAATGAAGTCTTAATTGTGTAGAAGGCATCCGGGAAATGTGGTTCGAATATTCGACATGTTTTTCCTTTTACATAATTAAAGTTGACAGCGAAACTGATCCCGAGTTTCTTTAGGGTATTCGAGGAATATGTTTCGTATACTCCCTTTGAGAGATTCGTGAATATTGGATCATTACTTACAAACGAACCCACGCAGGAAACTATGAAGAATGTAAGATATAAAGTTTAGACGGAGCTTTAACTATTTTAATCATACTTAATTGATAGCATCCATATTTTTTGTTTGCTATGAAGATTATGTATAGTACAAATTTAATGTGTAACACTTCTCGTTATTTTTCTTACACTTCATTCTTCCTTTTCTTGAAACGAACCTTTCCGCCTATTTTTTATTTCACCAAAGCATTTCTTAACACGTTTTTCTGCCTACAGATGTATCCATTTAAAAAACCATTTACCATAATCAATCATGAACAAGCTCCCTAATCACGTATCCTCTCATTTTCTTCATTCAATTCACTAATGGTCAAAAAAATATTTAAGGAGTGTATGAATAGCTTCTATTTTGCGCGAAGGAAATGCGTGATCAATTTGCATGACCCACATATTAGCATTATAACGGTCGAAATAAGAAGGCTATAATCTTCTAATCTTGACGGCCTTTTTTCTAGTAAAATTTGCATCGCGATATTCGAAGCGAAACACGAGAAAGCGAATAAAAATAACCAAAAAAAGAACGAGGTCGGTTTGTTCCTGAAGAACAACGAAATCCACTAAGTCGTATGTTTATTTGATTACGTTAATAGGAATATCTTCTAATTTAAGGCGATGGTGCCCATTTTATGTCGTGTTTTCCATTCGTAGAAATAAAGCCGACACGGCATTAAGTATAACAATAACAAGAAGACAATCTGACATCGAAATTCGCAAAACCGTGGGAGCTAGAATTGCTGATTAGTAGATCCCCGGGCTCCGCCACGAAGCAAAGCCTCTTAACTCTTGTTTTATTAGCGTCATCAGCATGGTAGTCTGCGACTTCGACAAACGTAAAGCGATTGTTTTGATTAAGGGCTGTTAAAGCGATGTTGCTCACTATGCGATTGTTGCGACGGTAAAGGAAGTGGGGGAGAGGTTGTGGAATTACATTCGTCTTGGTTAACCCAAAAGTTCGGTTTGAGGGTATCGGGAGTGTACGGGATAAAGGGTGTCTCATTTCCAAGGTGTCGTAGATTGAGGAAAGTTAAATTATTGTTTAGTTGGTGCTTGTATATTTCGGAGAAACGATCCCGACAGCTGCTACATTCGATCAAGATAATGAGAAACTTATAATAAAGGCGTAATATTAAGAATTTTCGTTAAAATTTGACGCCTTACTTTACTAAGTAGCTTTAATTACAAAAACAGTTGTAATCAGTAACTTCCATGAATTTTACATCCAAAAAACAAAACTGAAATAAAAGAATTAACTTCTTCGGTTTTTTAATATTCACACTAATTTCTTAGTCTTACCCTGTTAAAAATATAAAAGCCCTGCAAAATCACCGTTCCTTATTAAACACTGGGTTATTCGAGAACGTCTTAAGCTGGGTGATAGGAATCGTTTTACCATAACCCATATCGTGATAGTCGAAAAATGTATTTATTATATGCCATGTCAAGGTTGTCATTTCAATGTCGAATCTACATAAACTGTACTTGACAAGGATACATTTATCCATCTCCAAAATGGGGAAAGGGCGTCTTCATTCAGCGTCCTTCTGCTCGTTTCCGACGTTTCAAACGAACCATACACACCCCTTTTTATCGTCGAAATCTACGCGACATTCGTTTAATTTTATCAAATCGCGGAAGAAATTGTACTTTTCATCTCTTCGCCCTGATCTCGCGAAATTAATTGAACAAACCCGCGAGCTTCCCTGAAAATTTTAACTCTCTTACGTCTCTTCTTCCGGTTTTCCTCGACACCATAACGACGACCACTTTGGGAACTAGATATCCGAGTCATCGTCGCTCTCTCCACGCCGTTGCTTTTCAGGAAGGCACTTTCGTTCTCCTTGGATGCGTTAATTCAGTCCCTTTCGCGGTCGATTCGCCCAAAAAGGCTTTTCCTCAAAATTATCCACTCAAAGCCGTCACCAGCGCGCGATGATTCTGGCATCCTTAAACGGGTAGCGGTGATATCGCAGCGTCAATTGTCTCCGAAATACGAATTCCAGCCGGACGACTCCATAAGTAAAGGAATGCCATTGACATACGGAAGCTCCCCAATATACAAGCGTGTGGTAGAGAAAGATGCTTTCCCGAAATAAAATTGGAACGGTAGCGCTTTTGGGGTCGGCGAAAGTATAAAATTAGAACGTCGAGGGATGGAAAGAAGGATGGATAATGGTTATTGATAGAGAGAATGGAGGGTACATGCCAACCAAGAATTACATACCCCGTATGTTTTGCATACTTTATCGCTTATTTGCTCCCTTTTGAGGTTGAGAGAACTTCCATAAGTTGTCCTTAAAGATGTTGTTAAATCTCCAGCTTCGTTGACCTAAATCGATTCACGCGTGCTGAGAAAACAAACGCTTGTATCCGCTTGAATAAACAAAGTTATTTGACCGGTGAGTCTTGTGCAAATCTGTTGTGCTAACAATAATAATTCAAAATAACGCATAACAATCACGCAAGAATTAAACGTACTGCACAAAAAAACACTCGAATATCATTCAACCTCGTGCGTGGAAGTAACGCGTTCTCAGGTCGTGCGATTCTCTAAAAAAATTATTTCAAGGAAATAACAACGTTTTTATTACAAAAACCCGCGTGGTTAACGCTCTTGATTGGTGGGACACCTATCGTATCTTTGTACGTCACAACTATGGTGCAATACCACATAATTTTCTATGTCCTTCATCGGTAGCTCTTCTGGCCACGAAGAAATTTTCTTTCGAGAGATAAAGAGGATTATCTACCCTTTAGTCTATATTTTGGGCAATTGGAATTTAATACAGTCATTTGCCTGTAGTTGAGTGTAGGATTTCACGACCGTAATCCATAGTAGAAATGTCTTTCGGATGATGCCGCGTAGTTAATATTTTACTTGACGTTTGGCTGACCATGCTGTCAGCTTCTTCAGAAGATTTCAGTCTTTAGAAATCTTCTGAAGAAGCTGACAGCATGGTCAGCGAAACGTCAACTGCCTATACTTCGACGCTGGTCACACGTCTTCTTGCCTTAGCTGCTGAGAGAAGACTCTTTTATCTTAATTTTATAACGTTCGGCTGGGTAACATCATCTTGTTTCTAATTATCATCTCGCACCAATCGCGCGCAATAAAAAGATAAAGAAAAAAGAATAAGAAGACGCAATATTTTTCTCCGAGTCACGCATTCTAGTTTTTGCATGTAAAATATTTAATTAAAAAAAATGCACTCAATATACAGGGGTGAATTAAAAAGTAATATACACGGCGTTTCTTGGGTGACGTCCTAACATACGGAGGGCTCGTAAACCTCATGGACTTAAAGTTAAATTTATTTTTTGATCAAATAGTCGGTATAGTCGCCTATTTTCTTCTTCACATTTCTAAAAATAGGCAACTAAAATTAAAAAATAACCTTGTTTGTTTTTACGGATACATAAAATACTTTCTTTAGCATGCAAACAATAGAAGCAATAAATTACGAGTGATAATTGCCTGTTCGATAAAATACAGAGATAGGAAGTCGACAAGGCTAAGTTTACCCGCGCGCAATAACATTCAAGGAAATTGGGTTGAGAATAGGCTTACAGGACACGCAACTTGCTGTGAGGTACATGCTATAGTTCTAAAGTTGAGTAACTAATAATATATTGATTCGCATGATTTTGTGGGGTGTAGCGCGTGTGCTTCCGAAGTAATAGAGACGTTTTATTTTTAAATTGTCTGCTAATTTTCTAGTCTACCAAGTCTGCTTCTATAAGCTGTTCAATCGTCAACCTGTCTTCTTGATTATCTTTTACTCCGTTGTATGTCAAAGTACAGGCCCTTATATCATTCCTTAATATCACCTCGAAATTTGGGAGATCTCAGAAGTAATTTTTATTTTGTTAGTATTCATCATGAATCCTTTCTTTTTCGAAAGACTTTCGCTCTGTGAAAACTTGCGTTCGTGAAAAATCGATGGAAGAGAACTCATTGTGTGTTACCCTTACAGAAACTATTAAAATCTGCCGATTCATCTTGTCTCTAGTGGGGCTCTTGTAACGCTTAAGAACTTCTGAAATTCTCCATAAGAACTCGGAGAATTTTAACAATTACATTGCCGACCTACATTGGACACTATCGATCGATGCAGATGGGTGGGCGAATCCACACACCTCGCACTTCAAGCATTTATCAATTAACTCGATCGACTTACATGTTTTATTGCATGTAAAATCAATATTTTCCACGCTTGCATTATCCGGCATGAGATAATTGCTGATGAATCAGCAGTAGCAAAGCGACATCAGAAATTCCTCCAATGTTTAGTACGGTTAAATCACGTCGCCGGCCGCATAATTCGATAATTACGGCAATCTGTCATGAATTTCCGTTGATATGCATACCGGGCCGTTTGGTGCATGTGCAGCTAACGGAGAGCAAGTCTATATGCAGCCGGTCGGATCTATAAGCGGTCGACTGCGTCAGTTGCATTTGGTAAACAATTAGCGCGATACGAGTCCGGCTAATGAACTGATATGGGGCGGAAAGGGGGATTTGTATTAGAATTTATATACCGGCAGCGCGGGTAGCTCGTGATGACTTTCTCGATGTTTGAGATCCCGTGTCATGTCGGCTAATAAATGACCATGTGAGGTGTAATAAGCGTGTTATGCATTCCAATTAAGGCAATTCTAAAGGCATAGTGAACTGGGTTGGCACAATATGATGAAGACAAGTTATTCGTTGATTGAGTGTGAGATGGGAACCTAAAATAAATTGTTCTGGAGATACCAGAAGAAGAAAACGCTTGAAAGGATTTAACAAGATGGATATATTCTCTTTTTTTGTAGAATCCCTCCAGATGAATTTAAATTTCTTCTTGTCCTGGCATATTGTGATCATAATGGTTGGCGATGGAATTTTATTTACAACGTTTTACCATATTATATTATATTAAAGTAAATTTTTGTAGAATTTTGAATTAATATTAATAATGTTCATTGTAGCCTTAAAAATGACGAACGACTCATCAAAACGCCAACGTATGTGTACATATAAAACTCTAAGTCAGCGTTTGCGTTGCTGATGAAAAATCAATAAAATGAGAACGTGCAGCCTAATTAACCAATAAAGATTCCACCAACTAACTCTTTTCCAATTTTTCCCCCTTTCTAACCTTCCTAAGTCATCTAATCCCATCTCTAATCCCGTTCCGATTTATCAAATTTCATCATCGCCTACGTACTTCGAAAGTGAACGTATTCCCTTGCCATCAACTTATCTCTTCAGCCACCATCGCCAGAAGCGGCTCTTCCCTGGCCTACCAAGGAACTCCACAAAGCAATATATCCGGCGCTTTGTTCCGTGTGTTGTGCACGCAGTAACCTCGGAATTCGTCCCGGCGGTGCCCCAGAAACTAGACAATTAACATCAAACGGACGACAGCACGCCAAGAAGAACGAAGAAGACAAAGTAAGTTTAATTGGTCTCTTTCTTGCGCGCCCTCTGCGCCACGCCATCAAAGATAGGACGAGGCGTCGAGGGAGGAAAAGAAGAGTTTCGCCTGAGGTCGTTTCGCCTTCGGTTGATGGTGCCGCCATCCCCGTCGTCACGTCGTAGCGATGTGACGGAGGGATCATCTGGAATCTTAATCGGGGTCAAATTGACTCTAGTAGGGAGTCCGTTAATTTAGTGCGACTCCCTAACGGAGTCAGGTTGACTCCCTTTGAGGGTTATCGCCTGGGTGCATCGGGAAAAGCGTGTGTGTGCCGTTCTTTGCGATAAAATTAGTTTTAACGAACACGATTTTAGCCAATAAGATGACGCACACTTTTGTAAGATTTTTCATAAAATATATTATTGTATTTCGATGTTTGTAGTAAAAATAAAGCTTTGCTTACGAATAGAACTGACTCTCTTCTTTGTTACATTGTTGTTGTTTTTATACAGATTACCCGATGTAATTGGCACTACTGCTCCTATGATGTTGTTATTATTATTGCTACGTTATAGGTTACATTGCCATTGTTGTAAAGCTCGTATTTATATAATTAAGATGTATGAAAACTAAATAATTACTTAAATTGCCTACGCGACGCGATGGTCAGATGTTACAAAATACTGTTATTGCACACATAAAATGTAAGCACACACAATTTACACATGAAAGCTTCTGAGCTTATGACAAGCTTTAAAAAAGGCTTATACACCTGGTTGGGCCGTCAACGCCAAAACAATAAATAATCAAAAGCTGATTTGATGTTATCAGCTTTTTATTGTCAGCTTGTGAATTTTCTGATAATGAAATTTCATCCGCGTTTCTATTTTTCAAAACTTCTCATAGTATCTGTTGTCTTAAATTCCTTTCGGTAATTCTGAGCGCAGTGAAATGATAGGAAGACCTTTCCTGAGATTAATGCCAAACATAGTCTGATAAGGTGATTGTTTGATACCAAAATGAAATGCTAGATTATTGAAGTTTCGCTCAGGAAAAGCAACTTCTTTCTAATATACTCGCGATAAATCACTTGCTTCTATCGTACTTTGAATAACTTTTTCCTAAAATTCACGTTGAGCGAGAAGAGTCACTTTAAAAAACAAAACACTAGTCAATTGACTATTACCAAAAGTAAATTCTTATAATATTTCAATGTTTATGTAAGACCGCTTTACTCGATACAAAATAGTAAGATACAAACATTATTTATATGAGTTACTGTAAAATGTTTAAAAACCAACTTTAATGTCTTTCGTGGCGAATAAGCTTTGTTCTGGAACAAGATGTCGATCTTGTTCCAAAACAAAGCTTATTGAAAGAAACATCCTTCATCATAATTACATTGTTATCTTCAACAATTGAAAGTTTACTTTTTCAATTCCCAATAACCAAATCTGCAAAAATTCGATGGGAACAAAACAACCGATAATAGCAAGGACAACAGCCGCCATTCGATAAAACAACTTCGCTTCCACAGCTTTAATCAATTTCATTAGCCGTTTCCGTTTGTAATAATTTCAATCTTTTGCTTTGTCCTCTCGTATCTGCCTCCGAAATCCTTTGTCCTTTCGCTCTACCCGTCGTTTGTTTATAAAAGGCCATCGGCTCGTCGCTGCAGACCTTTTCCCAACGTTACCACATAGCAACTCTCGCCACACAATTTCGCAGCATGCACGTCGCTCGCCGATGTTTCGATTTAACGTTTTCTAAGTAAACATTAGCTTTGAAGGCGGATTTTACGAAATTGAGGAAAAAATGGAGTGAATGTTTAGAGGAAAGGATTTAAATCTTGTTTTGCAGGTGTCGCTATGGTGGAGTTACTGCTCAACTATTTTTCCTTTTAATCCGTTCGCTCACGGATCCAAAAATATTCTTTAGCAAACTCTGAAACTAAATAAAATCATTTCTTGATTTTTAACAGATTTTCAGATCAGTTCTACAATGTGTTCACGGTAAAGTGATAGGTTAGCAGATTGCCCTGTGGAGGGGACAAAATGATTTCGACGTTTAATAAAATTTAAAAAAAAACAATGTAAATGTCAATAACCAAAAATTTACCTAAATGAAGATCCAAAAAAGGTTCAAAGAATATAAACCAAAATTTATTGACCAAAAGAATCGTCGCAAGTTCCACATGTGAAGATACCTTCGGGACTTCTTCCTTAGATATATTTTGCAGTTACAACCACTTTTATACATATCTCATTTTCGCAAACATTCTTTCCAGAATTGCCAACTAAAAAAAGACCACAATTCTCGGCCATATTATTATGCCGCTGGCTTAACGGCGTAAAGTTGAAAAGTTTTGGACGTATAGTGTCACCCCAGACGCTCTTTATGGCGGTTAAATTTATCTTCCGGCATTAATGCGATGTTCCTCGCGTGTTTATACATTAATTTCCCCAGCTGCATACGTACGGAAACGTTTACACAAAACAAAACATTGGTGTTATTTTAATTGCGTAAAATACTTCACGTTGTGCTCTCTGTAGCTGTGTATTTTGCGCACATCTACGTATACGTACGTGTGCATAACTATGTAAACCAACAGCCGTTTGTCCTGCTGAAATGATAATAATAGTTGGTAACAGTTGTTTCGGCGAATAAGAGCGCTTATATTATATGCGTGTATCGTTACTTCGATGACCTGCAGCGGAGAGCTCTAGTATCTGAGTACTTGTAGTTACAAAAAAAAATTGGAAGGATTAAAGTTATAATACGTGCACGTTTAAATTCATTTTTGACCCTTCAAAACATGTTACGTTACCTTTTATACTAAACACGCTTCTCCTTTGTTTTCCAGTACAACATCAAAAAGAAAGAAGAAGTTGTCGACGCGTTTCAGGAAGAACCCAATCCTCTAATGCGCAAGAAGAAGACACCCGAAGAACTGGCGCGGGAAGCCGAGGCCGAGGACGAAGACGAGTTTACAAGTGAGTGCATGGCTAGATTGTCAAAGATGAAAAAACGCTGCAGCATAATGTAGTCAAGCAGTAGTTGTAGGAAAGCAATTTGACCAGGATACCAAAAAATAACGATGATAAATCCTAGAAGACACGTAAAATGAAAAACGTTACAGAGTCTTTGAAAACAATCAAAACCCTATTCAAGCACCCCCTTAATTCTATTCATTGATTAAAAGTAGTAATCAATTAGTAGTTTTATAACTTTAGTAGGAGAAAAGCACTTATTTTTAAAACTCTTTCGATTATTGTGGTATATTTAGTACAGTGGCCAATAGAAAGTTAGATTGTCTGTAAGCGCAATTGTTGCATATTGTAATTTTTCGTATAGGTACAAGTTTAAGGATCTAGAAAAGAAAAATGTACCGTGACGCGTAACCGTTGCTTTAAAGAAAACAATAATAATTATTAACAACGAATTTTGTACCTAGTTAGATAGATATTGTTTATGATATTTAAATGGGACCAAAAGATTAGTTGAAAGAAATTAATTCACCTGACTGAAATTATAGTCTTATACATTAGTTCTTCATAAATATCCGTAAACAATTGCATATGTACATCAATATAACTTTCTAAAGCTTTTTCCACAAAACGAGAGCTTTTTTAAACTTTTTCGTAGTTATATAAAGCCAATTAGCTTCAATTTACATATATAGTTTTTAGGGTATTTTATATATTTAAAGGATAAATATTTCCACAATTTCAATTATATATAATGAATTATCAAGTCAATATATGTGTCAATCATTTTTTCTAGATGTACTTTTTGAGCTATTCTATATGTTGAAATTCGAAAAAGTAATTATATACTAGTACCAACTGCTCGATTTAAAACATTTCTGGTTATAACATTCTGAAATTAATGCGGATTGTACACTTTCGAGATTTTTCAAAATTCATCCAACGAGAAATGTTTTCATGAAAGCAAGTTTCTTCAAAAAAAAAAAAAATATTAAAAAGAATTTTATCCCCATAACAATATTTAATGATCTACATAATATAGTTGTGATGTTTGATACTAATCTATATTTTATTATACCCTTTTAAACTGTTGACTAGTCTTTACACGATCGTAAAAATTTGTTAAGAATGTTAATGTCCTTTTTACATATTTGCTAGTGAATTATAGAACCTGTTATTAACCTGAAGTTATAAAATCACACTATTCCGATAAGCAGATTTAATGTTATAAATATATGATATCCTATTGTTAATCTCACTAGATCTAATAATCTAATCTAATCTAATAATTATTTTATGTATACAGGGGATTTCAATTTAAACGGTATAAGAGAACTCCTGTATATACGTTAATTACTTAAGTGTTTTGTTGTGATTTTTTTTCTTCTGATAATCTTTTATTTTATTTTTTTTTTTGTTTCCACCTTTTTGGCACAATTACAATATACCACCACTTATATCCACACAGGCCTAAAAAATAAATACGGACACATTTTTCGATGAGTTATGCGTTAATACTGATGATATATTGCGTGTCTTATTATACAATTTTTTTTAGAAAACCGCCCATACATACCAAATATAGAAAGCAAGGCGTATTGCCAAAAATAAATCCAATTATTTCTAAAAACAGCATGAATTCTCTTGACTGCCTTTGCGTATCTTGTATTTCTTGTATTATTATATACAGTGAAGCCCTAAAGTACCTTCCTAGCTGGTAACCTTTGAACGACCGACGCCAGCGTTTTTGGGAAGAAACAGATCGATTTCTATTTTTTGTAGGCTAACTTTTGATGTTATCGGAAGCTTGTGCTTCCGGTTCCACCGGAAGTGACGTCAACTTTTTTATTTTAAATAGCACATCCTAGATATTCTTACATTTTTGGAGAGAAGAAGAGAAAAACGAATCCAATGATACCACATATGCTATACAGTGTGAATAAAATAAAATTTGGATTGGGACAAAAAAAATTAGATTTAAATCGGGAGATAGTGGCCAACCTCGTCGTCCTTCCTGGATAAGCATTATTTAAATAATTTCGCACGTTTTTTTGTGTGCAGGAACACCATCTTGTTAGAATATAACCTACCTCCTAAATTCTACTTCTCCCAATTAATTATCGTGGTTTGGTAAAATTCACTTCGCCTACCTAGGTCAGCTTCCATTATTTTATAAAACATTTTGATTTTATATAGATGGAATTACGACTTTTCTAAAATTCTTTTCGCCAACTTCAATTACTTCAAAATGATTCGAGTCTTCTCATCAGGCAAAGTTAGATTTCGCCCTATCTACGCTGCCAGTTGTCACGAATTTAGCACGAAATCTTCTCGAATATTCATCTATCCGGATAGGGTTCATTAAATATTCTTTTGGCTTCGTAATAATTGAGGAAAAAAATGGAGTGAATGTTTAGAGGAAAGGATTTAAATGCTTTCGCTATGGTGGAATTACTGTTCAACTATTTTTCCTTTTAATCCGTTCGCTCACGGATCCAAAAATATTCTTTAGCAAACTCTGAAACTAAATAAAATCGTTTCTTGATTTTTATAACAGATTTTCAGACCAGTTCTACAATGTGTTCACGGTAAAAATGATAGGTTAGGAGATTGCCCTGTGGAGGGGACAAAATGATTTCGACGTTTAATAAAATAAAAAAAAAACAATGTAAAATATTGTCAATAACCAAAAATTTACCTAAATGAAAATTCAAAAAAGGTTCAAGAATATAAACGAAAATTTATTTAAAATATAACGACCAAAACAATCGTCGCAAGTTCCACATGTGAAGATACCTTCGCGATTTCTAAAATTCTTTTCGCCAACTTCAATTACTTCAAAATGATTCGAGTCTTCTCATCTGGCAAAGTTAGATTTCGCCCTATCTACGCTGCCAGTTGTCATGAATTTAGTACGAAATCTTCTCGAATATTCATCTATCGGGACAGGGTTCACTAAATATTTTTTTGGCTTCGTAATAATTTCGCCCAAATTCGCCGAATAATAAAATATAGAGGAAAACTTACAAAACAAGCATATTATCTACCAAAAACTTTAAGACTTCACTGTATAATAGGGTGATCTAAATTAAGCGCGCACTATGATAGGTAACTTTATTTTTGAATCTACATCACCGGTCAAATTAGCATTTTTTCTATCGATTATAATGGTGAAAACAACAATTGAACATCGCGTTTTTGAAAAATAAAAGGACCTAAAATAATGCAAGACCAACTGAGGTTGCCATGGAAACAAATGATAATAGACAACAGCAAAATAAAAATGTGTTCGTGTTAAAGCCACTAATTCACTACTACAGAAAGTGTTCGAAAACACCTCCCCATTCCTTAATTTGAACACTTTTCAATAGGAACCTGCCTATTTGATGTAGTTTGTCCTGAATTATATTTTGGAAAGCCTCAACATTATCATACCGTCCGAAAATATACAAAAAATCGGGAGGGGTCACAAATCATCATTTGTTTCCATTGCAACCTAAGATAGCTCCGTTATTTTTTATCCAAATAAATTTAATATCTTTCATAAAAAAAATATAATATACAGGGTATTCCATTTAACACATATTTATTTTATCTACAAATTTAAAAAACGCGATGTTCAATTGTTTTCCGATTTCATCAGTGCAAAAAATGCTATTAGTTTACTAATTTGACCAATTACGTAATCTCAAAAAGAGAGAAGTTATCAATGATGCCCACTTAATTTAGATCATTTTGTAGTTTGCAACTTTCTGGCTGCCTCCTATCTTTCTCTCTCGTTCTCTTTTGAGATTCTATTGATGTATTTTTAGTTTTTACTTCCTGGTTACTATTTATCTAAATGTTCTCTGAATGTTGTCGTATATTTTGTGAATTGTGTCAAAAGTTGTTCTTTTATATTTACTTAAGTTTTTTTATATTTTACTCCACGTTTATTACCTATTTTCGATGTAATTGTTAATGAATGCATCTAATAACATCCTATAGATCAATGAAATAAAGTATTAGGTCGCTATAACTCATTTACTCTCGCTGCTAAGATTGATCAGATCTCCATCAGAACAAATTAATAAGCAACATTATATAGACTTGCTTATATATTCATTTCTGAGAATGATTTCCACTATTTAATTAGTAACACTATCGCAGATCAGCATTAGCAAATAAACATAATTAATCTGTTGTAAAACCGCCCAACTTTAGTTGAGAATAATTAATAAAAGGGAACTACACAAATTAGTCCAGCTATTACTAGTTATTAGATACATTTATTACGATTAAACAAACAGTGCTTTGTAATTTAAACGAATGTTATAATTTCTTGATAATAAGATGGTGCTACTTAATGGCTTTCGTTAATTGAGCCTCACAGCTTCAAAAATCATATTACTTAGACGTAAAATTATATATTTCAACTTCAATGTTCGTAGCTGTTTCAAATTTAATAGCACAATTAAAAATTAATTCATGTTAGCACCTAACATATTTATAGCTATCAGATCTAAATGTTTTCAATGTAATAAAATACAGCAAATATTTACCAATTTCAAAAAACGATTATTACATGCAATCAGCACAGCAACAACAACTGAACTAAAATGTTATCTGAGAAAATTTTGCTCAACAAAGTTTTTCGGGTTGATCACAAAGAATCGAATTTGCGCCATTTTGAAAATTAGAACCTCTTGCTTAAGAGAAAGAGCAGTAGAGTAGCATTTTGAGATTTTACGAATCAATAACCTGTTTTGCACATCTTCAGATTTATCTAAGTTTGAAGTATCTTCACGTCTACAGCTAAGGTAGCTGTAAAATATGCGGAAATATGAACAGTTTTAAATTAAATGGACGGAACTGTATCCATGCGGTATTGGAATTACATTCACGTCGCGTATAAAAATTTATATGCATGACACACCATCTTTATTAGACCTATGAAATATGCCTTTATTGATGTATCGACGTATCGTATCTTTTACGGTATTAAATTACAAAGTATTCTTCGCCATTTTCCTTCGAAAATGACGTAAAACTTGATGCGTTTTAACGTTTTATTTAGTATTTAATATTATTTTTAAGATGAGTACCATTTTCTTTATATTTTTTGATGTATTCCTTTCCTTAATAGTTTCAAACAAAAATATATGAGTTGTTTTTTATTATATCCTCGTTTGTTTACTTTTATTTTCCTCTGGTGTATTTGTTCTACGTCCTCCATTTCATGGTTGACTATGTATAAGTGCTTTGTTTGTTACGTGTGTGTTTTCCTTGATGTTACACAGCTTTTAAACAAACATTGTTGAACTTCTTGCTTCCACACATTCATGCTCCTGCTTTAATACCCTCCATATTTCTTTTGTTCTCAAGTACTGGATTTTTTTACAATTAATATCATATTTTAGGGATTCGTGAATTACATTTTTTTAGAATTAAATAATTTGCTGTTACTTCGTAAGCTTACAGAGTGCACAAAATTTAAGGAAATCCTTATTTACATCTCGTCCCATTTAATTTTATGTTTTTAAATAAGCTCAACTGAGATTTATTAGTAAATAATTTCACCCTTATTACCAAGCATTACTGCTAATATCTACGCTGCCAGCAACTTCACAAACTTACCAACTGCATATTCCTCTAAAATTAACTTTAAAAGCAACGTAATTGTTGATAATTACATTCGGGGAGGTACATTTGCAGGATTTTTCTACAAATAGTACGTATCCTACATAAAATATATTTCTCCGATAGCAAGGACTGTGGCGTAGTATGGCAAACAACGCAAAACCATCGGCACACTCCGCACCGCACAAGTTCAATAATTCAATTAATCCGAAACAGCCGTTTCGAGGATGCGTGCGTTTGACATTTTCAATTGTTCATCAAAAACTACATTTTGCAATGTACCTTCTAATTTGTTAATACAACAACTCGTTGCTAACATTGCTAGCTTCGCATTTGCCACAATTTTATACCTTAAAAATTTATTACAACGATAATTTTTTCAAATTAGGAACAAAAAGTGAATAGGAAGCCCCCCATCTCCTCCTATTTCCTTTTCATTTCTTGTACAATCTGGTAATGGCCACCGTTTAAAATTTTTCTCGGAATGTGTTTGTTTCCCTACCTATCTCTTCGATTCGTCCTTACGCTATTTTTCCTGTGTTGTGTGACTGTCATATTGTACGTTTCCGTAGTACCGTTTTAACTGTATATACCCTTTTTTTCCATTTTTCAGAGCTGAAGAACACGATAGAAACACAGGTTAACGAGTTGAAGTCTCAGATAGAAAGTAAATGCGTGATGCAATGAATTTTGGGGAGAAATAGAGACATCCAGAGACAAACATGGGTTTTACTGCGCCTTGATATCCGACACATCACGACTCAGAGAGAATACATTCAACATTTTTACATTATACTTATATAAAAATTAAATAATAACGTAGCAATTGACAAAAGAATATTATAGCATTTTTTATAGGGTAAACTCAAAATGATCATAATAATTATAATAGTTGGTACAAGGTATAATATTTATTATTTTAGGAAGGTCATCAAAAAAATAAGCATAAATTGCAAAAATTTACAAAGAAATTAGCGAAACCTGTGATCAATTCTAGTAGTCTGCGTATTCTTAGCTCATTTATTTCGTTTCCGTCGCGTTGTGATGAATGATGACGTATTGTCCCGTGATGTTAGCGCAGCAAAACTGCCAACGTTTAGAAAACAAAAAAAAATATTTTAAAAAAGAGACTGCGATAAAAATAACAGAAATTAAAAAAAAAAACAAATAACACAAAAATATTATCGTGACATCATGGCACAATTTACTAGCTAAAATCGACATAATAATAATAACTTTATTATATTATTACGTATATATATATCGTAGTGGAATAATATGATATATTGTGTGTATAAAATAATAAATATATTTAGAATTAAATCAACTAATCGATAATACATATAACAATAATAAAAATTAAGAACAGCGAATGATATCTGTATATGCCGTTGTCACGTAATACTTTTGTATTTAAAAAAAAGGTATATATATACATAGTTGTAATACATACAATGTTTTTTGCGAAATAATGTTATTTGATTATCAAATTAATTGATAAAAAAAAATTGAGAAAAGCGGAAATTATTGTAATTATTACATATTATAGATAGGCATAGTTTTTAACTTATAAATTATTATATAGTCCCCTAATTTTTTTACATTTGTTCATGACGACATAAGGAAACATACTAAATAAGAATACTAGAGAAAAATTCGTCGATTTGTTCCTTTAGCCTTGTTCTTATTCCATTAGAGGATCATTTCATTCTCTTCTTTTTGGATTAACTAGGCGTTCGCAAATTTATTTCTTTAGAAAGTAATTTACTAAAATTAGAGAACTACAAAAAAAAATGGGATAACTACTATACACATGACAAAATTCACATATTTCCAAATACACTGCCCTTTCCAACCCTTTTTGGCTAACGAACAACTTTCTCAAAGTCCTTGGACCGTCATCCAAATTCCTCTCAGTAAAAATATTTTTGTCGATGTTCATTCTTGAAACCCTTCAATGTTACTTGTGTCTATGCTTTATCACCTTTACAACGGTCCTTTTCTACAAATCTATTGAAATATATGTGTCTATCCTTTTCTTTTTTCTATACGATTCTGATATTTCACAAATCGACGAGGATTTATTAGATATAATCTGCAATAGTTTTGATGGAATTAAGTGGGTGTCTTTTGTATTATAAAATTAAAATTATCACCAAAATAAATTTACAAAGTCCAAAACAAAAAACAGAGAACAGTAAATTTTTCATATATTAAACTCGTTTATGATAGATCTGTTAAAGGCAAGCTATCTACGCCAGAACAATAATAAAAAATTATCTTGTGATAATTAATCGTTTCGAAAACCACTTGGCTTGTGATAAATTAAGTCACCTCAGTACCAATCATTAAAAAAAATTGATAAATACACAGGATTCTAAAGACCAAAAGATTGCTTATGCTTAAATATAAATTTGGCCAAGTTTACCTTCTCTCAATGCACGTTATTGCTAAATCTTGAAATACGAAGACACCGTTTTGCCTAAATGATAATGCTGGAAGCGAGACATTTTTTCTGTAAAAAAAATAACATTCACCGACGAATTACATGTGCCTTACAAAATTACCAAAGAATTCTTGTTGTATAAACGACTCCCTTAACATTTGAAACTTAAACTTAAAGGGAAGGTTTTTTGGAGCACCTCCTACTCTGCTGTCGTCTACTATGTACAGGCTAATATAAACTTAAAATCTGTCAAACCTTCTCTCCGCAAAAAAATCGTTTCTACCAACTGTAAGAACTAACGAAAATAACTATTATTATTTAAAAAACCATTTCGAAATTTAGTTTGATAAAAATTTCCTCAAGTGATCCTCTTTTTAAAATAGTGAAAATATGAGAATCGATATGGAAACGGATGATATTGTTTTTTTTTTTTTTTCACCGAACCCTTTTATCCAAAATCTTACTTCTAAAATCTTCTTCGCAATTTTTCCAAAAAAGCAAAATGTTTCGATGTCAACTTATAAGCTTTTTTTTTAAATCGATGTTGCATGCAATTATTACTGGTATATATAACATATATGTATATGGGATTGTTGTTGTTTTCTTGTTGTCTCTTTGCGAATAACTGTCTCTGAACTATTACACTCGTTCTATAATAATGACCAAATTTTTTTAGATGTTCGTGTTAATTGAATTATATACAATGAGGATACATCTGAAACCAAACAAAAAACAAACATTGAAACGTAGTGATCTCTCCGGGACAATGTTGCCAAATCTGCGTAAATAATTCGAAATGGCAGAAGAGATTACTATGTTGGCTACATTGTGGCTTTATATTCTGCACAGCTTCTTTCAAATTTCTAAGCACGAGGCTACTCATTAGATGGATTAGCTCTCTATATCTTTCTATCAATTCTATCAACGTCTAATCTCTATAATTCTATATATCTTTATCCGCTTTGTTATGATCTTACTTTCTAACTGTTCCACTTCCCAAACAAGTATATATGTGTCAATTATGTCATATATTCATAATAGTCTATTTAAACCATTTCACTACGTAGTTGCTCTATTATCTTATCGATTAGCATCTTAGCTGGGTGAGACGAAAATTTTAAAGATTCGTAGAGGTATGTACTCTATCTTATTCTAAGTGTTTGCATCTGCGTTTTCGCAAAAAAAAAAGAAAATACATTAGTCGCTGTGGCATTAAGTGTCGTTGTTCAACGTTATCTTCTTTGATCAATTTCTAATCTTCTGTAATTGTTATTAAATGTATATACGTACTTCCATATTCTTCTATATGAAATTTTTGGCAAAACGCATTTAATGTGAATTTTCCATATTTAATATATGTATGTAGTGATATATTTATATAAAAAACTGGAATTTGGGTGAATAAAAATTTTACCTGTAGTACCAACTGTTAAACGAAGAAAAAATACAAAAGTAAAAAACAAACATTTCAAAGAAAACGAAACATACGTACCAACCTAATTAATAAAATTACACCAAACTTACGTAGATGCATTATTGTTGATAATCGTTAAAAATTAGTTTTTTTCTTTTGTTTTTCTTTTGATTTTTCTTACTAATGTAAATTAAACAAAAACACGCGAATGCAAAACAATGCAATGACGTAGTTTAAGTAAAATAAAGTAGTTATTGTTGTAATAAAATGGTGGTTAAGATTAGAGGTACCGCGGGGAATTTTTGGATTAATGTTTTGGTAAATAATGTTATAATCGTTACCCTGTAATTCCCATTGGTGGCCTCGCTTGCCATCTAAATGTGACATTATAAGCAATGTTTAAAGTAAACTTAGAATCTAGTGTGTGATATATTGATTAAATAAAAAATTTAAATTAGGACGTACGTTTTTCGAACTGTTTTGGTAAACATAGTCAAACTGTATAATCTTGCGTGCTGTAGAATAATCTATATACTTTAGATCTTGAGGCAAGTAATTAGAAGCACATTCTAGATACCAATGTTACGCGTACTTCTAATTATTGCCAAATTATCTACTTGTCTGCCTATTATAAAGGAATGTTCCATAACTGTTAGTTAAGATTTAACTTGACTGTTAGTTTTAATTCATTTTATATATGGTGCATGTTTTTATAATATGGCAGATCTCGTCTTTTAACGTAAAACAATTTTTGTCGCCGAATATTCCCTAAATTCCCCAAACGAAAACAATTTCATTTAACCTCTTACTAAAATTAGCAACTTCAAAATTACTGGAGACAACGACACATATATGTATATTATAATTATATTATATAAAAAAAATAGTCTTATTATATAATAACTACTGATAGTCTGCAAGATGAGATCCCTAAAATGATGATACCTATATCCTAGTACTACTACTACTATCATTATCATTACTAAATACTTAACTATAACTAAAACAAACCTTATTATCAGCTCATTATTACATACTACTTGTTATATCCTACGGCGTGAATGTACACATTTCCAAAGAGCGTCGATATTCGAAGATTCGACGTACGCCACTGGTATAAACGTCAATCGCGTTTGACGTTATCGTCGCGAGATGGCGCCGTGGTCGTTTTTTATCGCGAATCTTTGAATAATCCCGCGCTAAATGAGAAATTTCACTAGTTCTTATAATAGAAGTGAAAAATGATGTGGAATTTCCGTTAATAAGAGAAAAAAAAACAAAAGAGAAATCGGAGCTTTTTGCTTTATAAAGTGACGTCAGCGTAAACGCTAGTGATACATGCAAAGTAACCAAAAATTAAATTAAAAACAAATTAAGATTAAAAAGAGGTATTGAAACTAACCATCATCGTTTTAATTTATGAAGTGCGATGGAGAATATTCAAAATGAACACTTGTTGCTTATTTTTTTACAATTGGCACAATTGGCAAATATTAATAATATTACCAACTTGTAAAATACAAACTTACCAAAACATCCACTCTCTCGGTTTTTTTATTTTCAAATTTCTTTTAATCTCGCTAACTTGATTAATATACTCGCTTAATGTTTATAAATAATTTAGGAATTTATTCATCAACTGATCATGATCCTACCATCATAAAATATTTCTCCTCGCTTTTATAAATCTTATATACCATTCGATATTTCAAGCAAACATCCAGTTTGAACATTCCCCAATCCTAACCACTCATAAATGTGATCAATGTTGTATTATTGATTAAACCAATATATTAATATTCGCAAATATATATAATATTGTATTGTAGATATTGTTGTTGATTCGAAAAAGAATGTTTAGTTTTCTATTTGTCTCCGCGTTACACACAAAAAAAAACAATACAAACGCAACAAGCGCCATTTTATCACAATTTCTAAATCTCGATTATCACAAAAAGAAATTAAATATTAGAAATCGATAAACAATCAGCTTAAAGTATACTTTTAGAACAACTCTAATAAAATTATCTTTTCTAATGCCGGCATTTTCTAGAACGAGCATAAAATGGCGCCTGTGTCATACAAGCGACGACATTGATGATACGGATGGAACAACGGAGACAATGTAGTAGCCTTTTGTATTTATACACTTATTAACGATCCATTGTTTCATGTGCAATGAGACAAAACACGTTTGTAGAATCCAGAGTACCTCTAGATAGTTAAGGCTGTTCACGTTGTTATATAATATTAATGAAAAATTAAGTAAATAAGTGAAACAAGATGAAAAAATAAATGATGCAAAGAAAACATATGAAACGAAATTAAACTGAAACCGTTCAAAACAAACAAATAACTGTAGCAAACACTATACTACGTGAAGTAAGAGGAACAAAAATTAGAAACGAACAATAAGAAGAAAAAAATCTGCAAAATGAGTTTGGTTGTTGTTAGATGTACGAAACCACCTGCAATGTTATAAAATCACTGTCAAAGAAATGGATATTAAATAAAGAATTACAGTTTCAATATTACCCTGTTTTATTTCCCTTCTTTTCTGTAAATAACTCCACTGCCGTTCAGAGTTATTAAAAAACATGAAAAGGTTACAGAAACAAACGAAACTAAAAACAAAATGCAATTTTATTGTATGTACAGGTAAAAAAGACAAAAATAAATAACTGAAAAGTTATTCTGGCCTAATATAACATACTGAACATTATTTTTTTTTTCATCGAAAAAACCTCCTTTGCTATTAATCACCGCTCGAACTATTCTAGGCATTCTTTCGATAAGTTTTGTTCATGTTGCAGAATATTCCGTAAATGTTCTTGTGAAGTTGGGCATATTTTTCGGATCCTTCTATCCAGTTCATCCCACAACAACTCTATAAGGTTCAAATCTGGGCTTTGTGGGGGCCATGTCATTACTATCAGGGTGTGCTGTTCTTCTTGCTCCTTTACATAGTTCTTACACACTAACGCAGTGTGTTTTGGGTCGTTGTCATGCATGAATGTAAAGTTACGGCCTATTATACGCAATCCTGATGGCACTGCATGATTCTGGAGTATTGCAAAATAATTTTCCTTTCTCATTACACCCTGCACTCTGCATAAATCTCCCGTCCCAGCAAAGGAGAAACATCCCCCACACTAAACGGAACTACGCCCTTGCTTCACTGTAGGCACAATGCAGTTCGGGATCACTTTTCGGTTTTAGATCTTCGGACATAAACTCGTCGATTTTGCTCAAAAACCTCAAACTTTGACTCGTCACTCCAAAGCACGTGTTTCCAATCATCTAACGACCAATCTAGATGAGAACGGTCCCACTATAGCCGTTTTGCTCTGTTGCCCCGACGTAATAAGGGTTTTCGAATGGCAATGCGTCCATGAAGGTCCGCTTGTTGAAGTCGACGTTTTACCGTACTCGCCGAAACTTGTTCTTCATGGCCGCGATTGACTTCGGCTGCTATTTGTGGCGCTGTTAATTTTCTATTGCGTTTGCTTAATAATACAATTCTCAAATCTTCAGCTTTTGTTGTTTTCCTAGATGCTCCAGGACGAATACGATTTTCTATAGTTCCAGTTGTCCGATATCGCTTTATGATGTCATTTACTGTTGAACTTCTCATATTTATTTTGTCAGCAATTTGTCGCACCGTTGGAAGAAGGATATCTTCAAACAGCGTAATAATGCGTGAACGTTTTTCTACACTGGTAGACTTGCCACGTGCCATTTTGAAGTAAATTTTCTTAAAACTTTCACGCAAAAAGGACAGATGCACACCAACACACGTTTAACACTAAAATGAAGCAAATTTATATCTTTACGCTTGTGATAAATAAACAAGAATGATGAGTCTGTCTATGTGTAATGGGCTGACACTAATGCAAGTGCTCCGAAACGATAGCAGTAAAGTATTGTACATCTCTTTTAGATCAACAAAAACAAAAGGAAGAAATTAGTACTTTTTCACCAGGATAATGCACGTCTTCATACATCGGCTGTTTTAATGGCAATAATGCTTGAACTACACTTCGAAATCTTTTTGCAGCCGCCATTTCGCCAGATTTGCCCTTCTCCATTTTTTTCCTAACCCGAAAACTTCAATTGGTGAAAAGAGACTTAAATCGAATGAGGAAGTAATCACTGAAACTAACGAATATTATGAACAGTTCGTTGAAGCTTACATCTTGACAGGATGAAACGACTAAGATATCGGGTGGACTCAATGTAATAAGTTACAAAGAGACTACGTTGAAAAATAAAGTAATTCTTTACCAAAAACTTGTTAAGCCTTCTTTGAGATATTTATTCTTTACATTTATGGATAAATAAACAGGAAAACAACCAATTCGTTAGAACATTGTAGAAATGTCTTTCGGGTGATGTCGCGTAGTTAAAATTGTCTTCAGTCTTTAGAAAATCTTCTGAAGAAGCTGATAGCATGGTCAGCGAAACGTCAAGTAAAATTTTAACTACGGGACATCACCCGAAAGACGTTTCTACTATGCATTACGGTCGTGAAAGCCTACACTCAACTCGTTAGAACATTGTACTGATTTTCGACTTCTTTCATCTAAATTACAACAAAATGAAATGGCAAAAAGAGGAAAGACAAAATCAATAAGAATACATTGAAAATGAAGCATTTTCAGATTGCCTAACACTATATAGATTCCACATTTTGAACTGCCCACCATTCTATGGGTTCCAAAATTGCCCATTTTAATTAAGTCTTTTGGACATCATCGACTTTCCATTCGTTATTTTGCCCAGTGCATATCTTACTACCAGTATATAGGAAATGTCTAAAATTGAAAATTATTCCAATCTAATGAATATATTTCCTTCGTTTGGTTTTATAACATGCTTCAACAAACCTCATAATTATCGTCAAATCCCATCGAAGATTTCAATCCTAAAATTACACATTGAACTTATTATACGACGAACAACCCTCATTTCAGACAATTTAAATCTGTTGTTATTCCGTTATGTCCACTTATTCTGGCGCTCGATCTCAATCCACCCCAATCTGTTATATTCTCAATAACAATTATTCCGTCATTAAAATTCAAGACGCTCCTCGGGGAATTTGGAGAACTATTCTCGGAAATCCGTGCCTCGCCGTTACAGCACTCTTAGATATACTAAATTCTGCGAATTTAAATTTTAAAGCGTACAGGTTTAGAACAGTGGAGCGGTCTAATCCGATGGATTATTGATTCCCTAAAAGCGCCGAATCTCTATATACACAATTTCTGAAATTTGGCGTAGTGAACCGAAAGCGAAAATCAGGACTAATGTATTTAAAGCGAGCTGCTGTGAGAATGTTTGAATATAAAAAGGAAGAAAAGAAGGGAAATTGGGTGCGTATTTAAAAAACAAAAAGGTGTGATTTTTTTTAATTATTTTGGTGAGCATCAAAAGAATGAAAGAACAAAACAACGGAAAAACAAGTTAAGAGAATAAAGGAAGAAAACTCAATCCATTGCTATTTATTGCCTTAATATTCTACGAAACGATTTATTCAAATGCCTCTTTAACGTAGCGTGTCATACGCAAATTACCTTTAAAGCAATAGTTCGATAGGAGAACAAACTGGAAAAACTTCAATTTTTTTTTCTTGGAATAATGTTAACATTTTTCTCCATCAAAGTAATAATCCAATAACTGTAGGTTACAAGGCCAATAACTTGGTGTTCAAAAGAGATCTTTGCATAGTCAGATAAGGTCAGAGCTCAGAGGTACAAGTACAGTTTCTTAAGAAAAAAGCAAGCATGCTAACTCATAGTGGTTGCTGGGGAGGTCTAACGACTACACTTCATATATACGAGCCTCATAAGTAAAATTCGCCACTTTCCGCACCCCTCACGAAATTAGCAAAGACTAGACAGACTCGTGTTTATTCGTTTTATGAAAATGGGTTCCTGTTGCCTACTGGTTTCCCCGAGAGTCGACAAAACACGAGTCTATTTAGTCTCCTACTAATTTCGTGAAGCACGCGGAAAGTGTACTCGTTTCTGCAGGCTTCAAAGCACTTCGTTTGCTGTCTCTTTAACTCACAAAGATATCTGAACAGTACAAGAGATTTCTATAGTCGTGGTGTGTTTATAATGGAGATGGAGGTCGATAAGCCGAATTGACAAAAAGAGAAGGCTGCTTAACTGATGTGTTTATGACCGCTTGTTTTTGTGCCGGATGATGATACGAAAGGACGTTTAGATAGCGGTCTGTGTGGGTCCGTTTCCGGTAAACTTTGTGACCCATCTGATTCAACCTCCATGGTGAAACGCATGTCTGGATGTTGGGAGTTGAAGATGAAAGATTAAGAGAATTCGACTAAGGATTCCCGTCCATGTGGCCAGATGACGAAGGTGTCGCCCACTTATCTGAACCAACATTTCGGTTTTTGGTGGTAGGGTGAAAGGACTTGTTGTTCGAACGCTTCCATGAAAATGTTAGCAACGACTGGGGATAAAGGGGAGCCTGTGGCAGCTCCAGAAACTTGCCCATAAAACTTACCACACAATTGGAAATAAGTGGTCCAAGAAGCTATCGAAATCTGCAAACATTCCAACAATCTAAACAGAGACGACGGTTACTCGCTACATTCTTAGTGGAAATCTGGAATTGTCCGAATGCGCCAATCATAACCTGTTTCGCATCCCCTACCCACCTACCCAATTCTATAAAGACCGAACGCCGAGCAATCACGGCCATACTTCGTACAACAGCAACGCAACATGCAGCAGCCCAGAAGAAGTCCCACACAATTGAGAGCGAAACTTCGGCAATTACGACGGGAAACCCAAATTCTTTCAAATGAATTTAAGTAACTTGTATTTAATTAATATCTAACAGTCACTTCTTTGTGGAATTCAGATAAATCTTTCTTAACACTGAATCAAATGCAATTAGTCTTTTGTATTCATATATTTTCTACACACATTTATAAAAGATTTTTGCTATAATACGTATAAATAAATTCATAAATTAATATTTAAATAAACTTGCATCCATAGCCAATTCATAAAAAGGTTACACAAGATTCTATTTTCGTACGCATGTCTTCAAAGAAATTTGTAATAGTTTTAAAAACTTTATCAACGAAACGTATTTCATCCTTTTTGCCAATCTTTTGAACGTGAGTAGCATTTTTCTCCAAATTGTACTTTTTTAAAACTCGTCTTTTGACTCCATTTTTAACGCCAGTAAAATTTTTTATTGCTTCAACGTCTCCTCCAACGCTGGTTAGGGTCTCTGTCTGATTCCTTGAAATACTTTCAGTGGTCAAGTCAAGATCCACTGTCAATGAGCAAGTGCCCAGATCTTCATCCTGGTGTTCCTTATAGTGCTTATAGCTCATTTCCGCGCCATTTTTAGAATTCGAAAAGGAAATTTCATCTTTCGTTGGGAATATTAAAGATATCTTAGTGTCATCAAAACTTGGTATCAAGTAATTTAAATCTTTCGACATAGAGCCAATAGCATCGTCTAAATCGTCAATTAATTTATTTGAATTTGCATCTATATACCTTTTGTGCCTTTTGGTACCAGTAGCTCTTGACCTTCTATCTTTTAGTTCATTTTTGATCATCTTAATTAATTTTTTGGTTTCTTCATCAACTTCTTCAGTTTTTCTCTCACGCGGTGTTACTACGGATGCTTTCGATGTACTATCTGTTACAGTTTTATGTTGGGCTAATCTATTTTTCAACATTCTAATGCTACTTATTGGTCGCTTCTGACCAAGATTTATTTTAGATAAACCTTTTAAAGGCTTCTCAGAATTCTGCTCTGTACCAATTGATGAGATTGCATCAGATGCCTCAGATCCTTTTGAGAACCTCCTAATTTGACCTTTCTGCACTAAATTGCCAGGTTTGATTTCTTTCGTTGCGGATGCAGACCTAGATCTTTGCTTTAACATATTTTCCCTCATATGTCTGATGTTAGAACTCATTAATTTCTTGTAGTATCTAATATCTTCTTCGGTGTACCCGTGATTATCATCTCTTTTGTAACGAATTGGGGATTTTGAATCTACATCGTCATAATAATCGATCAATGAGAAATCAATATCTTCCACATCTGCATCGCCGTGTCGATCTCTTTCATTTAGATAAACATCCAGAGCCCTAATGGCCTCTTCTATGTCTTCAGGCTAAAATCAAAATTATAATTTGTATTTTGAATAAATTAGTTAATGCGAAACTCACATTCTCGACGGAAATTTCTCTGTTTAGCCAGCCTTGTTGATTTGCTAATAGATGCCCTTGAAGTCCTTTGTGTTGCTTTTGAACTCTGAAAGTTGGTCTGATTGGAAATTTTGAGTTGTCTTCGAAGCTTTTTAGCTCATCGAAGCGCCTTGGATCTGGAGACTCCTGGAGTTCATCAAAGATATCACTGTATTCATCGCCACTCGAATAGTCAAGGTCAGAGTTACCACTTGTATCTTCAACTTTTTGCTTTTCTACTTCGAAGTGTCCAATTTTCTTTCTAAGATTTTCTATATCTGTTGTACCAATAGTAATTGTTTGTTTTGGTTTCTTTTGTGCGTTATTTTTTCTATTCGAATTTTGATGCTTTGACCTCTCACGAATGTTATCCAAACGCTCTGTTAAATCCATACTTTCTGCACTTTCTTGCTCTCTGTATAAATATTGTGGCTGCTCGATTGGTTGTTTCCTGGAGCTATTTCTTTTACTTTCTCTGGTCACTAGTTTTCTCGGGATTTTTTCTTCCATTTCTTTCACTTTTTGTTCCAATAGCTCCATATTAATATCTCTTTTTGATTTGCGATTTATTGTCTTTATTTTTTTTACATTAGCAGGTGTTGTATGAACTGTTTTTCTACTACCAGCTCGGCTTCTTCCCCTGCCTCTACCACCTCTTTTAGCTTCTCTAATTGTTCTTTTATTTCCTTCCAACAATCGTTTTGTTAAATCTGCAGAATTTTTCACAACTTCTGAGTTAGCATCGTTTTGATATTCTTCAGTACCATTCGATTCTAATTTGTTTCGAAGAATTTGTGTTTTATCACTTATCCTCTGTATTAATTCTGTTTTCTTTTTCTCGATATTCTCTTTTCTCTTTCTGACATCGACTCTCGATGCCATGATCGGTTTTCTATTTGGAAAGGCTACTAAGTTCTTTATTGAAGTGTTGTTAGGTTTGATTTTTTCCATATTTTCCACTAAAACATTCTTCCAATTTTTTGATTGTCGGCTTACACTTCCTTTGTCCAAAGCGTAGAACGTTTCGTCTTGTTCCAACTCTTTTTCCATCATCTGGTACAAATCGTTTAAACCCGCAACAGATTCCTGGAATCTAGAATTGATTTGAGGTTGATATCCGCTTTCAAAATCCTTATCTTGATCTTCGCTAATTTCTTGGATGATCAAATTGGTGTCATCTTCATTGCTTATGCAAATTGGCACCCTAGCGTCTGGTATAACGAAGAATGCTATGGATTGTGGCGGTACTTCCAAAATTACAGATTTTTGATTTCTAGCACGCCTGATTTTCGGTTTTGGCATTGTTTTATCCTTTAACATGCTCAAGTTTAATTTCTGCTGGTTAAGGTAAGTACTCCTGTAAATATAAAATACAAGAAATGTCGGTAACAGGCTCCAAAAATGAATTGATGATCTTACGTAGACTCCTCAAAATCCGTGGTTAAAATGTAACTTCGAACTTCGCAGGTTCTTGAAGTAACTATTGATGTCTTTAGGGCAACTGTCCTTTCTTCACTATCGTCATTAATAACAAGAATCGTTACGGCACCTCGTCTTAGGAAATCATTCTGATTTTTTGCACAATGGCAGTAAGCTAACAGCTTTCCATCTGTAGACCGGTTAGGTTTCAACTCTAAGACGTTCCTTCCCATTAATTTCTTATGAAGCAATGTTACCCAGAAAATCTATTTACAATATAAAATTATTAATTCGCAAAGATACAATTTTTCCTTTCAATCTCGTAATTGCAAAACTAACTTACAGGTGTTTCTGTAATAATTTCAAAAAGCCTTGGCTCCCTAAAAATTAATTCGTAATCCAAGGAGGCCGCCTGCCCTATAAGTTTAGCCCAATCTATAGTGGATTTGAATGTTATGGGAATCGGGGATTTAGGTATTTCAAGCCAAATAGGAAGTCTTTCACTAGTTGTTGGTTTAACCAGCTGAATATCCGACCTTTAGAGAATAATATGTAAAGTAAATCCTAAATAAAAGAACATATCCTTACCCTGTCCAAATTACAGCTTCTGTTAGGTTCACAAAACTGTTTAATATTCTTCTGAGATCATCAGAAGATCCTGATCCTATCCATTGACTTATATCCGGACCAATAATCTCCCAATTTTGATTTCCATTTGGAAATGCAAATAAAATATATTTAAAAGTCTTTAATTCTTCTACATAATTCACAAGATTCTTTGAGTGTACTTCTAAAACGTAAAAATTAGCCAAAAAAATTTGGAACAAAGTGAAGCATGAGTACTATTATCTATCTGCCATAAGCACTTCATATTTAATTTATCCGATACTTCCAATAGCGGAAATACAGTTTTTGTACTTAATTTCGTCTCCGATCCGCCATTATAGTTATTTATTGTAAAAATTGGTGTTAAGCCTGTATTCAAAAACCAATCATTTAATGATTTCCACATGGTTGAGGTAAACCTCAGAGCTGAATCATCTAATCTGAGTTTGGATTCATCTTCCACGTACTGAAGATATTCCGTTGATGGACCTGATATTCTTATATAGGCTGGACTTAAATGCTTTGCTAACTGCGTCGTGGAAGAGCTTTTGAGAAAAGCAATAAACAAATAGAATATTAACTGAAGATAATGAACAACTTACCCAGTATTGATACCACTTAATAGCACTGCAGGATCGACTGTGAAGCTTAAAAATTTATCACTAACAAAGTTTAAATATTTCTTTCCGTTTAATGTGCAAACTAATTCTTCCCCGTAGCAGAAAAAATTACATAAAACAAGAGAAATTGTTACCAAAGTGTTCATTATGATAAATGAACATGCGGCCGAATTAAATATATGATGTTCATCTAATTAGAAAAATGCATGCTTTTCAAATACGTTTCAAACGAAGACAATGACATACTTTTATTGGAAATTGTTAACTCAGCTAAATGCAAAATATTATCATATTGATATTTTGTAAATCATGTATGGTATTGTAAATAACTTCTCTTTGCTTACATCGTAGTATATTTATTTGTATATTTGTTTATTCATTATTGTTAATTCATTCCTATACAGAGTAACTCATAACATATCCACTTGAGATTTTTAAATTTCGCGGTTGATTTAGATTGGTAGCCCTGGCAATAAAGAACATATTCGCATTGGTCCTTTATGACCGGAACTACCAACTTAGACTACCCGCGAAATTTAAAAAGTACCAAGCTAATCTTTGACGAATCTATTCTACGGTATTTAATTTCTCGTGTTCTTAGTAATTCATTGCACTAAATTTAGTTTGCTCTATTATCTAATGAATAATTTATCCGTAGATACAATTATAAAAGTAAGTAACGCTAATTATCCATTTATTTCACTTAAGTTTTAAATTACTTATACACGTTAAAAATTTACTATTTTCGACGTCCTCTTGAACTAGCATTATTATATTACTATATAATTAATTAAACTTGTGTGGTGCGGAGGGTGCCGATACTTATGTGTTGTTTACCATACTACGCCACAGTCCTTGCCATCATTATTTAGCATTCAATATTCAATCCTAATTTATTTTTTAAGTGCAAGCAGTGCACTTCTTTTTAATAAATGTGCTGGGTATTATTAAAATTTATTTGAATATCTCACTAGTTGATATTAGAGGTAATATAAAAAAAAAAACGATGCAAAAATGTTCAAGTTCTAAAATCTCAAAGTTTAGTTAATCTCTATTGCCTATCAAATACAACGAATATATTTTTTTTATAGATAAATAAATAAAGCAATAAGCCGAGGTAATCATTTACAGGTGATTATTATCTAAATTGGAAAGATTTATCTTAATGATATCTAAACATTAACGTAAACCAAAATATTTTAGTGATATTTTCAAATTTCCCGCTTATTCATTAACTGTCAATTTAATCGCTAACTTCATTTAAATGGCAAGCGATGGTCCTCTAGTTACTTCAAGAACTTTTCTTATAAAATGATTTAACCCTTTTCGTTTCTTTTTTCAAAATTCCAGCGTCTGACAAAATAAGTTCTATTTAAGTCGTCTTGAAATCGTACCGATTAGCTCAAGAAATTGCCAGTCATATCTCCATCTATGGTTTTATCTGACTTATCTACTTTCGAAATGACATGTATATCAGAAATTACGATAAAAAGTAAATATAATTTGAATAACTTGCAGGTGTCCGAGCTCCGCGAGTGATTCATGCTGGTGGCTTTAATACGAAACGTACGATTACATCACTATGACGGGGTTTTACGTTTGTTGTGGATTGACGATAACCCAAATTTGATCGAATTATTATGTTTATTATTCATCGGATACACTCCTCCTCAAGAACCAGCGATGGATAACAAGACGGAATCGAAAATATGTGGCGTGTGCGGTGACAAAGCCCTCGGTTATAATTTCGGTGCGGTGACATGTGAAAGCTGTAAAGCGTTCTTTAGGCGGAACGCTCTAACGCAGAAGGACTTTCGGTGCCCCTTTAATCATCACTGTGACATTACAACGGTAACGAGGCGGTTTTGTCAAAAGTGCAGGCTGGAAAAATGCTTTGCGATTGGCATGCGAAAGGACTATATTATGTCTGAAAAAGACAAAGTTTTAAAACGACAGAAAATTGAAGAGAACAGAGCGAAACGGCGCGCAAACAATGGCTTTAAGCAAGGCTTTAAGAAGATTAAGCGGGAAGCTTCTATAGATGATGATTCCCACGATTACGATACCTCAGATTATGGAGAACTGTACAGTCCTGCGGATCAGAATACAAATACCAAAGAACAATTAAATATAGTTAGTGTTATCAATTATAACAATACAGAAATTAGTGCTGATGGACAAGTGCAACAAAACGGTGGCGCGCAGTTAAATATCTTGGATATTTCAAATAGTAACAATGTAGCAGTGGAAGAATCTATGATTAGGACGATGTTAACGCCAACTCCTAATAGTAGTGTAGTTAACGGTGAGGAGACTGATCGACCATCGCCATTTTCCAACAACAATGAAATTAAATGTAACAATAATAGCAACGGAAACCTTGTTAATAGTAGCAATGATGCTAAACAAATAGCGAAAGTTGTGTTGGAAGAAGTTCGGAGGTAATTTAGCATTAAGTTATGAAAACGGCGGTTGTCTTTTATATTATCTTCAATATTTTAGCACTCCCGTTGAGGCAAATTCAATTGAATCAATATTATGTGAAGCAATCAAATTAGAATTCGAAGCATACTCATCGATTGCAAGCTATAAAGGAAATTCAAGGGAGTTAAATGATGCCGAACGTGCAAAGTTAAATGAACTTATTGTTGCAAATAAAGCTCTTTTGACACCAGTTGACGACGATATATCCAGCTTGATTGGCGAAGATGGAAGGTTTAAGGTATGATTCTAATCAAATTTTAGTTAAAATTAATCTTTTATGTTTTTATTTTTTGTTATGTAGGGGAAACCTGACACTATTTTAGCCAATCCTGCCCTCGTTGACGTCATCAACTTGACTGCGGTAGCTATACGAAGACTCATAAAGATGGCCAAAAGGATTAACGCATTCAAGAACATGTGTCAGGAAGATCAAGTCGCCCTTTTGAAAGGGGGATGTACAGAAATGTTGATGCTGAGGAGTCTAATGAATTATGATGAATCCAAACAAATTTGGAGTGTAAGTTATCCACGGGGTAACTGTAAGTAATGTAACAACTTTATTCATTGGTAATTTTCAATTTTAGATACCTCACCGAAAAGAGTATTTGAGTAGCCTAAAAGCAGACGTACTAAAACTTGCTAAAGGAAACTTTTATCAAGAGCACGAACGTTTTATCCAAACCTTCGATCCTAGATGGAGGACAGATGAAAATATCGTTCTAATTTTATGTGCAATAGCCTTATTTACACCTGATAGACCTCGAGTAATCCATCAGGATGTTATAAAGTTAGAGCAAGTATGTTTCTGTTATTAATAGAAAATAATAATTCTCATCGTAATTTTTTCAACTTATTTTAGAACTCCTACTACTATTTACTACGAAGATATTTAGAAAGTATCTTTCCTGGTTGCGAGGCCAAATCGACCTTCCTGAAACTAATACAGAAAATATCAGAGCTGCATAAACTAAATGAGGAAGTCATAAACTGCTACCTGAACGTGAATCCCTCGGAAGTCGAACCTCTTCTAATAGAAATCTTTGATTTGAAACGTTAACATTTCTTAAATTATTTTCTGAGTAAATTAATTTGTTGATAAGTAAGGTAAGGTAAATGTTTTGAATTGTAATTTATTTTTACGAGCATTCTTTCTTTGTTTTCAGAAATTTTATAATTAAATCCCTTAGTGCGATATCACTAACATAAACTGGTACAAGTCAGCATAGTCGTAGCTAATTCGTAACAAAGTAATTCTGTGATTATTTTAAGTATACATGTACATTCATAAGTATATTATATATTCTACCGTTGAAAATGATTGTGTGTTCCTATATTTTATTTAAATAAACAAAAGGTGCAATATTTTTAATTATTGTTTTGTTACAAAAAAAAAAATTAAAACAACCTTACAGAACTAATGTAACAAATAAATTCAATTTATACAGGTTAAAATATCACAAGAATATTAAAAATTTAAACTAAAGATATTTCAAAAATACATATTGCATTGTACAGCTTCTATGTTTCATATAAATAACTTTGTCCGCCGCTTTTATTACTTCTACCAGACATAGAACCCAATCGTTTCTTCATTCCACCAGCATTGTCTTTTCTACCTAATATAGGGCTGGATCCGCTACCGATATTTCGAATGAGATTCTTTAAACTTTTCGCTTGATTATCCATCACACTATTCTCCTGAGCGATTGTGTAGAAGTCATCGTAGATATCATGAGGAGGTGGATCCACTTGGCACGGTGTGATAATTGCCTCTTGACTCTTTTCCGATAGCAAAGCTAGCTGTTTTTTGAGAGACTCAATCTTCGCCTCCATTTTATTAATTTTGTTGGCATCTTCTTCGAAACTCATCAATGTAGGTGTTGGCATATACTGAAATCACAAAATATATGCCGATTTCCGAATTGTACAAGGTATCGTTTGTACATACTTGAAATACCGAAGCTAAAAAATTATGAAGAGATACTAATAACGTATCCTGCCAATGTTTTGTGAAATACAACGAAAATACCGGGTTCTCTTCGGGATTTTTAATATACGGCAACACTAAATGCAAAAATCACGTAATTTCTTGAAAACAACGGCTTTCTATGAAAACTTACTGAACCAATCCTTCCATTCTTCCCTATTTTGCAATTCGGGTGTCATTTTATTGAAGAATTCTGCAACCTTATCCGATTTATTACTAATGATTGCGTTCACTAAATACATCTTCAATATGGCATTTTCTAATTTCTTAACACCTGTCATGTTAGAATATTGAGATATGCGTTAATATAAAATGAAGAATAAACATTGCGGTACCTGACTGGAAATGGCTTTCCAATTTTGAAAACATGTGATTCTCTAAATGAGTCCATAATTCTCTTAAGGAATTTAAATCGTATACGTTTATTATATGAAGTATTTGATCGATTATTTTATCGACACGGAATCCTTTCTCTTTGTCAATTTTAAGGTCAGCCTCGAATGCCTTCACAGTCACTGTAAATCCTCTGAATAATAAATATTCCTTTATTAATTCATCCATGTGCTGTACGTGTGCCATTGTTTGGGTCATACAACATAATACCAAAGAGCACTTTATACTGCAAAATCACTGTACTTCAATATTTCAATTTTACTTATAACTTTGATAATTATTAGCCATAAATACAGAATATTGTTACAAACATCAATTTGACCAAAATAAAAATCAGCTGTTAATCATCTCTTTTGGATCTGACGTCTGACAGTTTCATGTCAAAAATACAGATATCTACCAAAACATAAAATTGCATAATTAATTATTGGAAATCTGTTTAAATAATTTAGGAAAGGAGAATTCTAAAGAAGATATTTTTAAATTATTGTAATCACTCCTTCTATATAACTTTAATCTGTAAAATCGATAACATTCATAATTAGCCAACCCCATCATAGATGTCGCTCACCGATTCAATTTATATTTATACATTACTAATTAAATATTGTTATAGATCATAATTTAAATAATAATTGTATTCTCATTGCCATGCAGTGTTGAGCAAAATGCGGGAAATTACGAAATTTTCATCGACTCTCGAGGAAATCGGTAAGCAACACGAAACCCTTCGGACGAGACGAATAAACACGAATGTTCTAGTACGCAAGCGCCTTGCTCAAATTTACTTAAACTTTTGTTTTTCTTACGGCATCTACCTCCTTGCTTCCTCATTTTGTAATCGTAGCTTAAAACGGCCGGTTGAGTAAAGCCTCTTCGTTAATTTGAATAATTCTATTCTTGGTCCTTCATTCAAAAAGAAAGGAAACGTACTAAAATGGATATAAACAAGCTCCGAGTATTACGTTCGCGAAAACGTAAACACGATATAAAAGCACGGCAATTTCGACACGTTGCCACGGTATACCCATACGTAAGTCGCCATTTTGTCTCATCAGAATCATTATTTTAAACTAAGAAATTTCAATCTATCGTGTAGCATATGAACGTCGATGTGGAAACTGTTGCATACCCGGATCAACCGATGGCGGAGGAGAACAATAGGCCGTATTGGCCTGTTGTAAGTGCTGTTTATAATACAGGTTCCTTGCCAAAGAGACCGTCGGCTACCATAACAAACAGGTAAATACAAACTCTTAACGTAAAAATTATAAATTTCTTATTTAATTAATTATGACTTTGACAAGGCCAAATGGGAACTCGTCTTCCAAGAACGAACCAGTAAATTGTTGCCGTTGTTTAAATAACGCCCAAAGAGTGCCCTACAATGATCGACCGGAGATAAACGAGATTCCAGCTAACAATGCATCAAACAACCAGATCCCGATTATTACCCTCGACGACGATCCTGCTCCGACTAACAATTGCACTATGGAAGCTGCACGTACTAATCGCAGTAATAACGGCGCCGTTGGTGAAACAGCTGAACAGGAAGCGAAGAAAGGGAATCGCGAGCGGACAGGATGCGAAGACGCTGAAGATGCTTTTGGTAGATCAATTGCGTTGATGTTGAAGAAGATCCGCAATATCAGCGATAGATTGAAGATTCAAGCCAAGATATACGAAACTCTTTCTCAACAATTAAAACAACGTTAAGACTAACATTGATCCCTTTCATGCTTTTAATTTATCATTTCATTTATAAAATAATTGTTCAAGTAGTTTTTAAGTAATATTCTTAACATCTCAAGATTTACTTACTATAGTTTAGTTCTTTTGTGTGTATTTATTGTATTATTGCAAAGTCATTCAAATAAAGTTATTAAGCAAAATGTGAGTAACAAGATCTTTGAATTTAAATATTTTAAGCATTATATTATAACCAATTAATAGAATAAATTTAATGTGACCAAACCAGTTAGCCATAAAAAAATAACTTATTTCTAGTAATTTGAACAAAATGTTCATTTTCAAACTACTTGCAGTGCTTGCAAATGCTTGTTAAGCCAGTTTTACGCGTCGCGATTTATTGGCTAATTAATTGGACAACTTCTTGGCCAAGAAATCGGTAGAACTACACAGAGAATACCTATAAACAGAAGCGATAAATTTCAGTAAAACATAGATTTGTTGCTAGCGCCATCCAATAAATATAATTGATAAATTTATCGGGTGATGTCTGTAGGATTCGATAAATGTATAGTAGAATAAAAACGAATATATATTTCCAAATAATATGTTGTAAATGTGAAGAAAGTACGTAATTATTAGAAATATTGTACATCGAACATCTGCTCGGGCAAGCTAAATGATTACGTGAAACCTTGGGCCAATTAATACCACGGAGAAAATCTGTGCATTATGTGCAAGCCCCCCTGGAACTGCACTGTTTTATATTCTCCGCCAATGAGTTGTAACGGTCGCTCGCTTAGAAATTTAAGGATGTTGATTTTACGCGAGTCTGCCTAATTCACACCTGAATGGCCCCCTCTGGCTACGCCTATTTACTATGAGCTGCTTGATTAAATCTTCCAAAAATGTGAATAAATTTTTGATTGGTAAGATTGGATTCGAGGATTGGACATTACGGATGACGGGTTTCCATATGTGTGCGAGGGGGTCATTCTTAAATAATGATAGCAAGGACTGTGGCGTAGTATGGTAAACAACACATAAGTATCGGCACCCTCCGCACCACACAAGTTTAATTTATTATATAGTAATATAATAATTTATTTAAGGATCAGCCACAGACCGCGCTCACCGCCGGCTTAAAAGCGTACTGCTCCCCTCTTATCACCGCAGTTGATTTTCGCCTCTGGCATGGTTTATTTGCAGAGTTACCGTGATCAACAGCTTCCCGCTCAGTTAATTTCGCTTCTGGCGAGGTTTACACGTTGAATTACCGTGCTGATTGTTGCCTACCACGAAGAAGCATTATATAATTATGGGCGAAACGTCGAGCTTTCGTTTAATCATGGACACGGTTCGAACCCGGAGCACGTTTAGTTTTAACATCCCCAACGCTGGTTTTAAGTATTGTATGTGAAGCCATGCTAGTGCCCCACTTATGAGTGCCTTGGCTCCAAATTAAAGCGTATTCTTCTCCAAAAAGCATATCCAAATAATGGGATTGGCTATCTGGGCTTTCGGTTCTACGTTACGTAGAAATACATAAACTCAGACAAACACGAAGTCTAACGAAACCGTATTGGACGCTAAGAAATCATGGTGTCCAAAGCGCCATTAAATAAGCGCAATATTAGAATCTGATGGTATCTAGACTTCGTATATTGTGCTAATGTTAAGGTGTTGGATGCTACTTTTAAGTCGCGGGCGATTATATTGTTAAGCGTGGGGATACAACTTTGAATTTTTTTTAGTGTTCTATTGACATGATTTGCTACAACTTTTTCCTTTCATATTTTTTTGTAAGTTGTTTAGTTTCGCCGTTAGGGTGATAGATCCTACCTTTAGGCCAGGGACGATAATATCGTTAAGGGTGAGAGTACAACCTTGATTTTTTTTTCTATGTTCTAATGGGGTGATTCGCTGCAATTTTTTCCTGTAATAGTATTTTATAGGTTGCTTCGTAGCACTACTTTCGGCTTCCTTTGTGGACAGATTAATTAAATAATAATCTCTCCTGTTTACGGTTATAAGTGGAATAGTGGCAGTACAGGCTAAGCTAATATACGGTGTTCGCGAAACATTTCGTATTGTAACGATGAATTTAAGCCCGGTGTGGGCGTTATTTTTCAGGTTGATTTCAAATTTGATCAATTTCGCGCTTAAATCGTGGCGTCCGGCATTATAAGAATAATGCGCACGCGCATTATTAAAAATCATGTAAACTTTTGTTTTTTAACGAATTCGCCTCCCTCCTCTACAAATCTTTCATTTCCTATTCGTAACGTAAAGCGTTCGGTAGCGTCAGGTTTCTTCGTTAATTTAATTAACACTATACTTGTTCTTTCGTTAGAAAACGAAGTAAACATACTAAAATGGATGGTAAGAAGCCCTTTGTATCATTTTCGCGGAAACGCAAGCACGGTAGTCGCGATACGAAGCCACAAGCAACAGCCACAGTACATCCACAAGTAAGACGCCATTTGTTTAATTAAAATCATTATTTTTGAGACCAATTTTTTTAATTGTGTAGAATACCCCTGCCGAAATTATTATACACCCGAATGTACTTATGCCGGAGGAAAACGAAAAGGTATACGGATCAATGATAAATGCTATTTGCAATGGAAAAGGAATTTCGGTGACTGTTCCGATGAGCATGTAAATACAAATTTAATAAATTTTCTAACAAAATAATTTGATGATTTACGGCTTTCAGAGCATTGGATGAGAATTCGTCTTCTAACAATGGGCAAGTAAATGGTTGGCCACTTCTAAACAATGTTCAAGAAATGCCGTGCAACAATCAATGGATAATCAACTATAATGATAACATGGCGGCTGCGAGCGTCGATCACGGTGGTAATGGCGGAACCAGTCAGGAAATCGAGAATCCGAGCGAAGACAATATCAACGATTTGCTTCTGAAGTTGGAAGATATTATAGCAAATCGTGAGCTGACGGAATGGGAAGATGCCGTAGACGCTTTTCGTAGAGCAATTGCGCTGATGCTGAAGAAGGTCCGGGATATCAGACGTAAATTAAAGACGCACAAAGCCGTCGATGAATCGAAATAATGATATCGCTTACATTTAATTGTTGCAATCGCTTTTCGTTTATAAAGTAACCGTTTTCGAGGTTTTGAAGTAATGTTTTTGACTCTTAAGTTTTATTTTGTGTAAGAAACTTTTCATTTTCTCCAAACTTCCTTTTACATAAACTTGATGTATTTAGTTTAGTTCTTTTGTGTACACTTATTGTATTATTGTAATTATTTCAATAAAGATTTATTCCCCAAAAAATAAGGACTATTTTCGCATATTTGACGCTAAGACATCAATGACTATGTCCTTTATTATTTTATTAACTATAAGCATTTTATATTTTGGAGTTAGTTACTTTTCACTACGTTTTTGTCAATAAAACAAATTAAATACAACTGCAGAATTTTTCAGTATAGGTAAGTTATTTCTAGAGTGGACAAATTCGGGTGCGCGCCATCGGCGTAGCTAACGAATGGTCTCTGCATGTGAAGGGATATGCAGAGATATATTATCGCGAACGGTGCGGTTCCGGTACTAGATACAAAAAGGTTTTTAGGATGGTTTTTGTAGATTATGAATCGATCCATGTTAGTGAATGAACACGGGAAATTGCCATCTCTAGTCATATGTATAAAAAATAAAATCGAGAGCGTATGTAATTCGATGATTAAGAAAAGACTTACTGTCTTAAGCGTCTTGCGCGACTTGAAAAACTAGAGAAGCGAGATTAAATATTTTTAACATAAGGTGCGCTTCTAAAGTTATTTCTGCAAAACGCGTCCGCCGCGAGGAAAATATGTTCTTGTATAAAGAAGACGATCGCTTTGCATCTAGTTTTGTTATATTTGCATAATTAAAAAAATCTTGGAAACAACTTAACGCTGTAGACGAACCTTCAAACTTAATTAGAACACGCTCACTTTTTGCGTCTTCTACCGAGTAAAGCTGTGCGTGTACATCTTTCACAATTTGCAGCGATTCCTCTAACGACAGTGAAGAATTTTGTGATTTTTCTATCGCCTGCACTACTCCGATGTAATTGCTGTAAATAGTTTGTAAATCACTTTTAACCTGACTATCTTTAAATTTTTTTCTGACTTGTTTTGATAGTTGCACATTCTTTCGGATTGAATAATAGAACCACCTTTCTTACACTGATAGTAAAATGCAGCTAGTAACCATGTGACCCAACGTGTAAGGATCGGCTATGTTGCTTCAGGGGTATGAGAACACACTCTGTGAAATTCACGAATACGTTTTGGCGATTTCAGGAACACTGCTTTTGTACTCGCAATTAGCTGTTAGCGCAACTAGCATCCACATGTGGATAACATCTACGAATTGTCTCTGTCACAAGATGTAGAGCACTGTTCCTTAAGAGACGGGCCTACAGACAGCACTCTCAACTTCGCTCAAAATACACTCTTTTTAATTACGACTGTAAATCGATTTGCGTGAATACTTCACGCTCAAACTTCATGTTATTTAATCTGAGAATTTTCAATGAGAATCTGCAAAGCTCTTAATTTGAGCCACTGAACTTAGTAAATTGTAGTAATTGAAACAACATCATTTTATGTAATACGTACTAATAATATATATTTATTTCATATATTTACACAAATTTCTCTTATCGATAAGTAAAAAGGAAACCAAAGTAAAGGAAAAGACTTCTTGCGCGTTAACATCAATTTAACATCTTACGATGTATTATTATGTAAATGTGTATATCCGAAACGAAATTTAAATTCTGCAAAAAAAAATGCTTTTTTATATAATGTGTATATATACATAGATAAAAATTTCGTTCTAAAAATATATATATAAAAAAAACAATAAGGAACTCTCATACGAAAACAATTTTTCGAATTTCTTTCAATATCATATATATTAGATGATTTCGACTTAAATAATTAGCACAAAAAATTAAATTAATTAGTAGATGTAAATAAAATCGCTATAATTTAGAGTAAAAATGAATGAACGAAAAAATTAGAATAAAATAATAATACAACATACGGTTTGAGATATAAATGCATCGTAGAAAAAACAGAACACTACTTTATGATACTAATTATTATGAATAAAACAAATATATAATCACTACTACAAAAACATCACTTTCTCGTGTATATTTATAATATAATAATAGATATAAGTATATATCTTCTTCTTTAAGTAAAAAATCAGTTCATTTCTATCGTAGGATCAACTAACCAAACAAAAAGAAAAGCCAGCTATTCGTAAAAAAATGGCATGGAGAAGAGGGGACGTATGAAAACAGAAAACAACACTTATACAGCTTATACATGTAGCTAAAAGCGAAATAGAGATTGCTAATCTTACTACACATGTCACGGTGACAACTTGCATTCTTCGAAAAATATTTATGTAGATTGTAACATTAGCATGAGTAATAATGCCAAGATCGCTAAGGATATTAGCATTATCAATGTTAACTAAGATTACACTTTGTTTCTTCTTATAAACCGACAAGGTAATAGAGCATGCAACATCTGTGTGTTTGCCTTCAATATACACAAGATGTATTTGTAATCCGATCAATTGATTTAGGTTGGTAGTTTAAACGGCCTCTATCTGGGGGATTTTTTGATTTCTCTCCATCAGTCAATACCTAATTCTAACCTATTATCACTCGCTCACTGTCAATATTATAGGTTATGTGCTAGAAATAACTTCCCTACCTCATGAAAAATACTGAAGTTTAACCTATATATAGAGTTATTACATTGCTATTACAAATTGAATATTCATTAAAAATTCTTATATCACAACTACGTTAAAGAACAGAAACAAAACAATAACACAAAAAACCACACGTAATAGGTCGACATCTCATAATTAAACTAAAACACTAAATAGTTTTTACTCAACTAAGGTTTAAGTTTTAAACTTAATTGCGTTACATTTAACCTACTTCTCGAACTCGAGTTCAAAGAACAATTTCTGATTCCACGTAATATTACCAACCTAAAATAATTGATATCAATCACTCTGTGTATATCTATCAGTAATACTCAAATTATAGGATTCATTGCACTACAAATATTCAATTTTACTTAATGTCCGGGGTAATACGGTGCAGCTGGTGGTGGCGGCGGAGCCGCGGCGTGCGGCGGGGGTGGGTATTGATAATCCGGATACCCAGCCGGTGGTGGAGCACCGGGAGGTGGATACATCCCTTGTGGGGGTGGCGGATATTGCTGCGGAGGATATGGGGCATATCCTGGGTACACCGGACCTTGCGGAGGGGGTTGTCCGTAATCGTACGGTGCTTGCGGTGGATACTGATGTTGTGGTGGGTAATTCTGTGGTGGATACATTCCATAGTTGTATTGCGGTTGTTGCGGTTGAGGATACCCCATCATGTCGTATAAAGGCGGCTGGGGATATCCCGGGTAACCTTGAGGAGGTGGTGGATACGGTTGCATATGATTGTAACCGTAGTAGTTATTATAGCCATATTCCGGAGTTGGAATGTCGCTTTTGGTAGATTCGGCTGGTGCTGCCGAAGGCGTGGCTTCTGATTCGGATTGGTAGGGTGGATCCTCAACTGGAATGATGTCCTGATCGGAAGTGGTGGATGATATGCTTTGTGAAGATTGGTTCGCGGAATGGGTCGTTGATGCATGTGAGCTTGTGTCGGATAATTTTTCTTCTTCTGGATAAGTACTAGTGATGCTATCCAATGTTTCCTAAATAAGAAATATTATTATTACTGTCTGATTGTGTTTCTATTATAGAAATTTATATAGGAAATATATATTTATTGGTTGCGTTCACAATCAACAGAATAAACAAAATGTTGCATTATTATTTTATAGAGTGCCTCATACCTGGAAGGTTTGTTTAGATTCTATCATATTTGAAGCCGATCGTTCAAGCCTTTCAAGTGCAGAACTCGAATTCTTCGAACCTTTAGACTTATAATTCTTCGCTCTAGTTCCTGTATGCATCTCAACTTCAACCTCTAAACTTGATAAATCCTTTCTTTCCAACGAGTTACTCCTTGCAGTATCTGCACTGCCTTTCATTCTCGGTTCAATGGTTAAACCGGACTCTTTGCCAAAATTAAAATGTCTCTTCTCCACATGAACGCGTTCTTCATCGCTGCTGCTTGGATGCGATTCAGTTTCGCTTCTAGGTTGGTTTACGGCCCTCGCAATCTCCTGTCCGATCTGATAAGGTTTGGTTTTAGCCGTTTGCACGCGCTTCGTAACGCTCTGTATACGCGAAACAAGATTCGGTACGTTTTGTTTGACGCTGCGCATGTTGAACTTGGCCAAATTCGGAGTAAATGGACGTACGGCTCGTTTTTGAGGAATTACCGAGAGAGCGGTGTTGTTTTTAATAGATGGCGGAATCGTCGCTTTAACTTTGGCCACGTCATCTTCTACTTTTCCTCGTACCTTGATCGCGGTTTTAACGGCAACAATTTTTCCACTTTCCAACTGCATGTAAACGCCTTTAGGGGACTTGAGGACCAAGACTTTCTGACCGGCTTTCAAGACAATGCTGTTCTTATCGGAATGATTTGTTGGTATAACGACATCTAGCGGTAATGTCATCTCTTGGGCTGTCATTCCTTGACGTTGCCAGTGTTCAGCTGGTATCCATCTGCTTGGCCGCTCACCACCTGTTAAAAAAAATATATAATATAATATACATAATTAAAAGAATAATACAAGATACATGCAAACCCGATTCTGATTGGTTACGTTTGATATGTTCGTGTTAACCACTCAAATTTATTGAGAAATTGATTACGCTAAGTAGTAGCCTTACGACGTTTGGCCAATCAAATCTAGTTACCATTGGCTTCGAAATCGTTATAGAGGAAATCAAAGAACTATCCAATAAAAAGAGAAATTGCACGAAAGACAATCGCATACAACCCCATGAAGACAAAAATTGCAAAAAAATTAAATGTCAAGGTTCCGTAGCCCGTCAGATTTTTGGTACTCGGAATTTTTATAAATAATTTACTACTCAATACGCCAAGTTTTGTGGCCTTACACGCTGATGATACTAATGTGGTTGTAGCTGGCCTATTGTTAATGCGCAAAAATGTATGACGTCAGGTATATAACCGAATGTAACCGCTACATTGAATGAAATTTGCATTTAGTTTCTCAAAGTTTACCTTGCTGCATTGGTCTAACAGATGCCACAGGTCTATGACCACGCGCCACAGATCCGACGTTGTAAGCAGGTTGCCTAGCCGCCTGTTTCTCACGTTCGTAACCCTTCTTAGCCAATCGCTTCTCTTGCTGGGATAACTGCTTATCTTTCCTATCAACAAGAAGCGACTCATGGTGGAAAGGTTCTTTGTTCAAACGGGTCCCGTGCTGCACCAAGACCTTTTGCAGGACAACATCTATGTAGTTCTCTTTGCAGTGAGACCAGTCTTTTACTTCTACCTCTTCTGCATCGTCCCAGCAGAGGGTGCTGACGTCCTTCATTGTGAGATGGGCGTCCGGATTGCACTCATCAACAACACGATCTGACATACCTATTTAAAAATGTTTTGGGTTAGAAAAATAGTTTTCTCAGAGATTTTAAACAAGACCTTGCTTATTGATTTGACGATCGTATATCTTCTTCTCCAAACAATTATCTACGACTAATCTATATACAAAACACGGCTTCCTCTGTCCATAGCGATAGACACGGCAGACAGCTTGAGTATCATGACAGGGATTCCACGAAGCATCTAACACCACAACCCTATTAGCACCAATCAAGTTTATACCCAACGAGCCGGCTCTTGTTGATACCAAGAACAGGTAAATCTTCGGGTTAGAGTTGAACTCGTTTATCAACTTTTCTCTTTCTAAAGCGCTTGTCGATCCATCCAAACCTACAAAAGCAAATTGCAAAATTTTGTAAATTAAGTAAATAGAATGTTTGACGATACAAAATGAACTTTTTTGAGCCTTTTTACACTTGGTATAATGATAAAACTTACGATAGTAATTCACATTCTTAGCCCAGTTGTGTGTCTCTCCGGGGCACATGTTCATTTGCAAAAACTGTTCAATGAGATCCAAGGTAATTAAAGACTGGCTGAATAGTAACAGTCTGTCACCTAATGCAATACTTTCTTTGATAATGCAAAAGAGAATTTCCATCTTAGCAGAGTTCTCAATAATTCCAGGAACGTAATCCTTCAACAACTCAATAGCCTTAAAAAATAAATTCAATACATTAACAAAAATAACGCAGAATTTTTTTTTTACTTACCCAATCATATGGAATACCAGTATCTTCTTTAGTAGCTGCTTTAGCTGGCGGAACTGCTTCATTTACAATCTTAACATCATCTTCAGAAGTTTCTTGTTTTGGAGGTTCCTGTTTGGTATTTTTAATCTCCAACTTTTCTTCTTTTAACTCCTCAAACTCCTTTTTGGGGTCCAATTTAATATCGCTGAGGATATTTATCTTTTTCATATCGAAAGCACCCCCACTGCTCAACTTGATATCACTGATGATATTAATCTTAGGTTTAGATTCTGAAGAACCACCCTCTAATTTAATCGGACTATTAATGATTGGTTTGTGATCTTCCTTCTTCAACCAAGGCTGATTTGTGTTGCAATTTTGATTAAATGGTGGCCTGAAGTTATTATAGCTGTCATTCGGTTGTTTAAAATTAGAATCTTGATTCCAGAACCCTTGAGGCTGCTGCTGCGATTGTTGCTGTGACTGAGGTGGGAAGTTTTGGAGGTTCGTTGGTTGCTGGAAAGCTTGATTTTGTGGTTGTGGCTGATTTGAGCTTGAGCTTGGCGGAAACGTGCTCGACTGAGTGGTATTTTGCGGAAAACTTCCTTGGTTATTAGGAGGAAAATTACCTGATTGTTGGTTGTTAGTATTTGAAAAATTTCCTTGCGAATTAGGAAAACCTCCTTGATTACTATTTGGTGGAAAATTTCCTTGCTGGTTACCAAGTAGAGGGAAATTATTTTGCTGACTGTTTGATGGAAAATTTCCAGATTGAGTCACCGATATATTTGCTTGTTGACTATTTTGAGGGAAAGAGTGTTGATCACCAGAAAAATTTCCGTGCTGGTTCAGTTGATTCCCTGGTGGATTAGGTTGAAAAGCTCCTTCTTTATTCGGCGGAAAAGATTGTTGATTGCCAGGAGGGAAATTGCACATTCCTTGTTGATTCTGAGAACCTGGTGTTGATGGAAAGTTCCCATGAGGTGCTTGATTTGAATTTGAATGTGAAAAACCAGATGACTGATTTGAGTTTGAATTAAAGTTAGGTGGTTGATTAACATTTTGCTGGAAATTAGGCGGTTGGTTAACGTTTGGTGTAAACGTATGCTGACTTTGGGATTGATTCATACTCGAAGAGAAATTTGGAGTTTGATTCGTATTTGATGGGAAATTTTGAGGTTGATTTGAATTTGGGAAATTGGTAGATTGATTAGCGTTAACTGGAAAATTTGGATGTGGAAATGTATTTGCGGGAACACTTTGAGGTTGACTGGAATTTGTTGGAAAATTATGGGGTTGATTGGAATTGGCTGGTAAATTCAAAGGCTGATTAGAATTACCTGGCACATTCAGGGACTGATTAGGATTAGTTGGGAAATTTTGGACGTGATTAGGATTAGCTGAGAAATTCTGGGATTGATTAGGATTAGCTGGAAAGCTCTGGGGCTGATTAGAATTAGTTGGGAAATTCTGAGACTGATTGGGGCTAGTTGGAACATTTTGATGGTGTTGATTAGTATTTTCCGGGAAATTTGGTGGTTGATTAACATTTGTTGGGAAATTTTGAGGTTGGTTCACATTTGTTGGAAAAGTTGGAGGCTGATTTGTATTCGGTGGAAAATTTGCTTTGTTGGGGTTCGGTTGAAAATTAGGAGATACGTTGGCCGAGGCAAAATTTTGAACTTGATTTGTATTTGGTGGAAATAAAGGTTGACTTGGAGTTGATGAAGGAAAATTACCATGTTGATTTTGCTGAGGAAAGCTGCTATTTTGCATGTAGTTTCTTTGAGCATTTGGACCAACAGTATCATTTGTATTGGTTGAGAAGTTCTTTCCTCCACTATTTGAAGCAAAATTTGATGATGGATTGCTGTTGGTAAATCCGGCATTTCCCTGAAAATTCGGAGTTGGTGAAGGTGGAACACTAGGCGTCCGAGGAGGTGGAAAAATTTGGTTTGTAGACGCTTCGTTCTTTGTAAAACTTCCTTGTGAAAAGCTGCCTTGTTGATTCGCTGGAAAGTTTCCTTGTTGGCCATGGAAATTGTTTCCTGGTGGTCCATGAGGTGCAGTTGTTGAACCAGTATTTTGAGTTTCTACAAAGCCTCCTTGAGAATTGTTCTGGTTATAACCCTGTTCAAAACTAGGGTTAAATGTACTCTGTTGATTTTGCGCGTTAAATGTCCCAGGTTGATTCTGATTGAAGTTATCGTTTGACGGGATATTTCCATGCGTATTTTGTCTGAATCCGGGTGATTGCTCAGGCGGTGGTAACATCTGATTTGGAGGAAAATTACCAACAGACGAAGTTGAAGTGTAGCTGCCACTATGTGAATTTGATCCAAAATTACTAGTTTGTGTTTGAGGAGAGAAATTTGGGCTTTGATTGGCTTGAGAAAACGTCGTTGTCGCATTTGACCCAAATCCATTATTTTGATTATTTGGAAACGGTGCATTGTTTTGAACAGATGAGTGATTAGAGCTTTGATTTGGAGAGAAGTTGGTATTGCTCGGTGATATAAAGGTCGGACTTTGATTGTTGGCTGAGAAATGTTGTGGTTGATTATTCGAAGAAAAATTTGAATTCTGGTTGCTGGTAGTATTCAAATTAGGATTCTGACTGAAACTATTACCTTGACTACTCTGAACAAAATTTGCATTTTGATTGTTCGTTGGGAAAGTTTGGTGATTGGTAGGGAAGTTTGAACCTTGATTTGGGCCAAAAGTACTATTTTGACCACTATTCTGAGTATAATTGGGACTCTGATTTGGCGCTGTCGGAAAATTATTATCTTGATTTCCAGGCGAAATATTAGAAGCTTGATTTTGTTGGTAATTTGGATTTGCTGGAGTATAGTTCGTATTTTGTGCGTTGTTTCCAGCAAAATTCGGACTTTGAGGTGGCATGTTTTGCGGGAAATTGGTACTTTGATTGCTGTTCGATGAATATCCAGAAGTCTCCGACGAGTAGCTTGGATTTGGAGAAGGCATCGGGAAACTCTGATTTGAAGTTTCCGGAAAACTATTAATCGAATTTTGAAAATGTCCCGGGGGACTTTTAAAGTTTTCTGGTGGAAGGTTTCCACCTGAAAAGTCTTCTGTTTTAGGACAAGGGGTTGAAGGCGATGTAAACGTATTTGACTGCGGTGTATGCGGATACTGATTTGTAACGAAATTCGATTGGTTCGATGAAAATCTCTGATTGGTGTTTGACTGCGAATAGGTGTTAAAATTATTGTCCTGGCTTAAGTTACTTGGTGGGTTTGGAGTCGCAGAAGGTGTAGGCGGGAAACTACCACCTTGACTGTTTTGAGAATAATCGACACTTTGCTGAGAAAATCCGCTGTCACTGTAGTTGCTTGGCGGATGTTGTGAGAAGTTCCCAGACTGGTTGCTAGATTGAGAACAGAAGTTATTATATTCCACTTTAGGTTGGAAACCAGGAGTTGTGTTAGAACTATTGTTGTTATTTGGCCTAAATCCACCATCTTGCGTTTTACTCTGATTCAAGCTCTGATGCACGTTATTGTTTTGGTAATTCCCTGGGGTACCTTCCCCACATCCAGTTGCCTGATTGTTTTGATTCAAATTCGGTTGATTCGGATTCCCTGCTGTTGGAACGTTTGCTGGTGCATTCTGAGAGTTATTAGGAGTATTTTGAACTTGAGTTTTATTCTGATTACTTTTAGAATTCTTCTTTTGAGATGTTTTTTTTGTTGTATCGCCCGAAGAGTTATATGGTGTAACCGAAGCAGCTGGTTTTCCAGAGTTTTTTCCTTTTCCCGCAGCTTTCTTCGATCCTTTCTTAGTTTTAGCAGCAGAATCATTTGATGAAGCTGTAGAATTTGATACTTCCTCTAAATCTATATCGACAGCCTCTCCTCCTGCTTGTTTCTTCAAAAAGTAATACAATACATCTGGATGATTCCATATCTTACAACAAACAGCAAAAGCTTTTAACGGATTTGGGACAGTTTGTGTTCGTACAACTTCATTCATGAACGTCTCATATAAAGTCCTTTGAAAATCTGTCATTCGAACTAGCAAGACATATTCTTCCTTCTGCGGCAGGGCAGTTTGTAGCACTGTGTGTGATCGTCTCTGGACGAATCCGACTAAAAGAGAATGCAGTACATGAGCTCGATATCTCATCAATTTGATATCGGACTCAGTTGAGTCGATACATTGGCCGTTCTGAATAGGACGCTCAAACATGTTGCAGAACTCGGTTTTTGTGCCCAGATAATTAGGTCTAACAAAATCAACCATACACCAATATTCCATTAGATTATTTTGTAGAGGATAACCGGTAAGGACGACCCTGCGTTTGGTTCGCATCTGTTTTAATGCTTGTGATATGGATGCGTGGGAGTTTTTGATTCTGTGTCCTTCGTCACAGATTACGAGATCGGGGCCAGGCTTAACTAGGGCTTCATGCACCTCTGTAATCATATTGCAAAAAAATCATATTATGTGGATGGTTCAAAAAAGTTGGAACAACGCTGGACTAAACATACAGGGCTGCAAGGAGATGTCCAAAAATTAATTTACTAACAATTGCGTTGTGTAGGGCAGTTAAAATTAATGTGGTGTCGATATTACTCATAGCTATGTCTCAGCAACCAAAACAATACCTTGTGATGTTTCTGATTACTAAAGTAAAATTTTGCATTCTAAAGAGTTTAACCCAAAGAAGTTAGACTAATGTAAGGAACAATAAATTAAGGTTCCAAGCGTGAGAATTTTAAAATTACAACTATAAAACTTGAATCTCAAAAAAATAAAAGGTAAGTCTTACCATCAAATAATAGCTTATTCTTATCATCATTAACTGGTTCCGGTTGCACCGGCTTCTTTCTAGATTTCGGATGTTTTCTCAGGGATAACAATCTATATTGCTCATATCCTACAAGTAAAACACCCCCTCCATTTTTCCACTCGCTTATCACCTTAGCTTTAGCTGGCAAAGTCTTGTGACTATCATTCAATACATGTAGATTAAAATTACGCGGTCTGACTTCACCATGGGCGTTAAGCGGACTATTAACAGATGCGTCATCTGTAGGTAACCACATGTTAAACTCAGCCATCCAATTTTGCAACGTGTTTATCGGCATGATGCATAGGATCGTCCTGGCTGGAGTATGTCTGAGGAATACGTCAGAGAACGAGACCACTTGTAAAGTTTTTCCTAAGCCCATTGAATGGGCTAATATACAGCCGAAACCGGTTGACGTTTCGAATCTGCTCACACTTTCAACGACGTTATCGAAGAGGAATCTTATTCCTCCGATTTGGTGAGGTTTTATGATTCGGGCGATTTGAGGTGCAAGATAAATATCATGTTCACCATCAGGATGCCCGATGTTAACGACAACTCGACCTTGCTGGTCCGGTTGGTTGAATTCATCGTTTGTATGCATGCCGGAGTTGCTTGGATCTTCATCGACGTCATCTGCTGGGTCATTCTCGGATTCAGATACTACGATGCAATCATCGTCAGATGATATATCTATTGTGGCGACTGGATCCTTTGCTGTAATAGTTTGCCATTAACTTATAACCCGGAAAAATAAAGACTAAATGTGATACTTACGTTTTGGTCGGGGTATCGGCCGCCTCATCAGTGACATCTCTTCATTTTCACTGTCAGTATCGCTAGGTTCCATTTGGAAGTGTTGGGGACCTCTTTTCATCACGGGAGCTATACTAACCGAGGGTGTAAGGTTACCTGGCGGCTTTTTGATGGCTATCAAACCTTTAGCTTTGTGCGGCGGCGGTATAGTATTTTTTGATACTTTTACTAAGTCGAAGGGTTTTTTGGTTAGTTTTGTCATGGTTTTCGTTTGCCCGTTTGGCAATTTTACTAATACTGTATTACCGATTCTAGCTCCGGATGTACCTGTAATTAAACAAATTTTTCAGATTCGGCCGCACAAGCCGTTTCGTCAAATTTCATCTCGATTATAAAAATTTTTGCTTTCTTCTTTCATCAAATTTATTAGAAAAACGTTTAAGACGATCAAAACAGTCTTAATGTTTCGCCGTTCTACTTTGAGTAGCATTTGTATTAAACTTTGCCGATTTTGCAAACAACAAAAAAGAAAATTCAAATTTAACAAATTGTCAACTGGTAGTAACTACATCAGTATGTTCACTAGGGACGTTGAACCACGCGTTTACGCATGCTACTGTGTTAGATTTTGTATTCTAACAACTTACCTGCTTTAGGTACATTGCCTCCTTGCAACAAAGAAATCACCCGATCCTGCGCCATCTGTCTTTGAACTTCCCTAATTATCCTTTGCTGTTCTTGCACTCTTCGCAGTCTTTCCATCTCTTGTCTTTGCGCTGCCAGCGTAGATTCGTCCAATTTTGTTTCATCCATCACCTCTCTAATATTCCGCCTCATATTTCCGGATTTTAATCTCTCACCCATAGGATCTTCATCAACGTTTGCTACGAAATTGAGGTATTATTCCAAGCATCTAGGAGAAATTTCAAAATGTTAACTTACCTATCTTCTTTGCAGGTGTAACCACCACTTCATTCTCGGTCGATATCTCCGTCTTTTTCGGCTTCTCACCTTTCTTCACCGTTTCGAAGCTGATCTCGCCCATCTCTTTGAGTTTTTCCTTTATATCATACTCGTAGTCGTCGACTTCGCACTTAATCTCGTCCGCGGATTTCAGGCCCTCAGATTCCGGATCGTCGAAGGGCTCCTGTACCAATTCATCGAGGAAATCGGTGCTCGTCTCCAATTCGGACGTTCCCGATTCGAGATTCGGATTCAACATTTGAGATTTTATTATGGCCTGCAATTCATCGTCGCTTTCGATCTCCGAATCCGTATCGTAATCGGTCATCTCGTTTTCGCTGAAGGAATGCGCGCTAGATTCGTCCAGGGCGCGCTTGTAGTCGAGCCTTGGCTCGTATTTGGTTCGTTTGGTCGATGGACCGGGGACATTTTCGAAATTTCGTTTTATGCCTTGCGAATCTTCCGGATTCGGGAAGTGGATCTGGAGAGATACAAAGAAAAAAATAATTTCTCTAACAATTGCACCACTAAAAAAAATATTGCGATGGACATTGAAGGATACTTAATGGTAAAAACACCAGAGCTAAAGAAAAAGAGGTTGTCCTACCCAAACTTCAATATTTGGAAAAAATTATCGTTTTGTTCATATTCTCGACATCTTAAACTTCTATTTTGAGTTCTTTTCTTTAAAATACAACAGCACTCGGATCCAAAAAAGAATACAGTGCCTGATGCGATCATCATTCATATTGTTTGGGTTGATCATTAATAGTCCGCGCACTTGAGCTTTAATACTTTTATAGAATTCTCATCTTCACTCAACCAGCTTAGTGTCCTCTACAAAGGTCATTATCTTGCCCATGGAGATTTAAGTACCTTCGAAGGCTTCACTAGATCCTTCTCTAAATGTTTTTGCGTGAGTACTTTTAGTTCCTCGCATGTGCAAATTACAGGCTAACTCGTTTCGTCCTGTAGTTCGTATCATTATCACCTAGGTTTGTTTATTTAACTTATGATATTTACACGATTTTGCAGGGGACAGTGCCCAGTTACCAAACCGGTAATGGTCTTGACTTCTTTTGCGCTGCCTCTAATTAGGTTAACATATAACCTAGCATCTAGATTCCACATACGAACTCTGGTCTTATGTAGTGTAATTTAGCCAACGTGGGTTGGCTTATTCGTTGGCTATTACGTGGGCTCTTAATATCCCCATGTCCTGACATCTGGATCAAGATTACTTTATGCCAGTTTATGGAGGCAGTGTTTTATTAATTACAACCTAATAATAGGACTCGATTGACACCTGACTGTCAGTCGTTATTTTTCTTCACGCAATAACTTTAGCAGACTACGCTATCATAGGCTTCAAGTTGTCGAATGTCTTTATCATCAAAATAGAGATGTTTAGAATTTTTTGTTGTCCTTTTACAAGGAAGCTTAACTCCTTAACCATGTTACAGCCTCTTCTATTCAAATCCAAATAAAATCTAACCTAATCTCAGCGTGGGACTAATACCAAAATAAAGATTTACGAAGGCCCTTCCAAATGTGTAGAATAGTCACGTCTACAAAAGTTGTTAATTTGTTGACTAGTGTAATATCTTACATTGAATATTTTATTAATAACAATAATAATCGCTAGATTTATCCTTTCGTACCTGAATTCTATCTGCTCGGTACAATTACATTGACATAGAGTACCCACATATCAAATCAAATCAAGACTTAAAGAGATGAAAGTGTTATATCACAAAAATAACACGTTTTTGAACGCAATACAATTACCCACTAACAATAAATTTTATATTATTACTGCGAACAATGAACTCAAGTTATACATATTCTTTTTCTTCTTACGATTGTGAATCGATTAATTTTAGTTTCTAGAAGTTTTAATTATTAGCTTGTGAGTGAAGGCCTTTGTTTATAAATTCAAAGAAACTCGATCGTAATACTTCAGTGCGGCAGTAAAAATCTACAAGAAAAATAGTAGACAAAAGAAATCTAGTAGATACTGAGACGATTCCTACAAGATAACATCTTTGAATTAACCTTTCCGTATTGTACATATTACAGTAAATGAAGAGGACTTTTGATATTTACATTTTGTTCGCTCCTTTCCTCCTTGCTCTCCTTTTCCATAATATCACTGTTACTTTGCAGTCCCAGTTTGTCTTTCGGTTTCTCAAGTCTCTGTATTGTGACATCTCCAAGCCTTTGAAGAACTGGATCCATAACGTTCTAAACGATGGCAATGCGGCAGCTCACATAATCGCTAGTGTGTTGTAGCAATCCTCGGTTTGCGGGCATTGTTTTGTAAACAAAATTGAATCGACCGCCATATCTGCCTAGTTTGAACAACCGGCTATGTAAACAGTTCCGCTCTTAATTGAGGCCTAAATTACGATTATCAGTATTCGTAGCGGCGATATTTCACCACTGCCGAAGGTCCGCTTCGATATTAAGGGCCGCAAACACTTTTCTTCGTAGGGAATAATCGTACGGCAGTCCATTAGAGTACAAGAACCACGAACGCCACGATAATTGTTAAACCGTGAAGCGCCGCGTTTCCTTCAACGGAACGTCGTCAACCCGCGCTACCGTCCGGCACGATACAAGACCCCCGTCGGTGGGACACGATAATTTCGAAAATCGACAGCCGTCACTCAAAATTTTCCACCAAAAGACGAAAATGGCATTGTTCGACGGATTCTTGCTCTATTCGCTTTACCAATAATAATAATTTTAGTCAATAGAGGCGCTGTCATCGCACTGCAAGATATTTTACCGAGCCACCACAGTAGACAATACATTTCTTGTGCACCTTTCTAAATTGTTTCGAAGATAAACCCGCCGAAGCTATTGCAGTGTGCATGGACTTAATATCCTATTTCTAATGCTCTGTGTCGAAAGGCTATGCATTAAACTTAGCCGTTCGAGCGTTTTTAACGTGTAGGACGTCTGGTTCAATCAATCAATTAATCTTCACAATGCTACAGGAGAAATTACCAGAAATTTCTGGTGAAAAATGTAGCATCTTAAAAGATAAATTGTATGTCGTCATTGTTACAAAACGCGTTGTGTTACTTGCAATTACGATATAAAATTAGAAATTACATCGAAATTGCACAATGGTAACACGCTTTTATTGTTATGTATAATTACGATACTGTAGCATGTTTTAACGTAATAATTCCAATATTATTCACCTATTTATTCATACAAGAAAGTTAATAAATATTTATACTTGCATAGATAGGGTAATATTATTCCTTATCCTATAAATCTGGAATAAATTAAAATAATACACCGAAATTCACAATAATTGTGATATGCGGGGCTTAAATAACTAAACAATGTTTTAAAATATTTTTATAAAACAATTTGAAGAAAAAACAAAGTATTGCAACAACGATAAGAAAAAACTTAATTCGAGATAATCTATCTACGCGGTAATTAAATGTGAAATATTTTTTGTTAAATTTCACTCTTTATATTTCATAAATAATCCTTGATTTCACATAAAGAATAAAATTTTCTTAAAAATATAGTGTTTTTTATTATTTGGTATTGGTACCATTTCCGATATAGCCAATTCACTTGTCAAACAGTTTTAGGCGGGAAAAAGATGATATTTCATATTTTGCCAGGAAACCTTTCTAAACATCGGTAAACGTAATTTCTGTAACTTTAAAGCTTAAAATTGCCGGAGTAAGATTTACACACAGCACTATTAGCCTATCATTACTTGGACGTACGTATTATTTATATTACGTAAGTAATTAAAATGTAATATAATTTTTTTAACATACAGCATGGATATAGAGATAGAAACAATAATAACAGAAGAGGGTAAACATGATGAAACGCGGAAAGAAGGTGCATCCGAAGTAACACAAGTAACTGAGTATAGCGAAACTATAGAAGAAAATATAATTATCTCAAATACCGAGTTAGAAAATAATGAAAGCGCTAATGAATTAGCAAGTGTAACAAACGAAGAAGTTAATACTTCTGAGAAAACTGCTGACACGAGTAGAGGTGAAAGTAAATCTAAGAGAACTCCAATAGAAAGAACTAAGTTAGTGGAATTACCTTTGAGCAAAGTAAAATCAATTATGAAGATGGATCCTGATTGCCATTTAATTTCGAAAGATGCTTTATTTCTAACAACGAAAGCCACAGAATTATTTTTGCAAGCTGTTGGTCAGGAAGCATCGAGATATACCCAAATGGGTAAACGTAAAATGATTGTCAAAAGAGATTTGGATAATGCGATAAATAATGTATCCTCGTTATGTTTTTTAGATGGAACTTTAGAACAACTTTGTACGTAATTCGCCTGAATTGTATTTTATTATAAGTTTGCAAATAAACTGTTTGGACGTTTTTCGATTATCTCTCAACTAAAACGATTTATAGCATACAGCAGCTGGTTCGTAATCCATTTTATTAAACGCATATTAAATGACTAGTAGAGAAAAAGTACTAAACATAGGCGGATAACTGCACGATTATGTAATTATGTATCCCTACGTATCACATACGAATCAACACTTCTTCGTGTGTGTGTGGTAAATGTACTACCGCCCAATAGGAGTAAAACTCGAATTGTTTGATTTGTCTGTTATCAGAATGGTTGTCTATTTACTTATATGTAATTTCTAATAACAGTACATAAGAGTTAATCTGATGTTTTATTCCAATTTACGGATGAAGTTAAAAGACACTATAGTTCATACAACGGCGGCTTGTCCATTAAGTGAATTAGTCAAAGATCTTCCAAAAATTCCTTAAAATGTAACATCTTTGCGATCGTTATCAAATGTAAGACATCTACTATACATATTTATTAACCCTACAGTGAATATGTTAGACCCAACAGGCCCGGGATGGATGGCACCTCGTATGTTCGCTAGACGGCCGGTTATCTGGCATGTCCTCGTTGCTTTAAATGGAATCGAAGATTTTACGAATTTACACGATCACAAACGATGAATTCTAGTTACAGCAAGAGAGATAGCCAGAGCATCTTAGGTCAACAGCCCAGTTTAGTAAACCGCGTGTTCGAAAAACACTTAGAACTGAAAAGAAATAGTAGACAAAAATAATTTCCATTAATAGGGAACAAATGAAAAACATTCATGTAGCAATATAATATATTTTATTGTATAAGCATGTTTTATTTCAGTTTATTTTTTTATGTTGTCTTTAACTTAAATTTCATTTATAATGAGAAAGCGAATACAATAATCATATTGTGAAGAGATAAAATTAGCGAAAATTATATATAATAATGTAAATATTTAATGCATACTCAATATTCTCGTCAAGTAATTACGTATAATCATTTTGTCGGCATAGAAAAACGAAAGGAAAAACAGGATCACTTGCTCTTTTTACTATTTTTACGTCTTACATTATTTTGAGAATTAGTCTCCATCTGACCGTAAATTTTGTTCAATAAGTCTTCGAAGTTTGCCGCTGGTTCGTCGCTCCCAGGCGTAGAACCTTGATTACTCCCTTGATTGCTCCCGCTGGCGTTATGCTTCTTGCAAGACGAACTTGCGTACTTCCCTTGCGCTATCCGGTACTGAACGTTATGAGAATCGGGTTTCAATTGTTTCAGGCTGTTCTTCTGGCAACCGGCCCACGTGGTGATATCATAGACTCCGCCTTCCATGCAGGCGTAATACCGCCATACGACGCCGAAGTACTTCGCCTCCGCCCAAATATCGCCCTCCCTAGCGGCGTGGTAGATCTTGCAACTGTTGCAGTTGCGAGCGGCGTAGTTAGGTCTATCGATTTTTATCCGTTTATGCCCGGAGCCGCAGTAACTGCAACGGATCGTTTTCGAAGCGGCTTCGACTTTTTGCTGGAATTGAGCCAGGAGTTCGGTTAGTTCTGTCCATGCTTGTTCTACGTGAGCCGATTCTGAAATGTAGATAAAAGCGTAAGGTTTCAACACGATTGCTTAAATTTGATCAGGTGTTCAATGACTTTTTCCAAAACTAAACGAATACACAAATATTTGCAATTAAAATATTTAACTTTTGTTGAATGATTCTCGAATGACTAACTAACAAAAATTTGGCAACGTTGCATTAATTTTTGTATATGAATAGTGATCATGTGAAATGGGAGCATTTGTAATTTTTTTGTGGGATAGACATTATCAAAAATTTACAAAAATATTACCTCTGTCATAAGCTGCTCTTCTCTCTGGTTCCCCGATCATATCAAACGCATGCACTAGTATCTTAAAGGCTTCCTCAGCTCCCAATTGCTTATTCTTATCCGGATGCACTAGAACCGCTTGCTTTTTGTAATACCTTTTGATATCGTCATCTGTACAAGTTGGCGTAACCCCCAATATGCTATACGGGTCTTTTCCCTTGCAAGCTAGCAACCTTTTCATAGCCTCGTCGCCAGTCATAGGCATATTGATATTGTACTGTAGTCCATTTCGTGCGAAATATTGCTTGTTGCCTTTCGGTTTCGTCTTTTTAAACTTTTCGCGCAGCCATGTTATCACCCGTATGCGATTGACAAGAGAGATCGAAGTGTCCTTGAAAATAGCCCAATTTATTAAGGACCATGTCCATAAATTGCAGGCTCTGGAAGCGTTACAAAAAAAAGAAATTATTAACAGGATGTAATAAAAACGTAGGCTTCTACGGCCAGAGCCAGTTAAAACTAAACGTGTTCTGGGTTCGAACCATGTCATGTCGAAACCGGCCGCCTACAATTTTTTTTTTAATAAAAGAAGTTTTGAGAAAATCTTGGACCTTTCTTCAACTTTCCCCAATTCTCTTTAATAATAGGTCAATGAAGGCGCCCGATTTCGTGTGTATTGCCCATAAGGTCAGCTACCACTTTCAGCATTGATTATTTAAAGAAAATTACGCATTTTTCACTTGCTTGAACTTTATAGAACATACAAAGACGATAACATTTTGTATTGTTTTAAGACTTTTTGTTTATTTAACCCTTTCATTTCTTACATTTCTTGTAGCTTCATAACTACATGCAGTATAAGTCATGGGTGCAGCAATAGTGGCCCATTAATTTGAATTACTCTGTATACTGCCTTGGCTTAAAATGGTTAATTTAACAATAACTACAGTTTCTCTTTTTTTCAAAATTGTTTTTACTATTGTTTAATGAGAATTTCAACATTCCATAGACTACATTTATCCTTTAATTTGCATTTTTTCAATTAATAATTTAGAAGAAGAATGCTATGTCTAAATATTTAAATAAAAATGGAAATAATCACCCGTCACGCAATATCTGTAAACTGAGACTAAAAACATCCAAAACCAAATTCCACAGCCAAAATAGGAATCCGATACAGAATTTCCACCAATTCTCTAAATATATTCTTAATTTTTCTCTAATAACATCTGAAGGCAGTTGTTGTGCATCACGTTTACGGTTCCGTTGGTTCCTTTTACTAGGAGGTTTATCGTTATTGCTAGATGAATCATAGTTCCTTTGCTTCAATCCACTCTTCAAGCTCTTCTTCACTGAATTTTTGCTGGAGTTCATCGAATCATTCTTATTGTTACCGTTTGAATCGGTATCCACATGATCGGGTGTGTTTTTAGTAGCTTTCTTTTGTCCATTTTTGATATTGTTCTTATTGATATTCACCTCTTCATTTTTCTTATTTTTAGCTTCAGTAATCTCGCTTTTTATATCGCCGAATGATTCTGAAATATTGTCTAGGGATACCGACTTACGATTTAGTTGTCCAGATTTATTCTCTTTAATTTTCTCAGAGCTCTTAGGTAATTGACTTGATTTTTCAGTATTCAGATCTTTAATTTCATGATTAACATTCGAACGATTTATAGCAGAGTTGGCTTTGATTACTTTTTCACCTTTCGAATTTTTTTTGTTGTTTGCTTGTTTCATTTTAACATCTTTAATTTCGACTTTGCCAGACTTAATGTTTGTATTCGGTACCGTTTTTAACAAAACATCGGAATACGTTGGTCTCATTGGTTTTACCTCGGCGATAATGCGAGGTCTTTTATTATCTCTATTGAAGGAGAAGTTTATAACTTCATCGCTTGGTTTCTCAAAGCAATCTTGATTATGCTTCCGTTCCATATTTACATTGTTCAAACAATTGATGTCAGATTCGAATATGTTAGACATATTTGTAGTAGTGACATTCCCAAATGGTGAATACGTCCCGCTCGTGTTAGGGGTCCAATTTCCAACAAGATTATCGATCAATGGCAATTTATTTGAAGGTTGATGGTGATTTTTCATATTGGTGTTGCTTAATATGGTGTTAATATCTTGATGGTTAGGAATAAAATCTGTTTCGGGCATAGAATGAATATTCTGATGGTGGTTCATGTTCGGCATGTACTTATAATCATGTAAGTACATATTATTTATATCTTGTACGCCAATTTCATTCTGCAAATTGGAATAAACGTTATAACCATATAAATCATTCCCGTTCAAGCCTTTATCGAACTGTTCCGGATAGTGGTTTTGATATCCGTACGTCACACTTGGATTGTTAATATTCTGAAATGGAATTTGTGTATCATTATTGCACATATTGTACGAATTCAAATATGTATTCTGGGCAGGTATATTCCATGTTTTCGGATGTTGTGTTGGACTAACGTAACCTAATTGTCTATACTGTCCATCAACATTGTGTATGTTCGATGTCATATTCCTCATTATCTGTTCTACAGCTCCTCCAGCACTCTTCCTGCTTGCATCTGTCATTTTCCTTTACTGTTTCAATCATAACACTTCTCTGTATTGATGTATCGTTCGAAATATTAGAAAAGTCGCTCGTTAATACAACTTGGTTTTCACGAAAATTACAATTTCACATTTCCTATTTACTCTTACGTTTACATATTTTGATTTTGGAACTGTCAGAGTGGCCTAAAATTAGACAAACCACGCCACTATCACATCAACTGCTCTGACGAACGGTTTAGCGTACTGTAATAAATTATTGTTAAACACATCATCAGTAATTTATAACTTTTTGAGTTCCAAATCGAGCTTTTAATTTGGCCATTAAACGTTAGATGGACAGGTGAGATTGACAAGTTAGAAATCGATATCTTTATCTCCGATAAAAATTATTCGTTTTCGTCCATGAATGGCACTGTATAATTAATTCCCATTAATTTATTTATTGTAATCAATTCTCCAATTA